>LR999967.1:20857702-21285337 GCA_905220375.1 Tachina fera | reverse complement strand
TGGACTATATACGTCGTCTATATTTCGTGCAAAGAATTTAATAAAATATACATCATCCATTTTTTATGCAAAAAATTTTTTATGAAAAAAATTTAATGGACTATACATCGTCAATTTTTCAAATTTTTATGAAACAATTTAATGAACTATAAATCGTCCATTTCATATGCAAGAAACTAAAAACACTATACCTCGTCTATTTTTCATGCAAAAAAATTAAAAAGATACAAAATATAATGGGCTATACATGGTTGATTTTTTAAATTTTTATGAAAAACAATAATGGGCTATAAATTGTCCATTTCGCATACAAAAACTTAAATGGACTATATACGTCGTCTATATTTCGTGCAAAGAATTTAATGAAATATACATCATCCATTTTTTATGCAAAAAAATTTTTTATGAAAAAAATTTAATGGACTATACATCGTCAATTTTTCAAATTTTTATGAAAAAATTTAATGAGCTATAAATCGTCCATTTCATATGCAAAAAACTAAAAACACTATACATCGTCTATTTTTCATGCAAAAAAATTAAATAGATACAAAATATAATGGGCTATACATGGTTGATTTTTTGAATTTTTAAGAAAAATATTAATGGGCTATAAATTGTCCATTTCGTATACAAATACTTAAATGGACTATATACGTCGTCTATATTTCGTGCAAAGAATTTAATAAAATATACATCATCCATTTTTTATGTAAAAAAATTTTTTATGAAAAAAATTTAATCGTCAATTTTTCAAATTTTTATGAAAAAATTTAATGAGCTATAAATCGTCCATTTCATATGCAAAAAACTAAAAACACTATACATCGTCTATTTTTCATGCAAAAAAATTAAATAGATACAAAATATAATGGGCTATACATGGTTGATTTTTTGAATTTTTAAGAAAAATATTAATGGGCTATAAATTGTCCATTTCGTATACAAATACTTAAATGGACTATATACGTCGTCTTTATTTCGTGCAAAGAATTTAATAAAATATACATCATCCATTTTTTATGTAAAAAAATTTTTTATGAAAAAAATTTAATCGTCAATTTTTCAAATTTTTATGAAAAAATTTAATGAGCTATAAATCGTCCATTTCATATGCAAAAAACTAAAAACACTATACATCGTCTATTTTTCATGCAAAAAAATTAAATAGATACAAAATATAATGGGCTATACATGGTTGATTTTTTGAATTTTTAAGAAAAATATTAATGGGCTATAAATTGTCCATTTCGTATACAAATACTTAAATGGACTATATACGTCGTCTATATTTCGTGCAAAGAATTTAATGAAATATACATCATCCATTTTTTATGCAAAAAAAATTTTTATGAAAAAAATTTAATGAACTATACATCGTCAATTTTTCAAATTTTTATGAAAAAATTTAATGAGCTATAAATCGTCCATTTCATATGCAAAAAACTAAAAACACTATACATCGTCTATTTTTCATGCAAAAAAATTAAATAGATACAAAATATAATGGGCTATACATGGTTGATTTTTTGAATTTTTAAGAAAAATATTAATGGGCTATAAATTGTCCATTTCGTATACAAATACTTAAATGGACTATATACGTCGTCTATTTTTCGTGTAAAGAATTTAATGAAATATACATCATCCATTTTATATGCAAAAAAATTTTTTATGAAAAAAATTTAATGGACTATACATCGTCAATTTTTCAAATTTTTATGAAAGAATTTAATGAACTATAAATCGTCCATTTCATATGCAAGAAACTAAAAACACTATACCTCGTCTATTTTTCATGCAAAAAAATTAAAAAGGTACAAAATATAATGGGCTATACATGGTTGATTTTTTAAATTTTTATGAAAAACAATAATGGGCTATAAATTGTCCATTTCGCATACAAAAACTTAAATGGACTATATACGTCGTCTATATTTCGTGCAAAGAATTTAATGAAATATACATCATCCATTTTTTATGCAAAAAAATTTTTTATGAAAAAAATTTAATGGACTATACATCGTCAATTTTTCAAATTTTTATGAAACAATTTAATGAACTATAAATCGTCCATTTCATATCCAAGAAACTAAAAACACTATACCTCGTCTATTTTTCATGCAAAAAAATTAAAAAGGTACAAAATATAATGGGCTATACATGGTTGATTTTTTAAATTTTTATGAAAAACAATAATGGGCTATAAATTGTCCATTTCGCATACAAAAACTTAAATGGACTATATACGTCGTCTATATTTCGTGCAAAGAATTTAATGAAATATACATCATCCATTTTTTATGCAAAAAAATTTTTTATGAAAAAAATTTAATGGACTATACATCGTCAATTTTTCAAATTTTTATGAAACAATTTAATGAACTATAAATCGTCCATTTCATATGCAAAAAACTAAAAACACTATACATTGTCTATTTTTCATGCAAAAAATTAAATGGGCTATACATACAAAATATAATGGACTATACATGGTTAATTTTTTGAATTCTTATGAAAATATTAATGGGCTATAAATTGTCCATTTCGTTTACAAAAACTTAAATGGCCGGAAAAATGGCATACCAACAAATCGTTTAATGAAGCAGAGAATAAAGTTTTGCACTTCGTAAATTTGCTATACATACAAAATATAATGGGTTCATTTTTAAATTTTTATGAAAAATTTAAAGGACTAAAATCTGTCCAATTCGTACGCAAAAAATTAAATGGACTATATACGTCATCTATTTTTTGTGAAAAACATTTAATGGACTATACATCATCCATTTTTCATGGAAAAAAAATTTTTATGAAAAAAATTTTATTGTACATTTTGTTCGCAAAAAAATAAAAATTAATCATCTAGTTTTCGTGCAAAAAATTTCATGGACTATATTTTTTCCATTTCTCATGCAAAAATTAAATGGCCGGAAAAATGGCATACCAACAAATCGTTTAATGAAGCAAAGAATAAAGTTTTGCACTTCGTAAATGATGTCGCAGAACGCGGCGTAGGCTTGGCTAATATGTATTTGTATTAATCTAAAAACCTCTGAAACAGACTTTAAAAGTTTGTTGTAGGGCATAGAGCTACACCGCAAAAGCTCGAATAAATAATTGAAAGCTAAAAAAAATTATTTTTAAATCTTTTTTTTTTTGGGTATGAGAAGTAAGCTGCCTAGCGTTTTTTGGGCTCGCAGTGCTCAGAACAAAAACATACCCATAATTAGTATTTTGAAAGAATATCTTACACTAAATATCTAACATTACAACAATCCGGGTAAACACGGGTACAAAACTTAAAAAAATTATACTTTGAAACGGTATAAGCAAATTAATATTTTTTTATATGACTCAGAGTTTAACTTACCTGCATCATTAGTTTTTTTTTAAATTCAATAGAAATCTTAAAAGTTACAAAGCATTTTTTTAAATTAAATTAGAAAAAAAATTCATAAAGGTTACACAAGTCAGCAAGGAAATAACCGAAGCTTATAATAACTCAACAGATTCGTAAAGTTTTACCAGTTTAAAAAAAGTTTTACTCATAAAAAAAATTTTCCATGAAAAATGGACGATACATTTAATTTATGGCACGAAAAATTTACGTTATATAGTCCATTTAATTTTTTGCATGAAAAAATGGACGAGGTTAAGTCCATTAATTTTTTTTCATAAAATTTTTTTTCCAAGAAAAATGGTCATTTTGTATGAAAGAGCCCATTAAATTTATTTCGTAACCATTTCTTTCATGAAAAATGGACGATACATAGTCCATTTAATTTTTGCATGAAGAAGACGATGTGCAGTCTATTTAATTTGTTCATAAAATATTTAATTTCGTAAAGAATAGACGATGTAAAGTTTCTTAAATTTTTTTCATAAAAACTTTTTTTTTAGATTTATTCCATAACAATTTTTTTCATGAAAACTGAACGATGCATAAGTCATTTAATTTTTCATGAAAAGTTACAATGTAGTGTCTATTTAATTTTTTCATAAAAAATCTATTTTAGTAAAAAATAAACGAGTATAATTTATTTATTTAATTTTGTGCATGAAAAAAATATGATGTATGAATTTTTGGCTTGAAAAATAGACCTGTACATTTTTTCCTAAAAACATTTATTTTCGTGATACATATAATAGCACATTAAATATTTTCATAAAAATTTTTCTTGCATGAAAAATGGACGATGTAAATATATATAGCCCATTTAATATTTTCATAAACAATTTATTTTCGTGAAAAATAGCCGATGTATAGTTTTAATTGTTTGCACGAAAAAGGACAATGTATAAAATCCATTTAATTTTTTCATAAAAATAGTACCATTTACAGAAGACATCTTAGTTATACTAATGTAAATCAAATACAATACATATTTATTTTGTCTACTAAAATATTCAAGAATTGCAGATAGCACTTTTTGAATATTAACCTCGATATGTAAATCGTACATTTTTCATACAAAAAATTAAAGGAGCTATGCATCGTCCATATTTTAATATAAGAAAAATTCAATGGGCTATAATACATAGTCCAAGTTTAATATTGGAAATATCAATGGGCTGTACATATTGAGAAATTCAATGGGCTATACATGCTCGTATTTCAATTTTCATAATGAATAATTCAATGCGCTATACATATTTTAATTTTCATATCAAAAAATTTAATGAGCTATACATAGTCAAATTTTTATATAGCAGATTTTGATACACAGTACACTTTTCCAAAAAAAAAAAATTTAAAATCCTTTAAAAGCGAAAGCTTTTATGACGCCGAAATGAATGTATTTTTTTTGGCTAGGTCGTTAGAATTCTCTTTAATTTCTTTGGAATAAGGTAATCTAAAAAAACTTCTTTGAAACTGCTTCACTAAAACTTATGATGGTAATCGGATATCAGATTGGTTTTTTGCAGGGAGCCAAGTCACTTATTATTAGTATTTATTTGAATGGAGATAAGAAGCTACCTACACATCATATGTTAAGTATTTGACAAGCTTTTCAAGTGTTTGCAATCTAATTCTCAAGGAATAATATTTCTAAATGGAAAAATATTCGAATAATTATGCTACTTATCTCTTTAATTGGTTGGCATATTCAAAAGAGTTCAAGAAGCCTTAATCTTGCATTTATAAAATACACAAACCCACAAAATACATAACATACTTGCATACAAAAATATATACATATGTACATATGTCTGAAAAAGTGTGAGAGGGAAATATGGGTAAAAGAAGAAAACAATTATAGTATAAAAAAGAAATCACAGTTATTAAATTTTATTATTTATTAAAATACATTCAAATTTATTTTTAAAAACTTTTATAAGAGAGAAGAAAAAGTTGAACGACGACATAATGGGACATGCAAGCATTCATAACTAATACGATTCCATTCATTCTCTTTATTCATATGTAAATTATTATTTTATTTACCAACCATATTATACCCATACAGCCAAAGACACTCCAACACACACACACACACAAGCATATATAACTACAATCCGGATGTGTATAGTAATAAAGCATGTGCAAATGTGTTTTACTCTGTACTTTATGCATACATCATGATAAATTTATATTTAAGTTTTAAAAAGAAGGGTTTTTATACAGCGATAAATTTACATTCATAAAAAAAATTTATATCAATAGAGCTTATATATGAACATATACATATGTAGGTATATATGTATGTATACATACATGTATACATATATGCATGTATGTATATTTTATTTGGCATTTTTTTAATCTCTTACTACCGTAAACTCTTTTGTAATTTAACATTATATCTTTATTACAAAAAAATAACTAGATTTTTTTGCTATTACCAACTGCCAAAACTTCCTGATAACTTTAAATTTTAAAATACTCGTATTAAACAGTAATGAAAAAAATATTTTTTATTGCCAATTTATTATGACTCTATGTAATCGTATTGTAGGAAAGAAGCGTTTTAATTTACAAACTATTGATGCAATAAATTTATGTTTTTCAAAATTTTTACTGCAATATGCCAACCAGTGCAGAAAAATAAATACAAAAACACATGCACACACATATATGTATACAAAAAATTTGCGAGTTTTATCTGCATCAACCCAGCAAGCATTGTAGAAGAATCTTCCGAGTTCACTTAAAGTTCGGGAGGAACTTTGCCATGACGACGACGACTCTACAATGGGATTTGAACACAAAACAGAAGTGATTATGCTAAGTAGTGAGAAGGGTAGCGAAATAAACCATTACTCTGAATGTTGGTACTTGTGCTTGGAATCTAACAAATGCCTAAAATAGCTGGTGTGATGATTGAATGACAATTTTAAATACAACATTAAACGATACAACAAGGCTTCTGAATTGAGCAAGAGTTTCAAGAAAATCGAAAGCCTGCTTAGTGCTAATACTCGTATCTTCAGAGAAAAATTTATTTGCTGTCTATATGCATTTTATTGGAGCTCTAACAAATTATTAGTAGAGTTGTACCACACATTTTGAACAATCACAGACTTTCAAAAACCATTTGGGATCTATACCTAAATTAAATAAATTTTATAACGTCAATAATATCGCTAAAATAAATATTTATAACGAAAAACAGAGTACGCAAATAAATGATTAAGTAAACATAAACAAATTATAGAAACAACAATACGAAATAGCTTCTGCTTGTTAAGAAGATATACATACAAATGCACACATGCATGGTAGTGCAGAAAAAAAGTAAACAACCACTATAAATTGCTGTGTTAATGATGTATTTATGACTATTAGCGTGGCCATTAGTTATATGGAGAATTTTTTTTGATCTCTCATATTCTCTTCCCTGAAATCGGTTCAGTTTTATGTAAAAAAAATACACAAAAAAAATTCGAAAATATCGAAAAGTTGTGCACTTAAGCCCATTTATTCAATGCAACTTTTAGTTAGTTTTCTTTTGACAAAACGTAGTATATGTATTAAATAATTTAATAGATATAAGCTCTTATTGTACATGCTTAGTATAAATAATTTTCATATAAATACAATTTTGGTATATAAAATTGTTTTTCAATTATTTTCTAAAATATTAATTTTAGCAAAAAAAAATTTGTCTGAGGCTAATGTTGTTGACTAGAAGAGCTAAAATATTGCTATATATTATATTCCTGTGAAATTTTTTTTAAATATAGTTATATGCAAAAAATTGCATTAAATAAATCTTCTTGGGAGCCCACTTTGAGGGGCGGACGCACAACCTAAAACACAACTTATCGCTATGAATTTTTTTTAATAATATAAGAAATCAAAACAAACAAAATGGCCAAACTAATTTATATACATATGCTCATTTACTCTAACAACGTCATAACTCAAAAAACTAGTCCACCAGAAAACGAGTTCAAAGTTTTCAATTTAGACACAACTTAAGGAAAAAGAAAATTTGATTTTGTTTTCAGAAGTTGAGTATGCAAGATATTTATATGAAATTTTTACACAACATAAAGAACGATATGAGGATTAATTCTGCATCATTTGCTCAAAAATTCCATACTTTGAGTTATGATGTTCTTGGAGTAAATCAGCGTTATGTACATAATTTACTCATGAACTAATTGCGCGATTCGAAACAAGCACTGAAAATGCTGCTGAGATTGTGTAGACGTTTTTGTCACATTCTGGAAGCCTTGTGTGAAGTATAAAAAGGGCGACGCATCTGACTGCCAGTGTCAGTCTGAAATTCAGTTAAGTAGCATGTAATCGATCATAAAGATGTTTTTTGTGAAGATAATTCAATGACTATATCGTAAAGTCTTGTTGCCTTGAGTGAAGAGTAAAGTGAACAAAGCAGTGGATAGCCGTATATACATAAGTGTGTAAAAGTGAGTCATTGTTGTTGTAGAAACAGTAAGCGCCAGCAGAGTGAGTCTTGTGTAGAGAATATCAGAGAAAGGGTATTGCTTCAATTCCAGCGCAGCCAGTCTTAAGAGACGTGTAGACGTAGAGGTATCCAGTTGTAAATCATTTAAGCTACTGTTGGCCACCAAGAGAAAAAATGTATTCGTCTATGTGCACTCGTTTGTATAAGAAGCCGATTGAAGTTCGACACTCTAGTGCCACTTTGGCCAGCTATGATTTAAGTAAGTTCGGTTCCTTTATTTAAACTATTGATTAATATAAGTGTATTTATTTAGTAAATAAATTGTCATTCTTGACACTAATTATTTTACCAGGGTTTTTTGTTCATTTTCAAATCTTGGAGTTTTGAAGAAAAGCGTTTTTAAGAGGTAAAAAATCGTGTTATTAAAAAATGTTATTTAAACTGAATCCGAGTAAATTTCTCAGTTTCCAAAAATAAATAATGCCCCATGGATGTGTTTTAAATCATAAATACTAAATTAATTTCAGATATGATACTTACAGCTCTAATAAATAGAAAACTTCAAAAAAGACTTGAAAAAAATTCGCCACTATTGGATTTAAATTTTCAAAATCGATCGCTTTTAAATCGCCTCGATTTATAGAACAGGCAGGAATATATCGATTAAAATTTTACATTCGTAAAAGGATACTGAATCCAAGTGCAAGAAAAACTCGCCTTTCAACTATCGAAATGAAAATGAATCTCAGCCGACCTCTTCCCTTTTATTTTTTTTGCCCACAAAGCCATTAAATTCTGCCTTGATTTCAATACCTTTTGCAAATATTTAACTAAATAAGCCTTATCTGTATTTTGTTTTATTATTATTAATAGCCCAAATTAAACTGAAAATATCCCTTACAATAAATAAAATAAAATATTAAAGGAAGCCAAAATAAAATAAATATCTATAAGCCTTTAAACATTTCTCTCTGTTTTATGACAGCGCACAAGAAATCCTTTAAAAGCTTTCATATTGCCAAATAACAGAAACAATCTGCATTTTTAATTAACACCAGCAATATGGCGAAATATATTCAACCATCAAATTTACACAATCATTCAAGTATCGAAGATTTATGTAACAGAGGCGCAAATATTCCAGCAGCAAATAATAGTTGAATACCAATTTCATTCAACTGCCTGTTGTGTTTGACTAACAAAGATCCCCTTACAAATACACAAGTGCATTTATGTATGTATGTTTGTGTGTATGTATGTATGTATGTCTGTATGTGTGCATGTTTGTAAATAAATTCACTTGTCCATTTATAGCAAAATGCAATCATAAATGTTAGTAACGAAGTGTTTAAATATTTAAGGACTCAAAAAGGATGATAAATTATGGATTTATGCGGAATTTGCTGCGAAATAAAAAATTATTTTAAAGTAAATGCGTAGACAATTTTAATGCTACAAAAAATAATATAACTTGTGAAATAACAAATTCCAGTGATATTTTTTGACATTAATTTAGCACAAATTTCAGCAATTGCTGGTAAATATCGAGTTTTATTTGCTTTTTTTTAGAAAATCGGAAATTCGGAGAAATTCGCTCCCCTTATCTATAACCCCGTCGCTTTTGAAGAGATTTTCATAATTCTTTTTCGTTTGAAAGGGCTTGCCTGCAGTTTGCTCCCTTAATATGTTTGTTAGATCGGAGGGGGGAATTGGGCCCCCAAGCACAAATCTGTCATTTGTAAAGTGATTTAAAAAGTTCTTTTTTTTTGTTTGAAAGTTTGTCAGAAGTTTGGTGCAATAGTTTTTTTTTAAATCGTAGGGAAATTTTCTCTCCTCCCTCCAAAAATAACTTTTTCATTTGTAAACTGATTTTTAGAATTATTATTTTTTTGAGAGTTTTGCCTGTTCGAAAATCGGTGAAGAAATTAGATCCCCTTTCCCCTCCCCGCCTCACTTTCTGCAATTAAAAAGCACAACTTTGTTATATGTAAGCAGACTTTAAAAATTATTTTCATTTGGAAGGTTTTACTTGCAGTTTGGTCCTTAAATTTTTTTTTCAAAAATCTATGGACATTTTGTAATATGTTATATAAGATCTTTGCAATGAAGTCGGTATTTTTTGCAGAATTATTTTAATGCATTGTCTTCTAGATATTCATTCCGTACCAGCGGTTCAGTTATTTCTATCTAGGCATGTCTGTTATACTTTTGTGTATACATATATCCAAAACAGTATAGAATCTGTTTATTACTTAAAAAAACTGGGATTATGTATTAAATTTTCAAAAATCAACATCGTTTTCTTTATAAAAAAAGTAGATTTAATTTTCATTAAAAGATCCTTTTTTAAATAAATATAATACAAAAGCGAGCATTTTTATGCAACATTAAAAAATCGTAAGTTCAACTTTAACCTTAAATTTCTGAACAACCACTCTACTAATTGAATAATAATAATAATGAATCTTAATTTTAAATAAAAGCTTAAGATGTTATCCATCCACTTAAAAAAAGAACTACAAAAACATCTTCACTAGTTCAACAGATACAGAGTTCTCTGGACAATGAAAACCATTCCGAAGTCAGCTGATTTTTATTCTCAGTGCTGCCAAGTTTTGTTTTATTTTCAATACTATTGACATGTTAGAAAGAAGTGCTGGGTGCAATTATCTAAATTCCTTTGTAATACTTGCAGGAAATGGGAGACAATTAAATAGGAAATAAAGAGAGAGAGAGAGAGTATTTTGGATTAGGAGAGCAATTTAAATTACAATGAAACGCATGTGGAGCTTGCTACCAAAAATTTCTAAAGTCTTTAAATCAATCAAGAAACTACCTTCTCAAAGTGCGAAGGCTTTGGCTTTAAATTGCAGGATAATTCATTTGGTGCTGTATGAGAAGCGCGACATGAAAGTTAAAGTGTAGAGTACGTAGAATATATGAAAAATTTAGATTCGATTCGAAAGCTCGTTGTTTGAACTTAAGGCATTAATGATCAAACAGAATGTGTTCGGAACTTCAGAAGAAATCGTTATCAAGTTCACAAAGCCCACGCCAAAATCTACAGCAGTAACTTCGAATGCTCTTTAATTTTATTTTCTTTGGTGCTTATTTTTCTTTGAAAGTATTTTAGCGTTGTTGAGAGATTGAGTATTTATATATGAGAACACGAGAAAAAAAACTCTCAAAATAAAGTACATTCTATCTCTCGACTGACATAAAAGTTGCAATTTGTATGGTAAATGTGTTTATGCAGCAATTCTGTATGGCTGAGTTTACATCTGGCATTTCTTGTGTGTCATTTGCCCAAAAAAGCGTAACCAACTAATTACTAATGAAAAACTATTTGATTCAGACATGTATTTATTGATTTAAACAGTTTTCAATCATTTTGGATTCTATAAAATTGTCTATTAACTATGTATGAAACTGTTTAACTTAATAAATACATGTCTGAATCAAACAATTTTTCATTAGTAATTAGTTGGTTACGCTTTTTTTACGCTTGTGTGGTACTTGGCACACAGATGTAAGCCCGGCCTATGATGCTGCAATGCGCTGCAGTGCTATACTTTGTTTTTGTCTAGTTGGCCAACTTAATTTTGTAACAAAATGGCTGCTGCACTTTGCTATAGTATGACTGGCTTTGACAGTTGATTTTTTAAATAAAAAAAGAAGACTTAATTATTCAAAAATAGACAATTTTAATGCACAGAGATAAATCGATTTTATTTAAAAATTTTAGCCTAAAATACCTGCAGTTTCTCCAATTTGAAAGATTTCACTAGTAAAAAGCTAGTGTTAGTGAATTTTGCTTGTCTCATACAAGTAAAATGTCATGACAGCTCGGTCATGACAGTGAGAGTCACAGTGTAAATTAGTTCTTACTGACTACTTTCCATAATAAATGCCTTAACATTAAAAACGTGCATACTAAGTACTCGCATTAAATTTAACAAGTTCACAATTTCTAGTTTTTTCAAATGCAAACTCAATTTTAGTTTGACAGCAAAAGAAAAAAAGAAAGCAATTGGAATTAGAATTAACAATTATCAATCATTTAATGCGGGTGATTGCAGACATACTTTATAATACACTGGAAAAAATAACAGGAATTTTGGTTACCAGTTTTGATAATGATTTTTTAAAGAAGAAGGTTTTTCATAATACAAGTATTATAGCCTTATTTATAAAAACTATTTAGGCTTTTTTAAAGGGGTTTTAAAACAAATTCGCACAAACATTTTTTTATTAACCCTTTATGAAGCCTTAATATTTTTTTTATAAATAAGGCTGCTTATATACAGAAAAACTTAGTTCTATTTCACAAACGTTTTGTTTTTCAATTAACTTAATTATTTTTGACTTTCAAACTATTTTTTTTTGGGTGTAGTGGCACATAAAAAAACGATTTTTAGTGGAATGTAGAGTGTCAAAATCAAATCAACGGTTGAATATGTGAAACCACTATAAATATTGCAACTGCTAACCTAGAATCAAAAAATCTGTTTTTAATTAGGCTCATATTGATGACTATGACATAATGATAATGATGTTACATATTGCAAACATATTTTATGCTCATCTCGTGACATCAATGGCATAAGTAATCAGATTTTGTAATTAGTTCACAAGAGCGCACACATACACATTTTATTATTTACATACAAGCACAATGCTTCTTTATTGCAACATCAACATATCTCCAAGAATTTGTTTTTTGAGTTAATATCATATTTAAACTTGTAAAAAAAATTCATATAACAAGTAGTAATTAAAAAAAATCAAGAAACCCGACTGTGACCAACTTTGAACCGTTCAATATCCTAAACGAAAAATAAAAATCATAACCTAAAGATTATTTTAAAATACTGATTGAATGATCCGTTGGCCGCCATATTTAATTTTTACTGCTGTCATACCTTTGCTTATGGCCATATGCTCCTGATAGGAACTACGGTAACTAATATATATATATATATACTGTCATACCTTTAATGACACTACCAGGATTAAGACAAATCGATTGAAGTAAGAATGAATAAAATCGGTCCGCACGTTCGGAACACACATTCATACATACATACATACATACATACATAAATACATACATACATAGGCTGATAAGCACAATATCCTTCCCTGCTAGCATTTTTGGAAATTTTTAATTAAATTTTATTCTTTTTTAATACTTTCAGAATATGCGCTCGTTTTCTGAGCATAAAAGATAGTTTTGTCGGGAGAAAGTGGTACCCAACATGTGACTCTTCTTGAGGAGTCTTTTATTACCCGCTTTTCTGATCAGTTTCGACTCATTTATGACTCATATATTTTAAAATAAATAAATAAATTACTTTTAAAGCATAAGCACGACTCATTTTCGAGTATTTTTTCAAGCGCGCAAGTGTTTAATCAGTTTTTAATCGTCAAAAGTACTCGAGGAAGACTTAGTTAGGTGATTTTTGATAAAACAATCTTCCAAATGCTAGCAGGGTTTTTTGCTTCGCGTAGTCGGGTAAAAAGGCTTATAACACGCAACTTTCGAGAAAGGAAATTTTTTTATACCTTCATTGAGTTTTATGTAAATTTGTATATGTAAAGTATAATTAAATATTAAGATGGATATTTAGTCCATTAGGAGCTGCTCTTAGTTAATAGAGAATTAAGCTTGCTGAATGTGAGGTACGAAGGTTTTTCTTTAATAGAAAAAAAAATGTATGTCCTTATACATACATATATATGAAATATAATATCTTTAAAATAAATCTCTTAATGTGTAATAATTAGGGTCATGAAATGAGTGGAGATTTCATATGAAGACGAATAACTCGAACAACGCTGGCAGGTTAGAGTAGTAACCTGCCAGCGTTGTTCATTTCTAACTCGATTCATGGTTAAATTATAGACCAAACTGAACATGTTTAACAGTAACGTAATACACGAAAACAACTGAGTTGCCAAGCACAGTGTTGTCAAAAAAAAGTTGCTGAAAACTCACCATTTACAATCATTTAAACAAACTTTTGTTAAATAAAAAAATTAAAATTTTGATATAGTCGAAGGTAAAACATGATTATAACACATATTTCTTATATGAATCAAAATAAATTTGACTCTCACTTTTGTCATTTAATAAATATTAGTATTATGGAATATTAGGCAGACTTTTCCTGGGTATTTTTGATATTCCCAAAACCAAAATCGAAACATTTCTATCTTTAAATTTAAAGAATAAAAATTGTGTGTGGGATATTATCGTTTGTAAGGCCTGTTGCTGTAACTATTTGAAGTTTTTATGCTGTGAAATCTCTTTAAGATAAAACAAATTTCAGTTAGTCCAGTTAGTTGAGTTCTGAAGTCTCTTGGCACGTGTAGTTATAACCCAGCTAAAAAAATTATATATGGTCCATATATTTTTAATATATGAATGTATATAACTATATATGAATATGTATGAATTCATGTATGGAAATATATGGGATTATACATGGCAAAACTTATATATATGAACTAATATATGGACTAATATATGAAATTTATTATAACATATGAGCTCATATAAGAACATTTAATTATGAAGCTCTTCATATGTGGATCCATATATAAATATGAGATTTTATATATGGAGCCATATAAGAATGTAATCATACATGATATCTCACATAAGATCGTTTTTGCAATAAAAAAAAGCTTGGAATTCTATCACTGCTGAATTGGAAATCCATTAGAAAATACATACGGTATGCAAAGTTTATATGCGTACCCTCAACGTTTCAAAAAGAAGAACTTTTTGTTACAAAAAACCATTCTTGTATAATTTTATACATTGTAGCCCCATTTAATGTATCAAATAATCAAAAGGATAGTCCAGTCATTAATTTTATAGAAAATAACAAAATTATCTAGATAAGAAACAAAGTTCATATTACTGTATTGAAAACTATTGTTAGACAGATTATTTTTTCTTTTATAATTAATTGCATTAGTTTATAATCTGATTTCTTAAGCTAAATGTTATGTACGAATATGATTTATGTGTTTTTTAAATAATTGATTCACCCTTTGATGAATGAAATGACTTAGTTCGTTTTGAATTATTTGTCCAAACAAATGTTTCATTAAATGCAACCTCTCTCTCAAGTCTAAAAAATTTAATTTTAGTAATTTAATTTATTGCACAGCAGTGCGCTTTTGTGAATCAAGAGTGTATGAATATGAACTTTGCACACTGTGGGGGGAATTTACACATACATGTATGAAAATGTATGAATATATATAATCATATATGCCCATATACCCTCATTTTTCGGATCTGAACCATATATGGAATATCATATATGCTCCATACATATTTTTTTAGCTGGGAAGTCAGTATCCTTTTTGTACTGCCACCAGGATTCAAATCAAATCTTCATGAATCAACTTAAGAATCTAGTGATACAGCAAATAAACTGATTTTAGTAGTTAGTATGCGCCGCCTTGAGCAGTTCTTGCTACGCTGATGGTCTCACCGATAGCAGGGATATTTTTGTTTATTGTACACAGAAAGAAAAAGATTTGTAAATTAATTAATTAATTAATTTTTTTTTATATCAATTAAACAATTAATTGATTTTGAACCTACAACGATTTATTAACGAAATTGTAAGTTAACGGAAGATCTGAAAAATATTTTCAATTAAATATATTAACAAATTAGTTTGTTGAAATTTATTTTATTTCAAATTTATTTTTTATAAAATTTTAAAGTTATTTCAATTAAAGTTATTGTTATATTAACAATGCGAATTCTTAAAAAGGATAAGAAGCGCTTAATGAAACTCGCGCTACATAGAAATTTTTTTTTCCAAAAAAAAATTTATTAAAATTATTGTATTCCTAAACTTTCCCCGTAAATCTACGTTTACTTCAGTCACTTTATAGGAATATGTAGATAATTTAACTAAATATTCACAGCGGTTACATACATGGTCTTATTTGAAATGAATGTCACCAATTTAAATAAAATAATTTTATGCAAACCAGTCATACAAGCAAAAATGTGCAGTTGTCTATTATACAACTGAAAACCAAATATACATACATATGTATGAGCACTCACGTACACATTTTAATACACACACACACAGACACCCACACACGTATATAGTACATATGTGCATATATAATTAAACAAATATAGAAGCTATGGACGAAGTCTATGTAAATGTATATCTGTGAATGTAAATTAACTTTGGTTTGTCATGTAATGGTTTGTCATTTTACATATTTATGCTAAATGCATACCACACGTTTGCACTGGCTTAAAGAGCAACGAATAAGTATCTATTGCTGGTTAATAGAAAATTTGCATGTATCAATGTGTAAAAGAGTGGCTCATAAACAAAAATATATATCAAATATTAAAGTTATTGGTTTTATCGCCCGGACCACTTGAACGTATGTAAATATGTGTCTACATGTGTATACAAAACAAAAATCAAACAGAATGTTGTTTTTTTCATGCAAATTTAAAACTCTTCTTTAGCACTTGTATGCAAATAATTTTGAAAAAAAAAATTATATAAATTATATGAACATGTCTACACAAAAATACCTTTTAAACCATGTATATTTTACCAAAATTCATGGACTTTTAAGTACCTTAAAAGTGGACGACAAAAAAATGTGTGCTGTATTTATATAAAAGATTCCCAAGATATTTTTGTAGTCTAGCGTTTGAAAAGGCCTACTTAAGAATTTTTATTTTTATTTTATCGAAATTACTTTCAAAACAATATATAAAAATAATTACATTATTTTAAAGGCCTGTTGTGCAAGCCGTAAGTAAGTTATAATTTACCACATGTGCTATCATCAACAAGATCTTGTATACAGAAAAATATTTCCCAATCAGCACTTTTAATTAAAAATAAAAACCAGAAATAATTCATAGTTAGGCTCAAGTTCAGTAATTTCAATTCTTATTGAATGAAATATTTTTATTAATTAAGGTGAGTTTCTAAAGAAGAGAAGAAAAATTAAACTTAGACTTTAAGCTGGGGGAAATACCGATACTTTTCTGTGCAGCCACGCACTTCATCAGCACCCTAGTCTATCTACTTGGGTAGAGATTCTTATTAACATCAGCTATTTAACTCAAATGTACAATGAAACGGAATATGAGAAACGATTGTTTTGTATACAATTGATTTACCTTTGGTAATCACATTTATAAGTATCACTATTAATTTTCTGTTTAGGTTAGCACGAAATTATTTTACTCTACCTCAGTATGTTTAACTATTCTTACTTATCTTTTTACGATCATCACATTAATTATTTTTACTTATTCGATGTACCAAATCAATTGTATACACAACAATCGTTTCTCATATTCCGTTTCATTGTACATTTAAGTTAAATAGCTGATGTTAATAAGAATCTCTACCCAAGTAGATAGACTAGGGTGCTGATGAAGTGCGTGGCTGCACAGAAAAGTATCGGTATTTCCCCCAGCTTAAAGTCTAAGTTTATTTTTTCTTCTCTTCTTTAGAAACTCACATTAATTAATAAAAATATTTCATTCAATAAAAATTGAAATTACTGAACTTGAGCCTAACTATGAATTATTTCTGATTAAAATTCACTACAGTTCAATTAAAATATCTAAAAATTTCTCAACTAAAAATAAAAACCTAATAAATTAAACCTAATAATTAATTAAAAATTTAATTGTATGAATTAAGAATTCTGATTAATTATAGGTAGATTGGCTAAAGTTTCCATTAGAGATGGGCGTGTGTCGTGTTTTCTTTCGTCCAACGAACACGCTCAACCAACACGAATATGTATTAATGAATTTCCAGTAGAGAACAAATTTAATATTTTGTACCGTCAAACACACAACACCAGCATATTTGTTGATATTGTATGGACCTCTAAAGCTTAAAGTTAAGTAAGTTATCAGCTGTGGTCACAGATAGTATCAGCTGGCAGTGCCAACTCGTTACCTGCCATATTTTGAAAAGCGACTCTTAAAAAATATTTATTAAATTTTCTGATCTTCAATACCATACCAATAATATTTCGTGCGTGTTGACAAAATGTTTCGCCTACGTATTTCGTACGTGTTAAGTGGCTTGGTATTCGTGTTCGTGGAAAGATTCAACACGGCCCATCTCTATTTCCCATAGGCAAAAGGTGAAAAGAAACCCTATTGTTTTCGCTACTATGTCGATGACCATAAAATAAATCGCCAAAAATCGAAAAAATCGCCAAGAACAACCAAAAAAACGTTAAAACAAAATAACGCAAAAAACCAAAAAAAAAAAACCAAAAATAATAAAAAGCGCCAAAACTAGAAAAATAACCAAAATCCGAAAAAAATTACCGGATACTTAACTTTTTTTTACAAAATGCCTACATCAGGTAAGATATTCTTTTATATAGGTTAAACTTCGTATAGTATTGTATTTGTAGTGTCCGTACGGAACCCTTCATGTGCGAGTAAAAGTCTCATTTTACTGAATTTTTATACATATTTTATATGTATAAGCAAAGAAGTTAGCATAAGTGACGAAATTGAATTAGATGTTAAAGAATTACTCTATATAATTTGACATTAAAAATTATCGCAGTACGTAGTTTTAACCCACTACTAAGTCCTAGCGTGATTTTTAATGTGAAGTTTCATGACAAAACTCTTTAAGATCATGTTAAATTTTGCCACTTATGCTAACTTCATGCCAGTTTTTGCTTATGTATATGGCCGTTAGTTTATTACTTGTAATTTTTTTTTTTAATTTAAGGTGTTGGAAATTTTTTGTTTTTTCTGTGTGCAAAAAATCTTGATATTTTAATAGGTTTTCAATATAATTATAATATTATTTTAACAATTATTTACAATGTATGCATACTGAAAATATTTTACTGCATAAGTAAAATAAAATTTTTGGAAAATTAGTGCGTTAACAGATATTAAATTTAATTACTATTTTCATATCTATATACATATATTGAAATCAGTTCTACGTATTTTAAATAACATTTGATTTAACTAGAAATAGAAATTGGATATCAATATAATGCGTGTACAAAAAAAACATCATTCAAAACATTCCATTACCTCCTTTATAACTAAATTTAATTAGGGTCATCAATCATTTTCTGCATAAAAAATATTATAAATCTCTCTTTTTTAAATTAATATTTTGAATAATTTCTTATATAATATTCAATGTAGTAGTTGATATTATTGCAATTTGACAACTGATATTCACAGGCGTTAGTTGACATAATAGTAATCTTTAATAAATAAAATATTTGCAATTGGCAACGCACGGTTGCCATCCATAATGGAGACATAAATAATTTTCATATTTTCCGTATAGAATTTATTTCAATACTTTTAATGAGTAAGTGCCTTACAAAATCATGCCTTTTATGAAATATCCTTCTTCTTTACTGATAAAACATGAGTAGAACGTGGTTTGAAAACACCTTCCAGTTAGTATTACTTTTTTTGTAAGTATCCTTGAGAGAAAAAAAGATGATGAGACAGAAATTTTTTAAATACTCTTTAGCTCAAGAATGAATGTTGTTAGACATTTGGGAATCAGCGTAAAAGAAATCTATCACTACTTTCAGTTGAATAACAAATCTTTGTTTTTCATCTTCATACAAAGTGAGCCACTCTAATGTTTGTTGTATGTATGCATATACACACATATTTATGTATGTACGTAAGTATGTAAATTGTGTGTGGGTGTGTTGCTTTTAGTGTGTCAGCGTATTATGCTCTGTTATTATTTAATAGAACAAAATCAATGTGTGTTTTAGACAACTAATTTGCAAGTTAATTAATATTAAAATTAACGTGAAACCAAGCGCGTAGGTTTTAGGAAAAATGAAGTAATCGAAAATGTAACAGTGATGTGTTAATATATAAGTTTGAAATGGCATCAAAAAGGGTGCACAAAACTAATCGTATTTGATTGAATAATAAAAACTATCCTATTTTTAACGAGTTGTGATATTTTTATGACATATTGTAATATATGTACGATTATAAATATTTCGTTTAATAATGAAATTATAGAAGAGTCGAAACATAAAGAAGAGTCGAAAGACACAAAAAAAGGCAAATTTTTTGATCAATAACTAAAAATTAAAAATTCGTTTTGTTTTATAAAGGGTAAACATTGTGTGAAACATTTTTTGTTAAACCTCTTAGGGTCATTATTACAACTTAAGGTTAGTTAAATGTAGGATTTTGTCGGACGTATAAAAACTTTATCATTTGCAAAATATTACAAATATTACTTTAACCTAAAGTGAGCGATAGATTACAGGCGAGTTTATCCGACCTGGTAAGTTAAATTCAATTTGCAATAATGGAAAGCTTTTGATACGTCCAATAAAATCCTACTTTTAGCTAATTTTAAGTTGTAATATTGGCCCTTAAAAATAAAAATAAAAATTTATGAATAAGGTCTTAAGTAGTTATAATGCAAACTTTTTTAAGGAAATAAATTCAAATAAATTTTTTTATAAATTATCTTTCAAATTATAATTTTTTTTAACAAACACAATTTGCTAATTCCGAATAATTGCAATAAAATCAAAAGTCTTTAGTGTATTATTCTTAACAAATAAAAACAGTTTATTTACTCTACACTTGTATTATAAGCTTTTAAGCACACAATGTTAAATAATTCACTGCTAGAATACCACGATGTTAACTTTGCGGTTTTTAAAACAAAACACGACACGGGTGGCTGTTTAGAGGATGTTTTGTCCAAAAATCGCAATACATTTAAAAATCAAAAATAATAAGCAAATAATCAAAACTAAAGGGTATTCTATCAATTGATGTAATTTTAACAACTTGCTGTATCTTGGAAACCGTCAGAAGCAAACTATTGAAATTTTCAAAACCATAAAACTTAAAAGTCACAAAATAAAAAAATCGCCAAATCGAAAAAAATGCCAAAAATCTAAGAAAAAATTGTCAAAAACAACGAAAGAATCGCCGAAAACGAATAAAGGCCATAATTCAAAAAATGCAAGAAAACGAACAAATGTCATAAACGATAAAAGTGCCAAAACTAAGAAAAAGCGCCAAAACCAAAAATTCGCCAAAAACAAAAAAAAAATCGCTAAAGCAAAAAAGAGCCAAAGTTCAAAACATCACTAACACAAAAATAAATCTTCGAAAACTGCAAAAAATCGCTAGAAACTAAACAAAAGCGCCAAAGCTTAAAAATCCCAAAAAAATCGCTGAACGAAAGAATCTTACAAAGAAAATGAAAAAAAACACTAGAACTAAAAAATTGCTTAAACTTAAATAAATCGCCAAAAATCAAAAAAGCGCTAAGTCGAAAAAAGCGCAAAAAATAAGAAAAACCGCCAAAACTAGAAAAATCGCCATAAGCCGAAAAAACGTTTACCATCTACTTATTTTTTTTTATTTAACATCAGGTAAGCTATTTAATTATGTAGGGCAAAGTTCGTCTAGTATTACATATCGTTGGCTTAATAGGCAAATATGCTAGGTCCTTTTTTAAGTTTCTCATTATTGAACTGTCTAAGTTTATTGAAACTAAATGTATATGAGGACAATGAAACTATAAACTTCGTTATTTTAAATTAAATGTAAGTACACTAACTAGATGCAGATTGTTTTCAACGGGACTTAACAAATGTTTTCTTATTTTTTCTGGACTAAACATATTTGCTTACCACGGCATAACAGCAAGAAAAAAACAACATAACTACATTTTAATTTTTGGAAATTATGTGTTTTGAGTTACTCTACACGCAAAGAAAAAATATGGTTGAGGTAACCATAATCAAACAGCAACATACTATGATTGAATTATATGGTTGTAGTTAAATCATATTATTGTCAATAGAAATGCAAACTTTTAATAATATTATTATTTGAGTTAATAATAATATTATCAACAAAAACAATGAAATTTGTTACACCTAATCTTGTTATTGTAAATATGGCAACACTATTGTTAGATGTGACTAAAATATAATTGAGACTCATGTTCTTATAAAATAATAATATTGTTAAATACGACAAAGTATTATTTAATATAAAAATAATATTTTGTTTTTCAATCATATATTTATTGGTGGGTCTCTTGTTTAAAACAGCTGTGCGTTAAATCCGAAATAAAAATAAATTAATATTGTTCAAATTAAATGTATATATATATATGTATACTTACATATGTGTGTATACTCGAAATACAAACACGTATGTATAAAGAGATGAACATATGTACGTTTGTATATGTTTTTATTTATCTATACTTTTGTTTGTTTGTGCTTTATTTATTTTTTTAACACGACGCGTGCAATACTGATAGCTTACAAACGAAACACTGAACTGACAGAAGATGTTTCTGAAAAAGATTTTTTTTAAAACTTAAAATAGTATGGTTTTGGATAGCATTATATTATTATTTACATTATATTATTTTTAAATAATAACAATAATTATGTTGCAGTCATAAATTTTTAACAAAACTATATTGTTAAACTCTAACCATATCACACTTTTTTATGAATATAATAATGTAATTATTAAATTCAAACATCAATTTGCTTACCGTAACAAAATTAATGTTTAAAATAACAATAACGACCACAGATTTGTTTCTGAGAACATAATATTGTTTTCTCAACCATTCTACAACCACATCTTTTCTTTGCGTGGAGATATTAAAAACTCACTCTAAAAAGTGGACGTAGCAGATTTGCCAACTAATGTAATGATATGTAGTATCCGTACGGAACCTACTTTACTGAATTTAGGAATAAGTAAATTTATCTTTGGTGACTGAAATAATTATAATTTTTTTTTTAATTTAACAAACAAATTTTGTCCCAGTTTTATTCACATTTGAAAAATTATAATTTAACAGCCTTATTTATAAAAACTATTAAGGCTTTGTAAAGGTTTTTAAGAAAATTTTTTTATGAAAATTTGATTTAAAAAGTCTTAATAAGTTTCAAAAATAAGGCTGCAAACATTTAACAAAAAATTATAAATCTTTTTTTTTGTTTTTTTTTGTGAAAAATAATTGATAGACATTTTATTTCCCCAATTAAAAGCTGTCATAAAATTAAGCTTAATATTTCTCAAAAAAGAATGACATATTTTATTAAATCAATTTTACATTTCATTTCTGGATTTATGTGCAAATGCTCAAACAAATCATATTTAAGAGTCATTCAAATTGAATATTATTTGGAGTGAGAGAGAGAAAATATGCAGCAATAATAATAAAAATGAATGAAAAAAAAAAAAAAAACTAGTTATAACTTTGTTTTAGACTTTTTATATAAACAATGGCAAACAAAACTAAAAAAGGAAACATAAGGGAAAGTTTACGAGCTTTAAATTATGTATGAGCCTAAGATCTTGTATTTGATGAAAAAATTATTTTTGTCAACATATAAAAAAAAGGTGATTATGTCAGCTAAAAAGCTAAGAGCCATGTAGAGAACATTGAGGACAGTCTTATGTTAAGAGCAGTGCAAAAAACTTTGTGCTCTTTTTACCACAAAAAATTTACTAGACTAAATAGAACCAGTTTTTGGCAAATAAAGTATTCCAAGTAAATTAGTATAAAATACGCGTGACTTTTATTCCATTTGCAATTACGAACTCGCATAAATAAACACTTTTAAAAGCTCGTTATTTTTTTCACCCACTGTAGCCTTAAAAATGATAGAAAAAATTAACTTTCATAAGATACGGTAGATTGCAGTATTTTACTTTTGTTTTATTTTCATTCACTGATTTCAAATACCTTTTGTATTTAATTGTCATTTTTGCTTTTCAGTCAGAAGTCCCTAATTTTTTTTGCCTGCAGGGGGAGTAGCAAAGCTTTGTATTTATGATATATTTTTACTACAAGCATATTTATTTATTATGTCTGAAAATATGAAAATAGAAATAGATAAAAAAAGTTGAGATTTTGTAAAGTAATGAATTGCGGAGGGCACTTCTTTTATTGTTATTTTTTTTTGTTGTAAAAGTAATAACAAATATAATATTTGCATGCGATGTCATTGTAATAAATGCTGACAGGTTGCGTGTTAAAAACAATTTCAAAATCAATTTTATGTTTTATGTTTTGATGGTAAAAGGTACTTGACACCTGACTAGAGTTACATCATACATTTAAATACAATAAAAATGGCAATCTTTTCATATTTTTTTTAGATGGAATGTTATACTTTATAGACATGGATATGTTTGCTGGTTTATTTGTTTCATATTACTTTTTATAAGCATATAATCCAGTACGTTTTTAGAGTTCCTCACACCAAATGTGAAAAGCGACCCTATTTTTTCACTACCATACCCGTCCGTCTGCCTGGCTGACTGCCTATCTGTCACATGCTATTCTTCGAGAGGACCTGAAATTTTCACAAAATATGCAAAACAACAAAAATACGACAGTAAAAAATTAATGGGGGTCCTAAAGCAGTTGCGCGCTTTATAATGTTGATATCCTAATGTAATACTCATATAAATACAATTTATATGTAGACACTTGAAAATTGCAAATTTTTTTTCGTTAAAGTGTATTCTATCAGTTACTGTTATTTACACTCTGTAATTTAGATAACTTATGTATCTTGGAAACTGTATGAGGCAAACTCTTGAAACTTTCAAAAACGCTAGAATAAAAAAAATCGCCAAAAAGAAAAAAACGAAAAATTACCGAAAAAATTGCCAAAAAAAAACAAAATATACGCAAAAACTAAACAATTTGTCAAAACCGAAAAAATCTAACCAAACAAAAAAAATCGCCAAAACTAAAAAACACTAAAGAACGAAAAAACAAAAATAAGCGCCAAAAATTCAAAAAAGCTCTAAATATAAAAAATATTCGCACAAACAGAAAAAATTGCCAAAACGAAAAAAACGCCAAGGCAAAGATATAAAACGCCAAAAACCCACAAAAATCCCAAAATCGAAAAAAGCGCAAAAAATTGGAATAAGCGCCAAAACTAAAATAAATCGCCAAAAACGAAAAAACGTCATAACTAAAAAAACGCCAAAATCGAAAAAATTAAAAAACGCCAAAACTAAGAAGAAGCACAAAAAACTACAAAAATCGTCAAAAACCGAAAAAAAATTCCCGTGTGTTTTAAATTTTTTTTAAATCAGGTAAAATATTTAATTAAATAAGCTAAAGTACGCATAGAATTACAAATTGCTCATTTATTGAAACAACGTCGTAACTCAAAAAACCTACTTTGCCACAAAACGAGTTTAAAGTTCCCAATTTACACACAACTTCATGGAAAAAGAAAATTTGATTTTGCTTTCTTTCAACATTGAAAAAAAATATTCCTGAAATAAAACAACTTTAATTGAATATAAAACCAAAAGTCATTTAAAAATGTTTTTGATTTAATGGAACTTGAAAATTAACTATATTTTTTAACGAAAGTTTAATTTACTTAAAAACATTTTTAATTGATTTTTAAATGAGTAAACGAGATATTTGTATGAAATTTTTGCACAATATGAAGATTGATACAAGGATTAAGTCTACATAATTAACATTAAATTTAAATTTTTTGAGTTATGACGTCATTGAAGTAAATAAGCGATATGTAGTGTCCTTACGCATCAAAATCGCACTTTAATGAATTTATTAATAACGAAATCAGTTACTAATAAAGATAAAAGATAAGACATAATATAATATTTAGATTTAAGATTTGAATACATATTTTGGAGATACAATAAATAAATATGGAAAACTATCGATAGTGGCACTATCGAAGTTTTCGTTAGTTTAAAAAGTTTTATCGATATATTGATTCATTGCTATCAAAATTTAGAAAAGCTATCGATATATCGACGTCACTATTGTGATGGTATCGAATTTGTATGGTTTTCGTATAATGTACATATTTATTTACATTAAAAATTCAACACACAATATTAAAAAAAAACACAAACCAAAATAAAATAGAAATAGTTCAATAAATTGTAAAACTAGAATAATTGTGTGAAAAATAAGTGAGATTGGCGGAAGAAATTTTCCCGTCCTTCAGTTATTTCTGTTTATGAAATGCAACATATTTAAATTTTTTTGTTTTAGTCGTGTACTATTTACTATCGATAGTGACTAAAAAATATGGAATGTTTTCAAGTACTAATCGTTTGCAGAATTATAACATCGATAATCACAAAAAAATTTACTATCGATAGTTTTCCATCCCTACCAAGAAGACCGCAAATTCTTAACTTTGTCGCCCCTTAACTGAAACAAAAACCAAATGTTGAATCCTGCTTAAATTAGAACAAGCTGCGTCGTTTAGTAGTTTAGTGTTTGACAGCCATTTATAGCAGATTACTGCGTGATTGGAAGAACATATAGCAAAAAGTGAAGTTCGTGTGTTCATTAAGCATTATTTATTGCGGAAAAAAGCCATCACTCAAACCAAGGCTAAGCTTGATATATACCTAGGGAAACCTGTATCACTAATTTCAATTGCAAAAAAGTGCTTTACTGAATTTATTTGTTGCCGTACAGCTACGGAAGATGTGGAACATTCTAGACGTCAAGTTAAAATGCAAATTATGGATAACGACAACCCGAATAATAATTTAAAGTAAGAAACTCGAAACAATATCGTTTTGTTATGAAGTTGACAACTTGAAATACGGGTGATTGTATTTCTTATTTACGACTGAAAGCACACTGCCTGTCTGTTTTATAATATTTATGCATATCCTTTTAATACCCGTTTTTATAGGCATGTCTATTAAATTTTAAATGAAAATAAATATTAAATGAAACCTTTTATTTTAATTTAAAAACTAAAAGGTAAGAAATTCTTTAAAATCAAATAAGCCTATAGTATAATTTATCTGTTGTAAGAACGCCTTAATAATTTATGCTTCTTTCCTTTTGCAAATTAAATTCGTTCACTAATTATAAAACATGACCAAAAGGATTACACACACGTTAACATAGCCGTAGGTAATAAACTTGTTGCCCAATGGGGAAATGAAGTCAAGTAAATCAAACAAAATTAAAAACCAAGAAAATGTGTTTGTATTTTATAAGTTAGAGCATATTTTATGTTCTACATACATAAATAGTAAAAACTGAGAACTAAACACATTGGTTTGTTAGGCGTCCTTAAAATGTTTGTATTTTAGGCACACACACATGGTATAATGTGTATTTTTGTTGTTTAAGTTACAAACAGTAATTCTTTACCTTTTTAACACACAAAAATAAACAAACAGGAAGAAATTTACTGACGTACACCTAGACACAACTACTAATATAGTTAACAACCAAGTAAGAGCTAGATTTATAGGCTTTGTAAAAAAAATAAACATTTTAGGCTGGCTGCTAAAGTACCTTTGTGGATATTAGGGCGGTAACAGTTCCGTATTGAAGATTTTTAATTTAAATCAAAAAAATTACATGTCTATAATTAGTAAAGAGCAAGCAACAATGGCAAGACTGTTGTAAATAAGAAATAGTTAAATTAAGCTTTCATTACAGAAAATCTTTAAGGAAATTGTAATACGATGTATCAAAACAATTCACATATTCCATTTGCACTGAAAATTTAGTGTATAAAGCTGAAATTTTGCATCAGCTGATACTACACGCAGTGTACTAAGCACAAGGAACGCTTATGATGGGCCCTTCGCAAACAGCATGTTGTTCCCTTCTGCTAGTGTTTGCTAGAATATTTACAATGAACATTGGTGCCATTTGTTTCTTAAAAATTATCATATGTAATTTGTCATTAAATCATATGTATATACGAGCATTAACAAATATATTTAACCAATACTTATTCTAATTAGTGGAACTGATTGCATCATTTATTACAAAAAACCCAATTCCAAAAAAATAAGTCGCTTAAGCTTTTTTTGTGGTTATCGCTCCATATTTCGTTCACATTTTTCCATTAATGATCAGTATACTTTCAACAATTATTATGAGTATATTGACACTTGATCATTCAAGTCGATCACTGAATAAATTTTATCCCACCTACTCGCTAAATGACTAATTCATTTTTCGCCTGACAAATGTATACCAGCCTTTATTTTATATCCCAAAATACAAATATCTATAAGTAGATAAAAGCGCCTACACTTGCAATCAACCAAGCACACAACTTTCACATGTAAGACAGGTCACTCAAGTGTAAAACATATTATATTATCCAACAAACCATACGCATGACTTAGAAAAAATTTTACATTTACTCTTTACATGTGTAGGATATTTTAGTACCTGTACTTACAACCACAACTATAAATAATGTTTCATATTATATTATGTCCTGTTATTTATTTGCTAAAATACTTGTAGTCTGCAATAGGGAAGAAAAACATATCGAGCTATTTCATAAGGCAATAGGGAACAAGAGCATACAAGAGGCAAGTGTTTGGTAGAGCGTAAATGTTATGTGTCTTTAAAGAAATCAACGATTTTAGAATAAAATATTAAAGGCTTGGGGTTACCTAAAACTAAGATAGTAGAGATAAAAATAGTAGAAAAGAATTTAACATATTTTGTAGTTTTCAAGGAAAATATTTTGCAACATATTCTTCGAAGTAAAGGATTTATCATTAAGTATTTTTTCACTCTAAATAAGCGTTAATATTTATTTCGAAATATTTACACCTCATAGGGAATTTTTGTATTGATAAAAAGTGTGGCATACTTTTAGGAATTAAAATGGCATACAGATCTTAACTTCGAACTAGCTAAAGCGCGAAATACATATGAATAAAATAAAAAATAATAGAATAAAAAATTTACTAAATTTTTCCAATAAAACTTTTTAAGAGCTATGAACTCGAATAATAAAGATATGTATATTTTTCAAGCAGTACGTATTCGAATATTCCAAAAAGTTGCAATAGGTTCATTCTCCAATTTAAAACGGACATTTCCTGGTGACACGAACGTACGTTCGTACGCTTCGTACAAAGAATATAGAAAATATAACTTTTCCTAGCATTTTTTGTTTGTTTTATGTTTAGTGCAAAAGATGGACTTCATTGCGTTTAAGTTTTCATAATGATAGTTATGAATATGTTTTGAAGAACGTATGTAAAATAGAAGTCAATTTTGGCTGAGAGTAGTGAAATGTAAAAATCTGCGAAATGGAACAGCATAATGAAAAGTTATTAATTTATTTTAAAAGTGTATTAATTTAGGTCTCTATCAAGCAATTATACAATAAATTATCTCCATTGGATTTTGTTTAATTGGCTTAATTGCCGGTTGTTTTTTTATTATTATCACCATGCCTCCTTCTCATTCTCGAAATTTTTTTTGTTCCCCTTACACTTTTCTCTTCTTTATTGATTTTAATAAAGATATTTTGAAGAAAGAGTGCAAACATAACATATTTTTCGCATGTAAAATAATTAAATATAAAAACGTCTTTAGAAGTAGATTAAAAAGAAAATATAAAATTTTCCAGCTTCCAGCAAAAATTTCCTCAAGTAAAACAGCTGAGATATATTATAAAACCATTCAATTATACAAAAATAGATTTTTTTATAATTAAAAACAATCACACACGATGATAATCAACATTTAATTTGTCCATCCTGGTTGACGATTCGGGGAAATAATGCCCATATTTGATTAAAGATTAACTAAAAGTAATTTAAAACTGGACTAATGTACAAGCTTATTATTATCAAAATATCACAAATTTTAGTTCTGATTTAATCGAAGACGGTTTAAAATTAATAATATTACTCGAATAAGAATTGAATTCCGAATCAATAAATTTTAGATTGACTTTTAGGTTTTTTTTTGTTTTGATTAATCGAAAAAAATTTATTTCGTAATTATTTTCAACTTTTCTTTATTCGAATAAAAATTAAATTTAATCGATCAAGCGATTAGAACTTTTTTTTATCACTTTTTACACTTTTGCAAATATGAAATGCAATAACGAAGAACATTTGTACAAAATGTTTGTCCGTTATACATTCGAACAACATAAAAAACATTATTCGATTAGAACTACAAATATTCTTGATTTTTAAATATATAAAACAATTTTGAAATGCAATTGGGTTGGAATTCGAATAAAAATTCGTTTCTTTCTTTATTCACATAATCGATTAATTAATCAATTAAATTTTTAACAGTCTTTGATTAGGCAATTGAATCAAAATTAAAATTTGTAAACTTATCGAATATGTTAGTCAAGTTCTAAAATTTTTTTAAAAATTTCTATGTCATATTGCAACTTTATTTTTTAATATTAAAATTTTCCGTACCAAAACAGCAAAAAAAGCTTAAGCGAAACAATTTTCAAGATGCATTTTTTTACGGAAATGTATTAAATGCGATCGTATCTAATTGATGTTCGTCTAAAAACGAAGCTCCAATAATATGTTGCTTAAGCTTTTTTGGCAGTTACGGCTAGATATATTGGCGCCAAAAATTTTATAAGCAAAATTTGTTTTATTCGAGTTCTATTTTAAATTGTACTCAAAAAACTTATATCTAAGCTCGTTGGCCGAATAACATATTTTTTCTTGTCATTCCAATATTCTTACAAAAAAATACAAAAATTATTCGTTTAATCAAATAAATTTTTACTTTTATTCAAAGCGTGTCAATATGAATATATTATATGTATTTTGCTACTTTTATTCGAAGAATCTTAAACTGAAAGATTTAAAAAATTTATAATCTCAGTATTTTTTTATCACTCGATTGCCACGGAAAATTTACTCGATTAAGAGAATAAAATTTATAGTTGCATAATTGTGTTTTATCGTTTTATTATTTATTTATTTATATATTTATTATATATGAATGGTGGATAAATGTTTTTCCGAATAATCGATTAATCATTTTTTCAACATCTTCAATCGCCTGTTTCGCGATATCGAAAGAAACAATAATATGTATATGAAAAATTGCGTTTGTTTTCAATATAAATTCTAAGCCGACAAGTTTTTTTTTGATATCGTGAAACAGGCACTTCGGCACACAATTACGAGCTTGAATAATAGACAATTATATTATTTGAATAAAAGTTTATGTTTGTCAGTTCTTCGATTTTTCGAGTAAAACTCAAAAAGGAATAATAAAATTATTTTTTCGACTTATAAATATTTTTTTAAGTTAAATTTATATTCGTATTACTTAAATATAGCGGAACTTATTTTTTTTGTAGTTTGTAAATTATTTAATCCTGTGGAACCAACTTTTATGTGAACAATTTTTAATTCGCCTAATTGACGAGGCAAATATGTATGTAAAACGTACGAGCGTATACTTGATATTGAATTATGTAAAATGCAACATAACGTATACGTACATATTTATGAATGTAATTAATTTGTGCTGAGTACACACGAGGCACACACTGGTATAAAAAAACTCAAATTACAGAAATCAGTGTTTAAATATAAATCTGTTTCAGCAGGGTTGATTGCTTTAAGTGTTTCCTTATGCACACATATCACTCATTTATTTGAAAAAAGTGATAACACGAAAAATTAGATTTTTTGAATTAATAACGCTATTAACGTTGTGTAATAATTTCTTATAAATATTTTGTAAACTAAACTCTTGAGAGAAAAATTAGATTTTTTTTCTTCAATTGAAATTCCTTTTATGTTACGTTATTTTTTTTTTTTTTTGAGTTATGACGCTGTTCAAGTAAATGTAGATACCGAATATTATGGAGGTTGGTTTGAAGCTATTTATAACAAGTTACTCTGCCTAATATCAAACTAAATATAACTTTGAACTCAAATTCAGCAACTTAAGTTCAATAAAACTAATTAAAATAATAATTAGCTAAAAGCTGGAGCTTTCTGATGTTTACACGAGCATGAGTTGAATATTAAGTAGCATTGAAAAAAAAAGACAATTAACGAAATGCATACATTTATATGTTTACATAATCAAACCATTAAAGTCTTAAGTGGTACTAAGAAAATCGTGTATATGCATAAGAAAATAAAGTAAAAGTTTAGTTGCTAATGCTGAATCTCGGTCAACCAACATACACTTTATTTGCCTTTGCAATTCACAATATATATTAAAAAAACATATGTTTACTTCAATCTAAAGAAAAATCACACATTAAGGGTCATTAGGGGATATTGTCACGTCTGGTCTTTCTCCACTCATTTATTGCTTAGCATGTAAATTTTTTTTAACATAAAATAACTTAAGTCTTATTATTTATTTATTTAAAAATACAGAAGTACATTTATTTGAAGTTAAGCCTGTAGTGCATTAACAATTAATAATTTGAAAAATTTATTTGTTGTTGGTGCTTAATTTTCCATACAAATCAAACCATTCTAAAGTACATATATTTGTTAACAAAATTTCTAAAATTTCCTACATTTCAAAATATCCTTCTCTATGTTCAATATGTAACATTAAATAAAAAAGTTTCTGTTTCTTTCATAGTTCTGTTATTATTTTCTTTAAACAAATATATGTTGATATAGACATTCAAATATAGACACAAATATACATATCGTTATCTTAATATAGATATAGGTCCTAACTCATAATTGAATTTGAAGTCGAGTTTTTTGGATTTTTAGATACATTAAATATTCTTCCATTGAAATAAACAAAAAACTCGATTTCCAAAAAATTATGAGTTAGGGCCTTTCTATATTGAGTTAATGATATGTATGTATATATTAACGAATTTTCTTTAGCAAATAACTTTCAAATTAATTAATTTCAAAAGAACGTCCGTACGTCATGTGTTAAACTCATTTTATTGTATTGAAATTAAAATGAAATTTTAATTATTCACATACTTTTAGTTAAGAAATTTGGCATATTTGTTTCCAATAACAGCAAAACAAATTCTTTCATTTAACTAAAATATGTAAATGGAAATGTTTTGTGAAATAATCGACTTAATGTCATAAGGATTTGAGACAAAGAATATACATATTTTATTTATCTAATTGATTTCAGGAATAAATATTTTATAGACTGCATTAAGAAAGAAGTTATTGTGTCATAAAACCACATGATTTGTTTGGCAACATGGAAAAATTTTACTCTTGCTAATGTTGTATGTAACTGGAAATTTTGGTATGTAAAAATATTTATTGTAATCTGGCAATGGAATGTAATTTGAATCAAATATGTAATACAGATCGATTATCATTAATGGTAGAAAAGAGGAAAGTGTCATTGTCTTTACAAATATAATATTATAACAATCTCTAATTTTATTAGTTTAATGTCTTTTGTTTGTATATCAAAATTTTTTTTCTTATATCTCGATATTCCGCAGTTCATTTGTGTACAATAAGTGAACATAAGCTTAATAAAATTACAGGTTATTATAATCAAAAACCGGTAAAAAATTTAGAAGAATTATCAAGTAAAAAACTATTACTCACTTGCTTCTACTCACAGGATTATTATGAATTCTGTGAACGCTATATGCTCATAATATCATATATTTTTGTAGGAAAAAATTATAAAAACTGATATGTATATATCATTTATAAAAAAATATTATTTAAACGAAAAATATCGACAAACATGGAGGCACAAAAAAAAACACAACATAACAATACAAAAAAAATCATCAATAGAAAATTCATCATAGAAGTAAGAATAATGAAAAAACTTTCCTATCAAATAAAAAAATTTACCAAATAAGCCCAAAAAAATCGTCAAAAATTTGAAGCACGCAAAAACAAATAATCTGTGCAATGAATACAATCTCGAAAGTGGAAAAAACTTGAACACGAAAAACAACTGTCATAAGGAAAAAGCGCCAAAAGGATAAAATAATATAACATGTTAAAAAAATAAAGCGCATCGATAAAAATCAAAAAGTTGCCAACATTGAAATTGCATAGGAGCGAAAAAAATAAAAGAAAAAAAATCGATATAAAAATTAATTGTTAACACGCTAAAGCTTCTAATAAAAAATCACCAATCACCATGTAAAAAATAACTGATAGAATCCAACACAACAAAAATCAATGATACAGCAAACAATTGCTAAAATGAAAAATATTGCACAAGCTTGAAAAATATAAAAACATGGAAGGTACGCAGAGAAAAAAAATGCCAAAACAACAAATATTATCTCAAACTTGTGATCTGGAAGTAGTGAAAATCTCAATAATTTCTTAATTTCTTCAATGAAAAGGATATGTGACATTTTCATTGAAAAAAAATTTTTTTTTCTATACCTATTCAGTGAATCCAAGCTCAATTTCGTAAAGTTAAATAAATTGGATTTTTTAATGTTTTTTTAATAAGTGCAATGGAATTAGTTTTTCATTACTTTTATAGAGTTAAGAAAAACTCACCACCATCTATGGAAAGGTTAAAATATTTTATTATGGACTTTTAAATGACTTAAACAAAAAGGAGGAGGTTTTTAATTCATCTGTATATATATATATATATATATATATATATATATATATATAAATATATGTATGGGTGGGGATACGCATAAGTTTTTTAATTTGATTTTATGATATTAAGCTTATTCGATTGCTACGAAACGTAACTAACATTTCGGGCTCTCACATATGCACATACATATATTAAGTTCATTCTGTATTATGTGAAAAAAAAATTTATTTTCATATTCTTCATGTAAACACTTTTCTCTTCAACAGGGGGATTATTTTAAATTTTTTTTCGTAACGCCAAGCGACAAAAAAATTTATTTTTCTCTCACTATGTTTTTATTTTTACACTTTTTTTTTATAAGAAAATATTAATTTAGCCAATCGTGTGAATAAAACCCTACCTGAATATTCAAAATACATGCAACTTATTTTTATTCCACCCCATTTTTGCAAGCAGTCAAATGGTGGAAATTTAATTTAGTAAATTACAAATCAAATTTTATTAATATATAAACACTTGTAATTAGTAGTAAGTGGACTTTTCTCAATAAACACACATACACACACACACACTCAGCAATAAACACTTATGTATTAATTTACATTTAAATTAATTAACAACACAGTTTCGAAGTTCAATAAATGGGCGCAACCATGTCCAATAACTTTTAATTTTATATTTAACATGATTCTATTTGACCGTTTTTTAACAAGCTTTGCACACACCCTGAACTCGAAAGCAAGACAAAATCTTGCAGTAGTGAAGTAGGAGGGGCCACGCCCATTAAATTTTAATATTTCAATTCACGTGTTTCTACTTTATCGATTTTTACGAAACTTGGTACACTACATGAGCTCTGAAAATCTTTTGTTTAAAAAAGTGGGCGGGGCTACACCCACTGTCCTGGACTTGCAGGTAAGAGAATGGCCACAATGGGCGCTCTTGAATTCAGGGAACTTTCTGACGTTGCTGGTGTTAAACTTCAACGTATTAGCAGCTTTATACTGAGCTCTGGATGGTTCGACGGTAGGGACTCCGCATAAGCAGAGTCTCCGTGGTATCACAATGGACCAAAACGGTCTAAGTGAGTCCGGGTTTCTGACTGCCACCCCTACCTAACCTAACCTAACCTACACCCATGAAAGGTTAGTATTAAATTATATTTAATTCTACTCATCCTAAAGAAACACTGAAAAATTTCTTTACACGGATATGACCCTGCATGCATTTATAATGCATGAAACAATAGCATTAAATCCATGGGAAAATCCTCAAAACAGAGTAAAAACATAATACAAGAAACAAATTCGAAAATGAAAATTATCGCCAAAAACTTTAAAAATTTTAATTTACTGAAACTTCGCAGGAAAAATCTGCTAGAAGAAAAAATACTAGCGCAAAAAATGCCCAAAATGAAAAAAAATAATATTAAAAATAAAATTAATAAAATTAAATTAAAAAAAAATAAGAGCAAAAATAAATCACTTTAAAAATCAGTGAAAAAAAAGTTTAGCATGGAAAAATCATTAAAAACAGAATAAAAAACGTTAAAACAAGAATGAACCGCTAAAACGCGATAAATGCATCTCTGATGCTCCAAGGATTTTGTATATGGAAACCACCAAAAAAAAAAAAAGAAATCGTTTACAAATAGACATAAAATCGATAAAACGAAAAAATATGCCAGAGTAAAAAATATTATTATTAGAAAAAATATATTTGAAAAAATTCTTCACATAAAAAAACGCCAAGCCTTGTATGTGAAACTTGTAATAAGATTAAAAATTATATAACGATTTCTTCAGCATTATTATTAACTCCAAGAAACGGATTTTCTTAGTTCTTTATATGAATCACAGAACAGCAGAAAAAACAGAAATTTAGTTCTGAAACTCAATTTGAAATTATTTAGGCGAAAATCTTGCTAAATTCAACTTTTACGTACTTTTTTCTACGTTAAAATTCTTTGTAGGAGAATAACTTAACCCTTTTCATATATTTTTTTATTATTTAGTAACCATTTTTTATCGTTTTTTATACTTAAACTAATGGCTACAAATAAATGTTCGCTTTAATCATCAAGTCCCTTAATCTTCAAGTTAATCTTAAAGTGCTTCCTTTACTTTTCATTTACTTCAGTTTTTCATTTAGTTTATCGTTTTAATAGTTACTTTGCTAACAGTTGTTTATGTAAGTTCATCAAATATTTAAAATATACCTAAATGTTCACAATTAATAATCGAGAAACATAACGGCGAACATACATTAATGTGTGTTTGTTAATGTGTGCGTGTGTGTGTTTATGGAGAAAAGTCCACTTACTACTAATTACAAATGTGTATATTTTAATAAAATTTGGTTTGTAATTTACTAAATTAAATTTCCACCATTTGACTGTTTGCGAAAATGGGGTGGAATAAAAATAATTTGCATGTTTTTGAATATTAAGGTGGGTTTTATTCACACGATTGGTTAAATTATTATTTTCATGTTACATAGTTTTGCTTACAAATATAGTGAAAGAAAAACAAAAATAATTTTGGCGCTTATGGTTAAGAAATTTTTTTTTTTTAAGTAATCTCCCTGTTAAGTGGAAAAGTGTTCTACATAATACAGGAGCAACTTAATTTATGTATGAATGTATATGTACATACATATATACTTGAATTTAACACATTTAATATATTAGGGCCATTTCGTATATGAAAACTTATCGCTGTTTTAAGGTGCCCATAAACTGCACAATTGGGGGATTGAGAAAAAAAATTACTGCCCACTTTTTTTTAGATATTCTAAAAGTTGTTGAATGGTGTGAATAATATTAAGAGCAATAAAGTGCTCAGTAAAATTTTGGAGGACTCAAACGCTAGTCTTAAAAAAACAAAAGCAGAAATAATTATTTTAAAATAATTCAAGTCAATATGACACTATAATACTTAAGACTACTGTTTGAATGTTATTGAGTATTTTATTGCTATTGATATTGTCACTTTTCTTCACACTATTCAACAAGTTGTTAAATATTTAAAGTAAAAATATAAGAGTATATATATCGCAATTTTTCTTACAATATAAACGTGTAGAAGTAGATAAGAACTTCAATCACATGTATGTTTTAAAATTTAAGAGCAATTTTTTTCGTCTCACATACAAATGTGCCCTTAATTATTAAAGTGGTGTAAGTCATGTGTATTTCTGCTTCGAAACATCAAATAAATCTTTAAAATATTTAAAAAATATTAAATTAAATTATATATATGTATGTATGTCGAGGCTAGTAAAGCTCTAAATCAAAATGCTGCATAAAATAAAAATATTTTTTGATTTGTTCAAATGTAATCCACTAAATATCTCGCCCAAAGGGAAATATATGACTTAGACCACTTTCATAATTAAGGTATGAAATCGATTCAGTGCTGGAGTTGCGTATAGGCTTGTGAGGCCCGGGTCTATTATGGTGGTATGGTTTTAGGCGCGGCAAAATTTTAAGAAAAAATTTTAATTTTAAGTTTGAAATTGATTTTTATAGAATACTTTTGTTTTATACATATCGATTAAAAATTTAGAATACAATTCTGACCTTACGCGTTAATTTATCGGTGCAATGTAATTTTTTCTTAGATTTCTGTGATATTATTCTAAAGCACTTTAATAGACCATTGTGCATTTTAAGATTTAACTAAAGTTTGGGTTAGTGTATTTTACATGTTTATTTACAAAACCAGAATGGTTTCTAGTTATAAGGTATTGAGAAACAGCGTTTAAAAATTTTTGATTTGTGTAATTGATTTTGCTTCTGCTTCTGAAAATGTAAACAGTCGCAGTCAAAGCGAACGCATAAAACGAAAATATGTACACAACAGAGAGTTTCAGCTTTTATGATGTTCAAACAGTTATAGGTTTGACTGACTACTCCTGCAGATGTTAAATTTTAATTTTTTACTAGACTATACTTTTTTTTGCAAAAAAAAAAAGTGTTAGTGATACTTAACAGAAAAGTGTGCGTTAATTATATAATTTTCAAAAAACAAAATTTGTTAACGTAAAAAAATTGTGGAAAACGAAAATTTTTGGGTAAAAAGTGGACCTATTAGGATAACCAGACGCGTTGAGATTACTTGCCAAATATTGTTAGCAAAAAATTTCTTATGCAAAAAAAAAAGTGAATGAAGAAATAGTTTTTTCGACGTAATACTTTAATGAAATTTATTTAGTGAACTCTTAGCTACATTATTTCCATATATAGTAAGGCGCTATCACTAAGTCTGATTTAGGTGTTGGCCAAAAAATCCTAACACCATTTTTTGAGGGCGCACTGTTTTTCGGAATCTTTGCAGATTCCTAAAAATTTATTAGTCACCAAAATCTCAGGACCAATCTCAATTTCAATCAATTTAATTATTTATAAATTGCGTATTGCGAATTGTGCAATTTTGTCAACACAAATATTTCTTTTTGCGCAATATAAGTCAATTGACAATACATTTAAAGTTTTACATTTATTAATGCACTAATAATTACAAATTGTTATTTTATTTATTCAGTAAAATATTATTTACCAAAAATACATTGACGTTCATTATTGAGGGGTTAAGCTGCATCCTACTTGACTATTGATAATAAGATTATCAGGGAACCTTCACCCAAAAATTTGTTAGAACAATTAAAGTTATTATGTTATAAACTTTCATTTAAACAAATAAGAAGCTCAACAAATGACAAAGTTGAAACAGGAACTCAATAATCAAAATTTTTTTCTTACTTTTGCATTGCTACATTGGCTAACTTTTTTCAGCGCGAGTTGTAGTTGTAAAAAGTATGTAAAGAAAACAAGGAGCATTCCCACGATGTCGACAACGTTTGACTGGTCACACATTAACATTCAACCAAAACCAATTTTAATACTCGTATTTTGTTCTTGTTTCAAATGTGAGTGTGCGACAAGCCGCAAGTTGTTGACGCTAAATTAAAAAAAAAACAACAACAGCTATTCAAGAATAAAAATTTTGCCGCACAAGTATTTTTGATCATTTGTAGTCAAGTTAATAATTAGAGTTTTTTTAAATATTACAATTTAAGTTTAATATTTATTAACGCACTAAAAATCCTAAATTATTATTTCACTTATTCACTTAACTAAAAAATTTCAAAATAAAAAAATCGCCAAAACGAAAAAATAGCCAATTTAAAAAAATCGCTGACACTAAAATAAATCGCTTAAACTAAACGCCAAAACTAAACTAAATCCAGAACAAAAAAAATCAAAACTAACAAAAAATCTAAAGCTAAAAAAATGCACAAAAACAGAAAAAAGTTTACCGAGTACCTGAAATTTGATTCTCTTAAAAAATTGTATTTTTTTGTAATTTTTGCACATTTTAGTTTCAGGTCACTTTTAATTATTTTAAATAATCTTTTGGTAATTTTCCACTTTGTTACTTTTGTTAAAGTTTTTCTAGGTGCGTTTTTATTATTTTAAGTAATTTTTTGATACATTTTTTCATTTTGTTTTACTTTTTGAGTAAGACATGTTCACAAATTTTTGACAAAGCTTAAGGAACTTACAAAGGGAGCGTTTTAAGTTTTTTGCGTTTTCGAACTAATTTTAACTCGCTGGAGAAAATGGTTGAACGCGTGTGCGACGTATTGCAAATATTTTGAAATAATTAAATATGGGCATATCCCCAGAAATGTCAACTTTTTGTAGCATGCGACAACTAGCAAAAAATGTTTGTTTTTTTTAAAGAAAGCGAAATTTTTTTTTACTTCTTTACATATTTTTGCAGGCCGTCAGCAGCTCTACGTTAGGTAAAACTTAAAAAAAATCGAGTCACGTTGTTCAAAAATACAAGGTTATTTACTTGCTGTCGCACGCTACAAAATAGTGAAATTTCTGGGAGAATTGCCCATATGTTGATGCATTTGATATTTTAAGTGACTGTCTGGCTTGTAAAAACCATGGTGAGGGGGAGGAGTTTAATATGTGCTATTATTAAATTTATTATTTCACTTATCACATTTTTGTAATATGTAATTTTAAATCGATATGAAACAACCCACATTTGTTACTTTTTGTTCACCTTGCAATTACTTTGTTATTAGAGTTGTCAAGCACTATAAAGGTAAATTAAAAATAAAAACAATAAAATTAAACAGCGTTAAACAAATTCTGTTTAAATATTTTATCAATGACAATTCTACACAAGTTATTTGTAAAAAAATATTTTTTTTCATTACAAGCATATTAAATTCCATGCAGTTTTTTTTAACAAGAATTAATAAAAAGTTCATTTATTATGAATGAAAATTCGTAATAACCGGAGTTCATTATAATTGCACTAATTTGTATAAAATATTAGTGGAAAAGAGTTCACAGAAAATATTTAACTTTCCGGTGATGACACAAATTAACAATAAAATAATTTTGTAATTTCGGAGAAAATATTTTAATAAATTTGACAAATTAAGGAAAATATAGAATAATGAATATGTTGTTGCATTTATTATGAAAAAAAAACAAATGATATTTGCATTCAAACATTTAATGAAGGAAATAAAATAATTATCTAAAATACAGCATTTTGTAAGCAAAAATTTTGTAGGAAACTCATTTTAAGAAAATAAGAGCTAAAAATAAAATGATTGCTGAAAATGAATTTCCTTCAAATTTATTGCTAAAAATAAAAATAAAAATAAGAAACTGGTTTCATTCAGTGTTGGAACTCAAAATGTTCATATGCGATAGTTTATTATAAGTGGTGTTCGTTAAAATCGAACTCTACTGTAGTTATTTAAGCTACAAAAATTATAAATTTTATAACAGTTAAGGCCTTTTTAAGTCAGTATTCAGACGAAGAGATTCTCTTATTTTTAAGTTTGCTAGTTTGTAGGGGAAAACAAACGAATACTAAGCTTCATGTACTGTCGATACGTTTTGCTTCCGCATTCAAAATTTTAAAAAAATCATACATGCAATTGTAATTTCGGAGAAAATATTTTAATAAATTTGACAAATTAAGGAAAATATAGAATAATGAATATGTTGTTGCATTTATTATGAAAAAAAAACAAATGATATTTGCATTCAAACATTTAATGAAGGAAATAAAATAATTATCTAAAATGCAGCATTTTGTAAGCAAAAATTTTGTGGGCAACTCATTTAAAGGAAATAAGAGCTAAAAATAAAATGATTGCTGAAAATGAATTTCTTTCAAATTCATGGCTAAAAATAAAAATAAAAAACTGGTTTCATTCAGTGTTGGAATCCCAAAAGTTCATATGCGATAGTTTATTATAATTGGTGTTCGTTAAAATCGAACTCTACTGTAGTTATTTAAGCTAAAAAAATTATAACATTTATAACAGTTAAGGCCTTCATAAGTCAGTATTCAGCCGAAGAGATTCTTATTTTTAAGTTTGCTAGTTTATAGGCGAGAATGCTTTCTCATTCGAAATTTTAAAAAATCATACATGCATACACAAAACGGCGGTAGGAACTAAGTCCCCAAAACATAAATGAACTAAGTTCGTAAAGTTTTATATGGATGGCAACAAAAAGAATTTTTGGGGAATTAGTTCTCTTTTTGTTAAATTTTTGGGGGCATAGTTCATTTTTATTTTTGGGTACTTAATGCATAGCGAACTAGCTCCCCAAACTTTGGGGACTTAGTTCAAATTTGATTTCGGCCAAAGTTCATTAGGGACTTAGTTCCTACCATCTGAAGGCCATAGGGAGCAAGTCCTCTATGAATTAAGTCCCAAAAAAAAAACGAACTAATTCCCAACCAACGGAAAGAGTTATAGATATCATCGAAGCATTTAATATTTAAAGCGTGTGGAACGGCTTTGGCTTGTCGAAGGACAGGGCAAAATCCAAGCATTTCTTCACCGCGGCAATTAAGGAGGAAAATTTTTCATGCTGCTTGTTTTCATCATTGAAAACAATAGAATTAATAAAAGCAAATATATCTCCAACTAAGAGAACATATCTCATTGATGCTACGTTTAAAATAGTACCACATGGCTGCTTTAAGCAGTTTCTTTTTATTTACATACAATATTGTGAAGAGGTAAGTAAGTAAAATTTATTCTAGCGACAGAAATAACAATTTCTTTTCTAGATTTTCCCATATTCTTTGTTCTGATGGACAAAAAAACAAATGAAATTTACAAAGCACTCTTTGAATATATTACGGAAAATATATTTAATTTGGATCCAAATATATTTATAACCGACCACGAACAAGCGCTAAGAAATTCGTTAAGTGCAGTTTTTACACGAGCAAGACTTGTAGGATGCTGATAAGTAATTTTTTTACAATTTAAAATTTATGAAGATATGTAGTGAAATTATAATTATTTTTGGTCAAAACTTTTTAGTGATTAATTTTTAATCCACTTACATTAAAAAGTTCTTAACACTAAAACCGAAAAGTTTTAAAACGCATTTTATCACATACTATATAAAAAGGTAATTTATATAATTACAATAATGTTATCTACATATGTTGATAAAATTTCAACCATTATAGTGTTTGTGAAAAAAAACTGGTTGAGTGCAAATGGGTTGTAAATTAAAATTTCGCGCGAAATTTCAGGCCCTTAAGTTTTATATATTTTTTAGAGCAGGCATTTAAGCTACGAGAGCTATAAAACATGTAACAATTAAGTTACTAATTATTTATGTTATACTAAAAAGTGCTTAAATCAATAATCTGCATATTTGTAATCACCCCAAAATCTCAATTATTTTGTGAAATTTTTCAGGAAGTTACAGAACTCTGACTTGCGTCTTATCGTTTTAGACTTCTAATCTCATTTGGAATAATAGCTTAAATTAGGTTATACTTCGGTATATTTCAACTTAAATGTAATACTTATAGTGTGTAGAACGACGTTTGCTTTAACTGTTAAAGAAATAAATTTCTGAAAATCGACTTGAATGCTTAAAAGTGCTCTCCTGAAAAACAGTAAAATATGACTTAATCACTTTTTCCTTATTGCCACAGAATTATAACTATTATAATAATTAAATTAGTTATTACGGCCATAATGGTATAACAACAGTCATAAGCAATACAAGACGTTATATTGAATCATATATTGACCCATAACCACCAAAAAAGTTTAAGCGACATAATTTTTTGACTTCGTTTTTTTTACGAAAATCTATTATTTACTATTGTGCTTATTCGAATCTTGTAAAAAAAATAAGGTTCAAAAATTAAATCGTCCAATACCCAAACAATCGCCAAAAGGATATAAATGCCAAAACAAACAAAAAAAAACAAAAAATGCTAAAACTAAAACAAATCGCCAAAAACTGAAAAAATCGCTAAAACTAAAAAAAAATCACAAAAATGCCAAAAAGGAAAAAACGCAAAAAAAACGCCAAGGCTTTAAAAGAACTCCAAAAACAAACAAAATATTAAAAAATTCGTGTATCATTACACATCTAGTGGCCGTAGGGAATCTTTAAAATGATATGTTTTCTTAGCTAATTTAATTAATTTTCTTAAGAAGCCTTTTTGAGTTATTCGCGAAAAACGTATTTTTTGCCAGTTTACAAAGATATTTCAAAAAATTTTGAGAACTGTTTATTAAAATTAAGCAAGTTTACCACCATTGCAAAGATTTATTTTTCTTTTATCAGCTTATATTAGTAGTGTGTAGATCGGATAAAAATTTGTTGAGTTACTGCCCTTTAGATTTAAGAAAATTTGAAGTTTTTAAGTTTTTTTTTTAATTTTTAATTAATCTAGAATTTATCGTAAACCTGTATCTTAAATAAGCTAAGAAAACATCTCATTTTAGAGATTAATTTTTTTATTATTTTTTGTTGCATAATATAATGAACAAAACTATTCTATTCCATAAAGTTCGTTACAACCGAACTGCACTGCATTAAAATTTAATATATTTTGTTTCCTTTTTATTCATATTTTATAGCACATGAGTTCATAATTCATTAGCACAAAGTTTCATATTTTCAATAAATTTTTCAAAGCAAAATTATACGTATGCAAGATTATTTCATTAAAAAAAGTTAAGTTTTTGTTATTCGCAACATCTTATTAAAATTTCAGTTTGAGTATCATACTCTTTTATGCACAATATTGTTTATTATATATGAAATGAATATGTATAGTTTCATATATGCAAAACTTTGCAATTTGCCAAAAAATGCATTGTGTTCTTGAGCATTTTCCTTTTTTTTAATAAAAAAAACGTGAGTAATTTATTTACCTTTTGAAATATTGTTGTCTAAAATACTTTTAAACGAACATGTCTTTGGCTTTGGCAAAAAGTTCAAAAAACTTTATCCTTTCACTCACATATTTCTGAATGTTTTGTATAATTTGTCAAATTTAGCAATAGTGAAAGTTTTCACTTTAAAACTTAGTATGTTTTTTAAAATAAATAGAAATGAAAAGGGGATTTTCTTTGGCATTGCGTTATAGACAAAGAAAAGTAATATTTCTTTACTTAAAAATATTAATATGTGAATTGTCAACGAAAGCAAGAGGGAGATAGTTATGAGATTTTGATTAAGTTTCTTCTTAATTAGTATGAAATTAAAATTTTCAAAAAAATATCACTTACAAGAATACATATTAAACTTTTAAATAATTCAGTGAAGAATCTGAGTTACCATAGAGAACTCGTTGAGAAAGTCAGCACGTAATTTCAAACTTTTGTTAATGGATTTTTTTTTCTTAAAATTTTGTTTATATTTAAATAGTATTTTCATTTAATATGATTTAACTTCAAACGCAAATTTTTTTTTATTTAAATATAATTTAATATATATATGCTTGATGCTTATAACACAGAAAAAAATAGTCCGGCCATAAATAACTTTAATTAAAAATAAATCTTAAAATCAATTAAAAATGTAAATGAGTCAATAAAACTTTGTTATTAGTTAAATTTGGAAACCAAGGTTTCATTGACTTAAATAAAAAAACAATTAAAAATTTAATAGGGTTAATTAAACTTTGTAATTATTTAAATTTAAAAAAAAAATGTAATTGACTTAAATACACTTTTATTTCATTTTTGGTTTTATTTTCAATTAAATTTGTTTATTGCAGGAATATTTTTTTCTGTGAAGTTGCAGTAAATATTAAGTTTTTGTACTCGATGGTTTCGCAAAAACTGGAAAATATCTGGCTTTATTTACTTTAATAATAATTTTTTTTCTTACCTTCCATCGTGTAAGAGTATAAACACAATGTTTGCGTTGCGGTGCGATTTCTCGTTGCGGGAAATACTTGTCATTGTTTGTTTAAATTTTTATTAATTTTTTTGTGCATAAATTTTTATGACTAAAAACAAAAAATTAATAACATTTTATACATTCGCAGATATATTTGATATGTTTTTTAAACTTTTATAATCTATGACAAAAATGTTTGAACTTCAAAATCATGTTTTTTTTACAATAAAGTTGTGAACACAGCCAATTATTCAAAAACTACGGCAACGTCAGCAAGAGAAAATTGAGAGAATAAGAAAGTCCGCAATGAAAATAAAATAGATTTTAATTTTTTTCCGTCCCGCACTGCGGATTTTTACTTCAAAATCGTATGGACAACCGCACCGCAATAAATAATCGTTACATTGTGTTCAGACTCTAACTGATTGTAGAGTAATGGAGAAAACTTATCACAGGGTCTTTCATCCAGCGAGTACTTTCTCTAACTTCTGTGTGAACTCCTGCACAAACTAACGAGCAATAGCACAAGATGTTAAGCATATGCCGATAACAACATAATCATTGTAGAGAGGAACCTTTAAGACACGCTATGTGACTTTATACTATTGAAGTCAGTTTCATAGCAAAATTGTGCAAGCTAAAATCACAAACATTCTTATTCTCTTTCATTTAGGAGTCGATGAGACAGCGATGACAACACATGCGTAGCGGGTATATTAAATTCTTTATAGGTACAGTGAAAGAAAAAAAGTGGCATGCTAAAAATATTCTATGATCAACAATGCTTTTCGCGACATTCAATATGTTTTATGTTTCGAAACTTTTAAGGAAAATGACATTTTGATTTTTTTGGAGCACCTTCACTTAACTGCATTTTCTATCAAAACTTTGAAGACCAATAACTCGGGCAATATGAGTCACATCCAATTTTTTTTATTAAATTTTTCTTCTTTTTTTTCAACTTATCAGCTTATCTGATAAAGCTATTTAAAAATTTATTTTTGGAGATTTTTCAAAGTTTCCTATGAAAAGTTCAGAGCCCGATAACTCGGAAGATATGGGTGACACCCAATTTTTTTATTTAATATTTTTCTTTTATATTTTAATTCTCTATCACATAGACTCCTTTTTATATTTTTTTGAGCTGATTCCCTAAACTGCATTTGTTACAAATATTAATTTTTTTCTATGTACTTCAGAGACGAATGAGACAATCATTCTCACACATACAACTATGGTTTTATTTTTTACACCACTGTCAAAGTTTATACCAGCTACGTCCAAACACACATACACTGATATTTGCGTGTGATGTAAACAGCTTTGAAAGCTCTTAAATTTGTTGTTGTTTATTCGCAAAATATGAGAAAGATTTGCTGTTTGTTGTGTTGTTGTTGTGAAAAAAAAAAGTTTTGTAGTATAAAATACATGATGTGGTTATTAATAGTTTGAATATTTTTTGTAAATAAACAGATAAATAAAAGCTAAAATAAAAATTAAAAAATATTACATTCAACAATGTAGTGCTTAAATTCCAAGCTAAGTTTAAATTTCTAAACTATATTCTGCATTATTTGTAAATTTTTCATAACATTAAATGAATTGCATATTACCAAAAGCATTTTTTGTCACGAAATATTTATAAGCTATAAAAATTTATTAAATTTGAATTTCGTTCGGTGTGCTTAAAAAAACTAAACAAAAAACAAGGAAAAATGTCGTACGTGCGTGTTCATTCTTCGCTTGCTCAGTGACGACTAAATGAAAGAGCATAAGCAGGTATGTGTATGTATATGTCCACAATTGTGGTATGGCATGCTTTATACTAACTTTAGACTAAAGTAGTGGTCACACTTGTCAAACATTTGCTCAAAAAAACCTAACCAACAAACACTAATGAAAAAATTTTTATCCATACACTTTTTTAACACAACTAATAGACAATGTCATAGAATACAACATTATTGTCTACTCTTTAAACTGACAAACTTTGGTCTGAATTGAAAGATTTATCATTAGAATTTAGTGGTTACGCATTTTTGACAAGTGTGACCGGACCTTAAGAAATACAATTAATTAAAGCAATCCCTTATATCATATTATATTAATATTTTGCTACTTGAATGACTTTAAATTTACTGCCCTTAACATCACAAAATTAAAATCGTCCACAAGTTTTTGACTAGCAGACAATACCTTAACAAATTTTTTAAATAAGTTAAAACATTTTTTTAAAACTCCTTAAAAAACAATTTTATATAGAAAATTTTTCTTTAATGTATTTGACATAACTAAGTTTCCCTGCCAGTCAAGTCTATCTCTCGTGAATGTGTCAGTCTCGATTAAAAAAAAGAAAAATATTTATGCGAATGAATGTTTCAACAGTTTCTAAAGTTTACAGTACATTTTCTTACTTTATCACTTAGAATTTGTATTGTTTCACAACAATTTACTCTTATGACATGTAAGAAAAGAAATTTATATTTTACGCATTGAGCAGACGTGCATATACTCTAAAGTTTTACAACTAGTGGCAAAAAAAAGGAAGAAAAAAGCATAGAGATTTCACAAATTCTGTCTAATAAACAATCACTAGGGAAACTATAAGCAAGACAAGGAATAAAAAGAAGAAAATAAGATGCATTTGATTTTGTTTTTTTTTCTAAAGGTGTGAAGATATTTAATTACATGAATTTTTTTATTTGTTTACTGTGGCAGCGAGTTAGGAAAAATGTCATGACATGGTAAATTTTGTTCATTTAAATAAAAGAAATTTATTTGTTGTTGGTTAAGCATGTCTAGATGTATTTCATTGCTGCTAAGCAGCGCTAAAGTAGACTTCAACCATAATCCAAAAATTCTTACAAAACCTCAATGAATATAGAAAAACTTTCAATAGACTATTGAGAATTACAAAGCTACAATCATACTAGAAACTTTTACAAAATTCCACAAATAATATTACTGGGCCAAAATTTAAAACAAAATTGAGGATATATTTTCATGTTTTAAAATTCTAGTATTATTTAACGCATGACAAAATGGATACTAATTTAAAATAAATTATTTTTTGTTTGTTTAGTTGAGTCTTAAATTCGTGTTGCATTTGAAACCCTTTAAATACAAATAATATATTGAAATAAAAAACTATTTGGGAAGACAGACTTCTCCTATACTATGCAATTCATTTTCAATTTAAGCCCCACAAAGTTTACGGTCTTTTAGTTTTGTGGTTTTCGAGTTGGACTAAAAAAGTTTTACTGCATATGACTTGTATGTGCAGCACCTGAAAGTATTTTTCATCGTCAACTGTATGTTGAATAAAAATATCAGAATCTTTGAGCAAGATGAAAGGAAAACATGTAACATATTTGTTAAATAAACATGAATACACTCAAAATAAAATTAGAGCCATAAATAATTAAATGCAAGTCAAGCTTTTCTTTTCACAAAGGGTATTATTAGGAAATATTAGAAAAGCAGAAATTCTGGATAATCTCGGAATGAAAATTTAGTGTGGTGTGCATTGGACGAAAGACGTTTTCAAGTCTGTCCGAGTTCTTGAAAACAGTTCAAAGGATAGTTCAAGCCATCTGACTTTCTTACAATCTATAGTTCCCACATATATCCGACCGAAAATGTTTTACAACTGTCGTCAGAAGATTAGAGATATCAAAAGTTTTAGCAAAATTTGGCGTTAATTTTTTTTTTTTTTTTTTTTTAATATTGGCAAGTTTTGTTATTGAAACATATTGTTACGAAAATAGCAGCGAACAAACCTAGTGCAAATGTTATTACAAAAACATTTCGTTAACAAAAATAATTATCCAGAATTAAAGAACTAAATAGACACACGTATGCTTATGATGAAACCTACATAGCGAACTATAGCAACAACAATAATTGTATAGCCTATGCTTATTAAGAGATATACATCCAAACAAAAACATACACTTGATAGTTTATAGAGAAAAACAACCACCATAAACTACATGAATTAAGGACGCGATCAAAAGCAATGATTGCAGATGCTGCTGCGATTTACCAGATATTGCTGTCATATTCTGGAAGATTTGTGTAAAGTATCAAAAAGGGCGACATATCTGCTGGCAGACCGGTCTGTGATATAGTTGTCTACAGTCCAGTAAACAGTTGAATTGTGTTGTGTGAAGAATACAGTGAACAACACGGTTAATAGTTGCGTAAAATTAAAAAAAAACCCTGAATCATTATTGTTGTACAAGCAATGAGAGTCGCAGAGAGAGAGTGTTTTGTAAAGAACAGTAGCGAGGAAGTGTGGCTTCGATGCCAACACATACAGTGTCAGGAGACGTGTATATACAAACAGCACATTACACGTCATGGCAACCAGTTGTAAATCATTTAAGTAATTTAGATTGTGTGTATGTATTTAAGCTCTTAATTTTATTAGCAAGTAAGTTTATGGTGTTTTCTTTTCTAGAAAACATATACTACATTTTTTGCACTTTTCGATGAAAATTCGCAATAAAATGGTTTTTTTAAAGTACTTTTTTTTGCTTTAAACAAAAGCTAAATTGCGGTTTTCTATAAAAAAGTCAAAAAATTTTACACTTTTTTAGAAAAAAAAATCGGCATTAGTAAAACAAGTATAATTATTAACCCTTATTATTATTATTATTTATTTACAAATCTGCGAGTTCACATGAAAGCGTTTTTAAAGTGTAAAAACTTAACAAGATTCTTAGGTTGAACTTAAATTTTATATATTTTTTTTTACAACACACAAAAAAGTAATATGAATGATTTTGTAATATTAATTAAAATATTTGTAGTATCAATTAAAAAATTAATTAAATTTTCACCTATAAACAATTTGATAATAACAATTAAGTTTTTCCAGTCAAATTAATTAATACAATTAAAAGTTTAATTAATATAATTAAATTCTTAATTGAAAATATTAATTGGTGAACACTTTTTTCTGTGAAGTAGAACTTAGCAGTAAAGTATCCAAAACATACTTCTATTTAAGTTTAAGAAACTTATAGCTAATAAATCACTGAATGTTTAAACATAGTTTAAGATAATTTTCACAAAAAATTAAAATTGATTTAAATACACTTTCATTTTTTCAGTGGCTAATTAAAGTTAATATCAAATTACGTTGAAAGTATGGTAGCACTACAAAGCATTCCAAAGAACAGCTGTTTAATATAAATAAGAAAGTTGATTTATCAAATTGCAGAAAAATTAAATAGCAAAAAACACATTTTATGATACACAAAGAGCATCGGAATGCATTTTTCTATTTATATATTTCATGAAATGAAAATATGTGTTACATTTGTTGTATATTTCCGAAAATTAAACAAAATTATTTTTAATAAGACCTCATGATGTTTATGGACATTCATTCAAAAAAACACACACATGCACAAAACATATGGTATGTTTGTAAAACTTAAACAACGCTTAAATGCGCAATGTTGGCTATTTAAGATTCATTTAATTTTGTGGTGAAAAACAAAATTTTGTGTTTAAATCAGATTTAAAAATAAAATACATATAATCATTGACTGATTTATTTGCCCTTAAATTTGGAATAAAGCCTTTTCTTTATGATTGAAAAAATTAAATCGTTGTAAAAAAACTTACAATATTGTTAGCATGCACTTAAATTTTTAATATTTTTTTTACTACGAGTAGAACTTAGAAACGAAAATTTAATTTCAGAAAAAAACTTGTTTTTCTTTGTACAAAAATGCAATAAAGGATTCAAAAAATATTATATTAAGGTTTAATAAATGTAAATTTGGAATATATCATTTCTTTTAGTGTAAAATAGTGAAATAGTTGTAGGAAAAATATTTTTTTTTCGGTGTAGAATAGTAAAATAGTTGTAGGAAAAAAAATATTTTCCACAAGTTATTGAAAATAAAAAATAAACCAAAAATGGCAGCGACAGCAACAAACGAATGCAATATGAATAATAAAACTTTCTAACATTGACGGCTAATTATATGTATTTGAAGTATTTCTTTTAAACATATTCAAGAACTTTTCCAGAAGCGGCACCCAATTGGCAGTAGAATGGGATTGGAAATTTGTGCACATGAGAAGTAAAATAAAATTAAAAATGTTTTTTTTAGTTTAATTACACTTTCCAGCAAAAAAAAAATTATATAAAAATTGTCTGCAAGTTGATTCTTTGTTGCAAAGAGGACTAACAAAAGATATACGTGAATCGGCCTTTTTAAAGTTTACATCTGAAACTCATTTTACGGCCTATTTAATTAAGGTTGCACTCAGAAAATCGTGTAATAGTTGGGTTTTTGGTGTATAGTAACTTCAGAAAATATATTTAGAATATTACAAGCAAAATTTTTTAGATTTTTTTTTTTTAACACATGTATTTATTTATTGTTTCTTTAAATATGAACTAACAATAAGTATTCAAATCTTAAATCTAAAATATAACTATTAGGACCGACCACTGTGATAATCCAAAAAAGAAAAAAATTTATAAAAAAGTATGAAAAAAGTATTTTCAAGAAATCCCATCTAGAGTGTTGAGTAATAGAGCCCTTGTGTCCCTCTTTTTTAACCAGATGTGTCCAGTAAAATTCAAAATATTACAAGCAAGTGGATTTGGATGTGACTCGAGTTTTGTTAAATATTTGCCTGCGTATTTTGCAATTTCTTCAATCACTAGTGGCATATTTAAATCACGATGGATATTGGAATTTTGATGTACCATGGAGACGATGTTATTAACCGTAAAATTTTGTTTTGCCTTCGTTGGATTCTCTCTACATTAGAAGCTGAAGCAGTGCCCCATAACTGGATACCGTAACACCATATTGGCTTCAAAAGCGACTTGTATATTAAAAGTTTACAGTCCAGGCTAAGTGTTGAATTTCTGCCAATCAACCAATGTATTTGAGATAACTTAAGTTTCATCTGAGTTAGCTTAAAGTCAATATGATGTTTCCATGTAAGCCTTCGATCAAGGTGTATACCAAGGTATTTCACTTGGGAATGTTGAGGAATATTTTGATTATTGATTCGAATTGGGGAACAAGTATCTCTTCTTAGGGTAAACGTTATATGGACACACTTTTGTTCATTTACCTTAATTCTCCATAAGTTCAACCACATTTCCAATTGTGTAATATGTAAATAATATGAAATTTTTTAGATAACATTAACCCTTTAACACTTTTAGAAATGAGAACTTTTACAATTAATACAATACTATAGTGAATTGTAATAATCGTTCCATTTTTAGACTTCCGTACACTTACTTACTTACCGTACACTACACTTTATAAGGAACACTATTATTGTATCTACGATTTCTGACTGTCTCTGAAGTTTTCACAAAATATGTCAAACCTTAGTAGCTACGACAACATATAAATGACAGTTAAAAAATAATGTATGTTCTAAAGCGATCAAACAAACATATTGAAATCATATCATAATATTCAATGTGGAAACTGGAAATTTTCAATCTTAGAGTATTTTTATACAGATTATTCAAATTAAGATTGAAATTAAAAAACAAATCAAAATTAAGGGGTATTCTATCAGTTAACGTAATTTTGATCACGTAATTTTAACAACTTGCTGTATCTTGGAAGTCGTAAGAGGCAACCTCTCAAAATTTTCAAAAACTTGAAAATTTCAAAAATCTCAAAATTAAAAAAAATCGCAAAAAAATCGTCGGAAAAAATCATAAAAGCTAAAAGTCTCTTAAAATAAAATAAATCGCCAAAAAACCGAAAAAATAGCCAAAGTAAATAACGTCAAAACAAAACAAAAAACGAAAAACCACCAAGAACGAAAAAAGCCCTAAAACTAGGAAAAAGCACTAAAACAAAAAACGCCAAAACTAAAAAAAAATGCCAAAACAAAAACAAACCCAGAGCCGAAAAAGTCCCAAGAACGAAAAAAGCATTTAAACTAAAAAAAAGCACTTAAACAAAAAACACCACAACTAAAAAGCGCCAAGACAAAAAATCGCAAAAAGGAAAAAACGCCAAACTAAAAAAAATCTCTAAAACTAAAATAAATCGCCAAAAAACCAAAAAAATCGTCAAAAAATAACGCCAAAAATAAAAAAATCCCAAAACCGAAAAATAAGTCCGGAGCGAAAAAAGCGCCAAGAATAAGAAAAACCATAAAAATTAGAAAAATTGCCGAGAACTGACAAAAAATGTACTGAGTACTTAATTTTTTTTTTTAATGTCTACATCAAGTTATACATTCGATTATATAGTCTACACCGAAATAATTTTGCTTCATCCAACTAAACAATTCCATTAGATTTTTTTCACAAATCCAATGACAATTTCACAAATCTAATGAAAATTTCACAAATATTGTGAAAGAATTTCATTGGAATTGCTTTAGAATTTCATTATAGCTATGAAATGTATTCATTGTCCTCATGAAAATTTTATTTTAATGATGAAAGTCTGATAAATTAAACTCATTTCAACAGTTATTAACCAAAAGGTTGCATCAAAGGTAGTTCTATATGATTGTTCTTATATTCCTTGTATGTTTATTTACACATACAGTTTCAAATTAAGTTGATTTATTGCTTTAATGAAATTATTTCGTTATTTTAATGAAATTATTTCGTTGGAAATTATCTCATTGTTTTAATGAAACTATTTCGTGGTTTTAATGAAATTATTTCGTCGTTTTACTGAAATCAAATCGTTGTTTCGATGAAGTTCTTTCATTGCATTGATGACACTGGTTCATACATTTGACGTAGTTTGTATTAAAATAATTTTAACGAAACTGGTTTTATTAATCCAACGAAGCGTAACGTTGATTGAGTTTTAATGAATTTTTTCATTGGATTAATGTCGAAATTCATAGAACTTATGAAAAAAATTCTTTCAGTATAGTGAAGTTCGTAGTTTATTTACAGTAGCCTGATTAGGTGTATTAAACATAATAACTTTGAGTGTCAAACTTCCGAGTTCTTTGACTAAGGACATCTAAACTCAAATTTCTCTTATTATTGCTATAAATTTTAATACTTGCAGCTTTAATTATGAAACTTATTAAGGCTTTATAAGGAGTTCTTAAAACAAAATTCTTATAAAGCTTTTATAATTCTTATAAATAAGGAGGTGGGCCTACAAATAAAAATGTACTTTTCAAAACAAACAATTCATAGGCAGTAATTTCTTTAAGTACCTAAACTTTGTTAAACACTTTACTTAAAAAAAACACCGCTTTTTAATAAATTCCAAAGTAATGGAAGTTTGTATTCCACAGCCAACAGCCACGCTCCTGTCTAACATGATTTTGTATGAGGTTACATGAAAAGTTGATACTTTTATAAGATAACAATTTTCATATTCATATGTGCGCCTTTATTTCTCGAATGTATAGAAAGAAACATGACTCCATTTAATGTATAGAAAGTAGGTGGCATAAAATGTCGTAAGAAAATAAAAGAAAACTAATAAAAATGTCATACATAACATATAAGCTGGCTTTTATGTCTTTTTAAAGCAAACAATTATCACTGCAAAAGCGTATAGAAGAAATTTAATATTTATGTAAGGAGCTTCTATTAAAACGAAATAATTAGGTTTAAACATCGCCTCGCCTTCAATCAATTTCCATTTTCTGTTTCGTCATGCTTTATTAATTATACTAATTTGTATGTTAGAAAACTATTACCAGGAATGCATAATTAGAGTAATTTGGCGTAAAATAATATTTTATGAAAACAGGGAATTATTTTCATTTCTATAAACATAGCTTTTTGTAAAAAAAAAGATTATAATTAAAGCCATCAATCAAATTCATTTGTTATGAAAATGTTTGTTGTTTGAAAAAAGTAATTTAATTAAAGATGTTGGCTTTAAAAAACAATTCATCAATTCTTTAAGCAAAATGTGAATGAAAATGTTTTATATGCCATAACCACCAAAAAATGCTTAAGCAACATAATTTTTGAGCTTAATTTTTTGATGAAGATCGATATAGCAAATTTGGGGCAAGCACAATCCATATGAGATGCTTTTCATCCAACACCAACACCAACACCAAGTTACAATATTTTGCATTTGCACTTACGCAACGCCATTTGCATCGAATACTGAATACCACCAATACACTTTGGAGTTAAATGCGAACTTCAAAAGCAATATCGTCTATCAATTAGTTTTTTGGTACAATGGAGAAATTTTTTCATTTTTGAAAATTTAATACCTTGTATAGGATGAATTGATTAAGAGTGTTCTTATTTATGTTTGAAGAATTACGGACCAGCCGCTTAGAAGATATCACATCTTCTCTAGATAATTTCATTTTTCGGTTAAATCTATGTGTATTTGACGCCATAGCTTCCAAATGGCCAGACCGATTTTAATTTGGTTTTTTTCGTTTCAAAGGTGACTTGATCTTCTCATCTATATTTGAGGCCACTTAAATAGACTGACTTCAGCAAATACTAATATTAATGTAACATCAGAGCGCCCTCATTCGATGATATTTTGTAGCAAAATCATCGGCAAAGTAAAATAACAAATTAAATAGATACTTAATACAGCTTCAAAAATTTAATACGTCTTGTTGACACCAGAGGCGCAGCAAAACGCAGAGTTGTAAAATAATGAAGCTCTTCACTATCTTTTCCTTCACAACCTGTCTTTTCTATCACTATCCCTTTCTTCAAAAAGGTAACACCTAGTAATAGTAGTAAACATTCATTGCCTGAGTGTTACTTTTAAAAAGCAAGAGTTAAAATGAATTTTAACTGCAAGTTCTTCATACAAAATTTGCCCTTAAAGTCCCTGTTAGCATTTTATTGGACATTGTGAAAAGGCCGGTGAATCTTTTAAAACTTTTAAATTAAAATTTTTAATACAACCTTTAAGGATATTTCAATTAATTTTCTAATTTAAACTTTGAAAACATTTCAGTTATTTAAGACCTTGAATAAAAAACATCAATTAAATTTTGAGTTAACAGAAAAATTTTTAATAGAAAAAATCCCAAAAAATTGCAATTAAAGCAATTAAGTTAATACTACAATTTTCGTGATTAGCTGAAAACTAACTTTAATTTTTTAATTTTATAATTTTTTTTAACTAAATCTTGTTCATACTTTTTTCTGTGTCTTAAGAAAAGAAAATATTTTTATATCTTAATTGAGTTTTATGTAAATTTAAAATTTAAAACTTATTTTCTAGAAAGCTATATTTTTTGTTAGTTCTTCGTCTGTTGCACTAAATGAGCGATCTACAGAATTCCTTGTTCTAAATATTTAAACTGCGAAAAAAAATGTTTGCAAAAAGTTTACGTAATAAATAAAATGTGGCAAAAACTAAGCAACCTAAAAGTAGAACAAACAAAAACACTGTGGAAAAACTGCATAAATCTAACACAGCTTAGATTTTCCTTTATGTACTTATCACCGCAAGCGACCTTGAAATTATAGCATTTACTTCCATTTCTGCTGCCATTTGTTTTCCAAGTTCTTTTGTTTGATTTTAGTTATTTTTTCATTTATATTTCTTAAACTGCTGATTCACACTGTTGTCATAAAATATTTAACAAACAAAACATAGTGCTGCATGCATTTTCTAACCATAAATTACACGTTTGTAAAATGTCATCAAAAAAAAAAATAAAGCAAATAACAACCCACCAGCCCAGCCGTGACAAAAAGCAAAAAAAAAATATAACAATATTTAACTGCTCTTGTTGTTCTTAAACAATTGTAATAAAGCACACACTTTCAATGTTCACTTTTTCATAATATTTAACAAACACATGCAAACAAACATAAACAGGAGTCTCACCAATATACTCGTACAAACACAGAGAATCAGTCTGAGAGCACACACATAAGAGTACATGCACACATAAGTACAAACATACATAAGTATATGCATATGTATTTACGTGAATGTATAAGACTACATACTTATGCATGCATTAATTTGTACAAAACACATTCAAATATACAGATAAGAGTGTATGTATGTGTGTGTGTTTGTATATGGGTGACGATATTGCAGTACTTTTAATTGTTGTTGCTGTTTCATGGCTTAAATATTTAAAAAGGCAGATGAAAAGTGTGTGCAAAACAAAAAATATTTAAAAATAATTAGACAGTGAACCGAGCATAATTAAAAAAATTATGGTATATGGTTAACCTTGCAAAGCATTTCTGGAACTTCCCACTTCTGATTTAAGCTCAAAGAACTGGAAAATTTATAAATTTTTGGAGCAATTGAGAATTCAACCGAGGTACAGTTATTTAACATTTAGTCTATAATATATTTGGAGTTCTTGCTTGTATGTTCACAGATAAAAATGTTATCAAAATGCAACCATCAAAACCAATTGTTAATATTTAATTTAAATTCAAATACAGAATTTAACTAATATAACAACTTAAGTTGTTGATATAAAAAACAAAAGAATAATTTTTTAAATAAAGCGGCTAAACTGTATGTATGTATGTATGTTTTGCTATATATGACGCTAAAAATTAAACAAATTGTGTGCTTTGTAGGTAAGTACTCGTTGTATATGATAATAAAATACTTAGGACAAATTACGGCATGCGATACAACTAGTTATTTAAAAATATTTTAATAGAGTTTATATGGAAATAATTTTAAATTACCAGTCGTATCGAATGCTGCGATTTTCCCCCTGGATACAATTTATTTACATCTAGTTAAAAATTAATTTTAAGGAAAAGTGCAATAAAAATATTAAAACTAATTACATAAAATAGTGTGAATTAGCTACGGCCTGCTTAAAATGGTGTGTGACTTGGCTACATTGCAGTTACTGGGTTGTAGTTTTGGAAAATTTTCAGTTAATGAATTTTGTTTTGGATAAAAAATCTTGGAAAATTCCAAAAAAATTTATTTAAACTGCATAGATTTTCATAAAGATTTAAATTAAAGTCTGCTTGATTTTGTGCAGTCCTATAATTGATTTTTTTTTAACTTCAAGTAAGATTTAGAGCCATTTAAGATAAATAACTAGCTATTCAAGATAAAATTTTCAGCATTTTTCGAAAGTAAATGAAGCCTGAAAATCGATTTGAGAACAATATTTGGAGTAATTAAAATATAGTGGTTTCTTACGAAAATTTTTTTCCCAAATTTATTTTTTGAACGCACTAGGCTACTTTAATGAAATTTGCAAACGAATTAAAATATTTTTTTATAAAGCAAAGCAATGCAATAATTCACTTCCAAAATATAATTATAATTTTGCAAACTACCTGATATAATTTTCATGTACATATGTATTACTTATTAAAAAAACTTCAATGAAAAATTTCAAAAACTTAAAAAAAATGTATGGGCTCATAAATATTTTGGTTTTATAAAAGGATTATTAATTAAATTTACCTTAAAGAAATTGTTAAATAAACCCTTTATAAACAAAAAATATTCTTTATGAATAACAACTGCCTTATAATATTATTTTATTTTTATAAACACTTCACCGTGCGCACACTGTAATAAGTGAACAACACGCTGCATCATTGTTGTTATTATTTCAACATCATCGCACAGTCATTGTCATTCAACATTATAGTCATCATAACAGTCACGGTTATTGTAAAACATCATGTTGGTTTGTTAAGTTTTTTGTTGTTGTTGTTGTTGCACCGTTTATTGAGAATAAGCCTGATGTGTTTAGACAACAGATGTGTCCAACATAACAAACTAGACATCCTAAGATGTCAATAACATTTCGGTGTTTGATGCAAATGGTCTTGCGTAAGTGTGAATGCAAAATATCGTAGTTTTTCTTCGGATTGTGTGTGTATTTGGTTGTTGGATTTAAAAAAAAAAGTTACGATATTTTGCATTTGCACTTGTGCAAGACAATTTGCATTAAACATCGAATACCGCCACTGATTTCCTTAATGCAAATTTGTGTGTTCAAAATTTAGGAAAAATACAAAACTGGAATAATGAAACAAGTTTGAAATTGTGTGCCAAAGAGAGTTTCGGCAAACTTTCGGAGCCACAACTTACAGCAGAAGGAGAATGACAACAATTTACATATATAAAGTTTTAACAAAATTTACTTGAGTTTCTTTATGTTTTTCAAAATTTTCAAAATTTATTTTTGTTTACCATACATTTCTAAAATGAAATAAACGTGAGAATTTCAACACGTTTTTTTCTCTTTTAAGATCGGTTAATTTCTTATGAGAAACAAACACAAATTATTTTACATTTACAGAATTTTGGTTTTGTTTTCCATGTAACTTTCACCAAGTCGACACGTATTCCAAAATAGGCACCAATTTTTTTGGGACTCTATATCAAAACAATAAAGGTATTCATTTCAAGTTTTTCTCGTTGAGAAAATTACAAAATGTAATTTTTTTGACAACAAACACAAAAAAAAATTAAAAAATTTTTTTTAAATTTTTTTCCTGTGTTTGTTGTAAAAAAAATTCATTTTTCCATTTTTCTGAAAAAAAAACTGAAATGAATACCTTTAGTGTTTAAATTTCTTTTTTATCTTTCCAAATCTATTGGACAGCTCTGCCTTGTTGGCTTGGCAGTTTGCTTTTTTGCGGAAAAGTACAACAAAAAAAGCAAAACCTTGCAAAAGTTTGTGTGTCAATATCGCACAAGAATACAAATGACAATTGCATTTTCAGCACAATATTTCTTTTTTTTGTTGCCACCGCATAAAACAAGAAATAAAGATAAAATTCAACTAAACTGTTCCAAGTACAATTTTCATCTAATGCTGTAGATGCATGCATCAGATTTTATGAGTTTAGTAGTACAAATTTAAATTTAATCACTGTGTGGCTGTTGTGGCGATGGCGTTTTTCTCCAATTCAAGGATAATGGCGCACATACTCGTAAATCCAAAATACGCTCTTTAATACTCGTATTCAATTGGTTGGAAAAGCTTTAATTAATCAGTTTTTATGGATTTAAAAATGGAAAGGCGTGTTGAAATTCGGTTGTATTTTTCGTCTAAAATTTTTAGCAGATTTTTATAATATTTACTCGTAGCTTATTTAATTTTTAACATATTTGCTTTAAAAGGCAATGATCAAAAGTTGAATATTTTACGTTTTTGAATTTTCATAAGCTCTAAGAAGAAGAAAAAATTTTAATTTTTATAAAAAAATTAATTTTTCAATTTTATTTTTGTAATAAGGCCATGTGCCACACGGTAAAAAAGTTCTATCGTAAAAAAATATTTTCCTGTGGGAGAAAAATTTCATTTTTATGCTGTGCCAAATAATATCTTTTTTGACATAGAAAGAAGGTAATGAAAATCTTGCTGCGGCGCCGAACCACAAACTTTTACTGCAAGCCTCTGGCTACCAACAATTTTTTAAAAGAAGATTTTTATATAAAACAATATTATTGTAGTAGAAAATTATATAACTTTACATATGTGTATGATGCACAATGTTTCGCAAATTAAAATAAACAATGCATTTTTCACAGTCTAACTACATTTAATCGGATGTAAAAATTTATGTATTGGGCGATGGCTTCTTATTTGCTACTTGTCAAAAATTTATCTGTTGTTGTGTGGAATTTTATTCACCTCAGAAGTGTCAAAAATTTACTTACAGTTGTATTTTGCTACCGTTTGGCACAGGCCTTAAGTAAGAAACCATTAATTTTTTTAGAACTCCTTAGAATTTCCAGTTTCTTTTACTGGAAAATCTAGAAAATGTAATGTTTTATTTTATAATACAAAATAAAAAGCAGATTTATATTTATAAATTAATCACTCAAAGAAATTTTAACATTATATTATTCTATTTAATAAATATATTTATATATTTATTTCATAATCTACTAAAAATTTCTTTTCGAACAATTTACTCTGAAAAATATTTTTTTTTCTTAGAAAAGCTTTATTTATGTTCATAATTATACACTAACAATTTTAATGCCCTTGCATAAAATCGATTTACTTTATTTGATAAAAGCATAATTAAAATCTATTATCTTTGCTTTAAAGCTAATAAATATTTATAATCTAACTGTGTCTAGGCCTGTCAATATAAATCATAGTTCGTTTAATGCAGTAAATCTAATTGCATAAGTTAAAAATGTTTCGAGTCTTATTTTCACATGCACATTCACACACACACACACACACATACAGGCACACACATCTCTATACTCTTTTATACACTCTTATCACATTCCGAGCGAAGTGTTTGCCTGGAAACAACAATTCCAAGAATAAATAAAAAATTGGATTATTTTCTATTGTTTGTTATATTTATTGCAATTGTTGTTCTTTACATTTGTTGTGTTGTTGGTATTTGCTGTATGTGGGTTTGATGAGTACGTGTGTGTGTGTGTTAGTATGTTTAATATTTGTTGTAGATATTTGTGTGTTTATTGTAAAACTAGGCATGAGTAAATAAAAGAAACAAGTTATAAAATAAACTTAAAATAGAAAATGCTCTACGAACGAGAATTGTAAATCTAAAGTTTTCTTAGTTATTTCTTTCCGTTTTATTTGCTGAAATGATTGCAAATCATGTTCTTAACTCAATTGAATTTTTTTTTCTTTTTATCTACAGCAAATAAAGAGAGAGGCATGTAATTAAATCTATGTTTTAGATTTCAAATTATGCTGCAGCATGTTTACAGTATGTCATATAAGTTTAGGCAGAAGGAATAAAGAACTTTTTTCTTAATTAAATATTGTAATACTAAACGGATATGTTTTTGGCATATAACATTGCTTTGTTTCTAAACGTCTAAACTTAGATCAAAACTACTAATTACAGTAAAAACTATTAAAGAAATAACTTTTTTCTTAATAAGGCTTTTATATTTCCTCCAAAAAATTTTGTTTATTTTCTTTAGCAATGAAAACTTTTTTATTTATCAACATGAGGCAAGAAATTTTTAATTAATTTTCAACTAATATTGGATTTTAGTTTAAAATTTGTAAACGCACTAATAATCCCAAAATTATATTTTACTTGTTCAGTAAAATATTTTTTAATAAAATACATTGAAATTGATTATTGAGGGGTTTAGCTGGATCCTATGCGCATTTCACTGTTGCTAATGCAGATCATCAGGGAACCTTTACCCAAAGTTTCTTAGAACAACTAGAGTTATTATGTTATAAACTTTCATTTAAATAAATGAGAAGCTCAACATCAAATAACAAAGTTGAAACAAGAACTCAATAATCAACATGTTTTTTATTTTCTTACTTTACCATTACTACACTGGCTGACTTTTTTTCAGCATCAAATTGTAGATATAAAGAGTATGTAAAAAGAAAATAAATGTAAATAACAACAACAGCTATTCAAGATAGAGTGTTGCCACACAAGTATTTTTTGACGGGGTGCAGTCAAATTAATAATTAGTGTTTTTTTTATGGGAATTTTTACAATTTAAGTTTAAAATTTGTAAACGCACTAATAATCCCAAAATTATATTTTACTTGTTCAGTAAAATATTTTTAATAAAATATTATTGATTATTGAGTTCTTGTTTCAACTTTGTTATTTGTTGTTGAGTTTCTCTTTTATTTAAATGAAAGTTTATAACATAATAACTCTAGTTGTTCTAAGAAACTTTGGGTAAAGGTTCCCTGATGATCTGCATTAGCAACAGTGAAATGCGCATAGGATCCAGCTAAAACCCTCAATAATCAATTTCAATGTATTTTATTAAAAATATTTTACTGAACAAGTAAAATATAATTTTGGGATTATTAGTGCGTTTACAAATTTTAAACTTAAATTGTAAAAATTCCCATAAAAAAAAAAAAAAAAAAACACTAATATTGGATTTTATTGAAAAGTTTATGTTAAGTAGCTGATAAGGGCAAGTATTCGCTAGCCTACACAATCGCTGAACTTATGGAAAAATACATCTCTTGTATGATGGGAATTGCAAAAGTTTCAAAAGGCAACAAGGGTTGCATATAAAAAAGTTCTACGATTGTATAGAATAGTGAGTCCTAACTTTGAAAGTGATTGTTTCGCGCCCAGGTATCGGTCTCAGTAAGCTTTTTATTTCTTCTTAAATAGAATTACTTTAAGTTTTTTTAAACATGTATTTATTTATTGTATCTTTAAATATGAACTAACAATAAGTAATCAAATCTTAAAGATATTTTTTTTTTAATTTAAAAAAATTAATTTCTAAAGCCTGGTACAGACTTTATACGGAATTTAAGGTCCTCATACAAACTGTATGTTAAAAAATTACGGAAAGTCAAACTAGTAAATTTCATTATAGTGCATTTACATTATATCAAAATATAGCACTTAAAATATTTCGAGTTAAATCTAGTTGCTTTTTTACTAGATTACAAAACGAAATCTAGTCTGTGAGTAGATTTGTAGGCAATCTACTCAAAATCTAATATTTTTATTTTATTTTTATTACCCTGTACAACATATTTATATAAAAGATGATTGAATTGGGTACGGTCTGCTTTAAAAGGTGTGTGAATTGGGTACATTGCAGTTGTTTGGTTGTAGTTTTGAAAATTTTTCACTTACTGTATTTAGTTTTGGATACAAAAAGTATTGATATATGTCAAAAAAAACTTGGTGTAAACGGTATGAATTTTTGTAAAGATTTTAATTAAAATCTGATAAATTTTTTCCAGGTGTAAATGTCCTATAAAAATACAAAAACTCAGGTTTTTTAATTTCAAAATAAGACATTTACACCTGCACAATATCTAGCAGATTTTAATTAAAATTATTATCAAAATCTATACCGTTTACCTAAATTTTTTTTTAATTTTTTATCAAGATTTTTTTATCAAAAAAAATTTACCAAAACTACAACCAAAGAACTGCCATTTAGCCAATTCAAAAACCTTTTAAACAGACCAAAGCTAATTCTTTTGCCTTTTATATAATTATGTTGTACAGAGTGGTAAAAAATATATAAAAACATTAGATTTTTACTAGATTTCCTACAAATATACTGATAAATTTGATATAATTTTGCATGCTAAGTATAATAAAAAGCTGATAGATTTAGCTCCCAAATTCAACTTAATCTAAAACTGATATATATCCTTTGTTAAATGTTACTATTTGCTCAGTTAAACCCGGTTGTTCGTAGAGAAGGTACACCCGTACAATGTCTTGCTTTAAAATAATTATTTAAATTATAGAATTCAAGAAGTTATTGTAGTTAATTAAAAAAGAAATATTGTTAAAGGGAAACTAAAACTTATTTTTCCTCTTAACTGAATTTTATTATTTGCTTAAATTTTAGTTTTCCTCCTAACGGACATTTTATACTTTACTTAAATTTTAGCTAAGCAATTAAAAATGTGAAAAGTTTGCCTCATATTATAAACCACATTGTGGTAGTTGGTATTTTAGCAATTCGGAAAACCATAATTTAACATCAGAAATTATATTCAAAAAGTATAAGTTTTTTCAGGAAATTTAATTTGAATTAAGCAAGAAATAATATTAAAAAGTTAAAAAAAATTGTATTAGAACAACTCAAACGACGACTTAGGATAAATATACATAATAGAAAAGATTTTTGAAGTTTAATTCCATGGAAGACATACGTACGTACATGCTGAACAATGAAATTGTTACAGATTGTCTTAAGTCGCTGACTTAATTCATACACTAAAGAAGATTTTTAACATTATTAAAATTACAGTTCTACAGTTATTCATTTGACTGCAAATATCTTAAGGTAACACCAATTGTCAGTAATTTCTAAGTAAGACTATCATTTTTATTTAAAAATAATAATTTTAATCTTATGAATATCAATAGAATTTTTTGACGCCTTACAAGGGATTTCAATAAATATTTTAAAAATAACTCGAATTTTTTTTTCAAAATTAAGTTCCTTGCTAATAAAAATATTGAAGTGAAAACACATTTTATACGCAAACATGTAAACATGATAAGTAAGTACTTGCGTGTAAATATTTCTTGGAATCCAAACAACATCTATTTTCATTTTAACATTTGTAAATTGCAATTCATTTATTTTATATCACAAATATAAAATAAAAATACAAAAAATGCATTAAATTTACTGGGAAACTAAACAACCAAACGATGCGTAAAGGCACTGTACAGTGCAACCGAATGCCAAACACAAATGAAAATAATATCAAACATTTTATTTTTTTTTAAATTAGGTTAATGACAGTATTTTAAAGAAACCAAATTATATTTGATAATTTTTAAGAAACATATTATACCAGCGTTAAGAGTCTGAACACAATGTAACGATTATTTATTGTGGTGCGATTTTCCATACGATTTGGAATTAAAAAAACGCAGTTCGTAACGGAATAAAATTAAAAATCTATTTCATTATTTTCATTGCTGACTTTCTTATTCTCTAAATTTTTGACACTCTTTCTCTTGCTGAAGATGTCGTAGTTTTTGAATAATTGTCGGTATTTACAACATTATTGTAAACAAAAAACATGATTTTGAAGTTAAAACATTGTTGTCAAAAAGTATAGAAGTTTACAAAATTTATCAAATATATCTGCGAATGTATAAAATGTTAATCATTTTTTTAGCTATAAAAATATATGAACAAAAAAATTAATAAGAATTTAAACAAGCAATGACAAGTCTTGCCGTCGCAGTCTTCCGTTGTATTATGTTTATTTTTCTCTCCCGCAACGAGAAATCGCGCCGCACCGCAAACATTGTGTTTAGACTCTTGATTAAATTATACCGGCAAACACTATCAAAAATAATCAAAAGACACAACTGTCCCTTTAACAAAGTCATTGCAGAGTAATGATATTATGCAGCATTTTGGTGATGTTTATTTGTTTTTATTCTTTTTGAAAATCAAATAATCCCAAGTTGAATTTTGTTTATCAATTTATTGAGTTTTGTTCGTACTTACAAATGAACAATTAACAGACGGCAATGCATAATAATCGTATTATGCATCATGCATGAATTAATTAAAAGACCCTTATTGCGTTGACAGTATTAAATAAGGCCCAAGGAAATAATGCCCATATAAAAAAAAGAAATAAGCCTCAATCAAATTAAGGAATTTTTAATTGGGCCTTATTTAATTTATTTAGGGCTTTATTTCATATTGAGTTTTGAGTTGGGCTTTATTTAATTTTTGTTTTTTGGGTTTTATTTCATCTTGAGTTTGATTTCATTCGGCTTTTTAATTGGGCTTTATTTCATTTACATATATTGACTGTGTTTTCATGAACTTTCTCTTGGGCCTAATATATTTTTTGGGGTTTTAGTTGATTGGGGCTTTCCTTATTTAATCTCATTTTATATTTGGACTTTATTTCCTTGAGCCTTCTTCCATAGCGGCTATGACATTCTGTTTACTTCTTGCAAAAGTATGAACAATATTAAATGCAAATAATTAAATATCAAGTATACGTAACAATTACGTTATTTATTGTAGTTATAACTGGTGCATACTTTTTGGAGTTTTTTAGTAGTATTACAGCCAGCGCCGCCATATTAGCACATTTGTGGTTACATCTTGCAGCTACTTTTACCCTTTGCCCTAACAAAGCTACAGGCGAATCCCGGTGTAATGAACGATATAAGGTCAGGACCATTCGTTATATCGCAAAGTTTTTGTAAGTGTTATTTTAATCATTATTATTGTAAACATGACACAATACAATAAAAAGAATGACAACAATTGATTTTCAAATCGGCTACCAAATATAAAGGCTAACGTACCACATTTTTTTTTGCATTTACATTGCTGCTGTATATTTTGCCCTTCGTTATACAGAGCACACTTTTATCAGAACATTCGGTACACTCAAAAAAAAAAAGACGTACTATTATTAGGAAATTTTTTTTTCTAAATTCAAGTAAAAAAAATTTCTAACATTAAGTAATTTTTTCTAAGTTTAAGTAAATTTTTACAAAAATCTTACAAAAATTATCTAATATGAGTAAAAAATAAAAAGTTCATATCCTCAAAAATAGTTCATAAAAATACACAAAAAAATTCTCACATTTCAGGAAATGTTTACTGCCTTAAAGGAAATATTTACTAAGAGTAGGAAAATGGTTATAAACTGAAGGAAATTTTATATTAACGACTAGTCAATTTCGTTTTAAATCAAAAAATAAACTTTAGGAAATGAATTAATCTTGATTAGTTCATGAAATTTGACTTACTTAAAAGATGTAAAAAGGTATACTAAATTTTAGGAAAATATTTACCAGTTTTAAGTATTTTTTCTTTAAATTATAGAATATATATTTTGTTTGCATTAAGCAAAAAATTTAAGTAAATTTTTCATATTTTCGAGGAATATTTGAACTTGAAATTTATTTTTTCGTAAATGAAAAAAAATTTTAAAACTCAATAATTTCAATGTTTATTCAGGTTGCCTTGTTAGGCAATTGGTTAGAGTGCTTGCCTATCAATCAGTTGCTGGTGCAATACTTGTCTCCTCTCAAGGAATTTATATGTATGGTGAATGGTGAATTATAATTAAGAGTTTAATATGAAGATATAATAAATAACATATTTGGTATAGAATGTAATTAAAAATAGTACCAGAATTAAAGACAAAAAAAATTGGAAAATTTACTAAATTTGAGATCAAAGACGAAAAATTTTTTTGCAAAGCTCCGAATTTTATGGGAAAATTTTACTTAAATATGAAAATATAATTACTATAAACTAGTTCATTAATGAACTAGAAGTTTAGTAAATATTTTACTGGTTTCAAGTAAAAACAGCTTTGGCGTCATAAGACAACTTTTTTTATTAAAATTTAGAAAATTTTCCAAAGAAAATTTGAGATTTTCACAAAAGAAAACCTTTAAAGCTTCATTAATCAGTATATCATCTTTTGCGCTTGTTTTCTTTTGGCTTACATAAAAAAAACTTAAGTACACAGTCATCGCTGAGATTAAAAAAAAAGTTCCTTTCACTGTTTTAAACCATTTTGACAATTTTGAATTATCAATCAATTTCACAAGTTCTGTTCAATATATTTTTTTAAAGCAAACCATGACCGAATGATTGATTTAACATTGCTATGTGAAGATAGCGCAATATGTCTGTGATTATAAGTGATAACAGCGTAAGTCAGAAAAACATACTTTTGAGAAAAATCACTTTACGTTAAAAAAGCAAAATGGGAAAATCTTAACAATTTTATCATAAAGTAAAGTTTACTAGAATAACAAATGCACCGAAGATTTAATAAAAAATTTAGTTTTTATTGGACCTTTCTTGAAGACTTGGGTCAAAATTGTTCTGTTTATAAATTTATAATAGATTTCGTATGAGACATGGGGTTTTCACGAATTTATAAAGACTTAATAATTTTTCTAAATAAGGCTGATAATTTTTAAGAAAATCTATAAGGTAAAAATTAACTTTTTAAAAGTTTTTTTTATTTATTTTACGAACAACTCCACTGTTTATTGCAAAACCATTAGAAAAATGCATCACTATATAAATTTGACTTAAGAGTATATGTGTGTGTATGTGTGTTCCATACAATACTGTATATGAATTGCAATGAAACGAAATATTTACTCTTCAAAAATTTTACAGTAGCGTGCAAGTGCATGGAAGTTTTCTCAAATGTATATTAAAAGTTTATTACTATGAAAAAATTATATGAGGGATGATGCAAAGTTAAATTTATATTATGTGTTTAAATAAAGTATCAATTAAAGTCTCAAAAAGATAGCGAAGTCGAAGCTTTGTTAGAGAAGAGAATTAAAAATTTTGTGTGTGAGTGTAGCTGCCAACCAGGGTGATCGATGAAATTTTTCAAAAAGTGGCACCATATAGGGGATTTATCAAAAAAGGGCAACATTAACAAAAAAGAGAAAAATATAATAAACTTTTTATTTTTAATGTATTATTATATAATTCACTCTAAAAAAAGGGGACAAAAAGGTGGCAAGGCAGTCGAAAAAGTGGAAATTTGCCACTTTAGTCGGTGAAAGCATCGCGCTGCTGGCAACACTAGCCGTAATCCTACTAAAAATCCAAAAATTATGCAATAGTTTTAATTAACATGATCAACTAAATGTTCACGTATACTTGATATTTAATTATTAGCATTTAATATTGCTCATACGTCAGTATAACGCCATACGCGATCTTTTAGTAAATTCATGCATGATGCATACGATTACGATTATACGATTATCTTGCAGAGCTGTTAACCCATTGAGTTAGAGCAGAGGCCACCATTGCCTTTCGGCCATGCAATTTTATGCTTTCGTTTAGAACAATTTAATGTCCATAAAAATTTAATACATGGGAACTTTTCTCATAATCTTGGAATTTCAATTGGGGGATGCAAATGAAAATTTATATAAAATAGTATTATTTAATTCTATAAGGCCAAAATAACCAGAGTTAAAAAAGTTAATTTTATTTGACAAACATCAATTAAATGAAGGGAAATCCGACTTTTATCGGTAAACACTAGGAGCACACAACAAAATACTGCTTCACTAATCCTTTACTGTTAGCAACTATACTTATAAGACTGGAATTGTTATGTCCTGGAATGGCCAGTAGGAAATAAACTTAAAACTTATTGTAATATTTGTGACACTAAACAAAAATTTTTGAAGTCTACAAAGTCACATGCAAATAGCTATGTAAATTTTTTTTAATAAAAATTATAAAAGATACTTAACTTAAGCTCATATTTTTAAAATTTACACCAGCTTTATTTATAGCAACTCTCATGTATAGACTGACGATTAAAAGTATTTTGTTCAAACTGGTTGACGTCACTACTCAGCCTTATGAATTTTCTGTAGTTTTATTACAAATCAAGATTCTCTTATGGAAACGCCCTTTACATGAAACCACAAATATGTATCTAATTTAAAAAGGTATTGCTTCACTTGTTACCACAATATTTAAAACGATATTTGTCAAATGTTTTCAATGTTAATATACACATATATACATACATAAAAACATACATATGTGTTATTTTATATTATAAACATTTACTCCGATGTTTATATATAGGACACAAATTCAATGAATTTTAGATGAACTGCATTCAAGCTTATGAGCATTTCGGTAGCTTAGATGTATGTAGAAGTATGTGAATAGGATTTTTGGTGCACTAAAAACCTAATATTGCCTGCTGCTGTGCTTTGAAAGGTTTAAGTAAATAAGTGTACATAACATACACCAGGGGCTCCTAAGATTTATTTAATTGAAATCTAGTCTTATTTTTTTTTATATAAGAAATAAAAGTGAAAAATACTATTAATCGCGTATCCTTTAAAAAATTTAAATTGGAAATTAATTATACACAGCTAAGGTTTACATCAATTGCCATCACTTACAGTGCAACAAACACAAAAACTTTGATGGTGCAGGTGTGGGGGCCTTTGAAAACAGCATGTTGTTCCGTTCTGCTAGTGTTTGTCATAATAACTTACAATTGTCCTTGGTGAAATTTAATCCAACTAACTACCAATTGTAATTTGGCTCACAGAGCGATATAAACTTTATTATAATAGAATCATAAATTAGGTAAATTAAAAAAACATTTTTCAGCAAGTAGTTTGAGAGTGAGGATTCCATTCCTGTCGAAGATTGCAGCATTGTCTGCGGACAAGCCAAGAAATATTTGCTTGTTTAAAAACTGCAGTTGCTTGATTTTTTTCTTTTGGAGTTATGAAATTGTTTTAGTAAATGGGCAATTTGTGTAATTTATTTCAAAAATTTACAAAATCTTTGAAGCGCATATGAATTCCAATTTTGTGAGCGTAATTAAAAATTTTTTTCTTATCATGGTGAAAAATATTACAAAATAAGGAGCTAAAAATTATAAATTGTACTGGAATCCCCTGTTACAACTCACTCAAAAAAACATTTGGGAAGCTCTGCATTATGCCTATGCAAGTGTGAAAGTGTGTGAATTAACTAAAAACCAAATTTTGTATTTGAAAATGGCACGAGCAAGGAACGCATGGTTGGATAAAAATAAATGTGTGTGTGTATGAATGAACGTTTTTAGATATACTATATGTGCATATGTGCGTATGCCTATTCAACTATATGTTTATGAATATATCATTTTATGTGTTTCGGCACAAATGTGATTTAATACACACACACACACGCATCAAGTCATGTGTATAAACATGCTCACATATGCCGCACATTTATCATTTTATTTCATATTTCAATATTTTTTTTTTGCTTTACATTAATTTTGCAATTTGGTGTTGCCGTAAAATCTTGTTCTATGAATATGATTTATCTGCAAGAATGATAAACGAAAAATCAACGTAAAATTGTCGAAAAGGAAAAGCAATTTGCATTTTCAGCTTAAATTTTTATAATTGAACTAATTTAAATTTTATTGAAATGAAAAAAAAATAATAAATAAATTAAGCAAGTTAGTGAAAGTATTTGAAAATGTTACAAAATTGGTTAATAGAAAAAACAGCAGCACGCTTAATGAAAAATTACATATGAAATAAATTTTAAACATATTTTTTATGCTTATGCTTTAACTAAGAATACCACAGAAAAAAAACTTAATAAAAGTGGCGTATAAAACAAGTACTTTACAAAATTTATGTAAAAAAAGCTTTTAAAAACTATTTTTTAAAGAAGTTAAAAATACTACAATAATTGAAATTTATTTGCGGGTGGTTTAGCATGTCTATATATGTATTTCATTGGCGCTTGAACGAAATCATCAGTAGACTTCAACCAGCAAATAATTTATATTCAGGTGAACTCATTTTATTTCTCTACATCTACATACAATTAGAAATCCATCGGATAACAATAAAAGTATTTGTGGTTGAAGTCTACTGATGATTTGGTTCAAGCGCCAATGAAATACGTATATAGACATGCTAAACCACCAGCAAATAAATTTCAATTATATTAGTATTTACACTTCTGAAAATATGTCAAATAAATAAATTTCATTAGAAGTAAACAATTTTAATTTAAAAAAACTACCGCCCGAAATAAGCAAAAAAGTGATAGAAAACTAACTCAAGCAAGGTACCAGCATTATAAAGTAATAAGGCTTTCATCGAAATCATAGCTTTACACGTGTTTTTTGTTTTAATTTACTTTTGAAGCCGGAAAAAAATATTACAAAGTGGCACCGCTGAGATATGTAAAGAGTGTTTTTTTAGAGTGTCACAACTTTGAGTTGGCATCACTGCTTTATTTAAGCACCATTTAACAGCTGATAGTTGCTTTTTGTTTAGCTTGTTTGCTTTGAAATTTCATTATGAATCGATTTACACCATAAATTTGAAATTTTTGAACAAAATAGCTGTTCTTTTCATCCAACTCCTCATGCACTTATTTCATTTTATGGCATCCATAATTGTCCTTCAGAGCAGCTAATTCAAAGATCAATAAATGGTTTTTAGACCACATTTACTATTACTGATAATTTGCATCCCGTGACACGCTGAACAGTGCGCAATGAAGAAGCTATAGCCGCTGTTACCAGCAACTGGGATCGTGTTATGCCACTTTATGAAAGGTTTTACGAAAGGATCTTTCAAGATTCAACTGGTGATGGAATTAAAGCCAAAAGAACCATCGTGTGCGCCGCTAATACGGCGAATGGGCTGAAAAATAAAAAAATTACTGTTTGGTGCGCCTTATGGGCTGGCAGAGTCATTGGCCCATATGTCTTCAAAAACGCTAATGGTCAGAATGTTACTGTCAATGGTGAACGGTATAGGAACATGATTCGAAATTTTTTGTACCCCAATTCCGAGGCATTAATCCAACAGGACGGATCTACACAGCGGGCGCTGCAATTGATTAACTCAAAGAAACTTTTGATCAAAAAATAATTTCACGTAAAGGCTCAACTAATTGGCCACTAAGATCGTGTCATTTAACCCCATTGGATTATCTTATTTAGGGTTATGTTAAGTCACTTGTCTACGTCGATAAACCACAAACAATTAAACACATGGAAATCAATATTCGAAAAGTTATCGGCGAAATACGCCCGCAACTGCTTCGATGCTTTGAAAAGTTAATGAACATTTGTGTTCCAGATTTTGCCTTCTATGCGTCAGCTGTGGCGGCCACATAACATTAATCATATTTAAACATTAATTTTACAAAATTTTCTTTCCAATAAAGCCCGTTTCATTGATATTAAGAATATATTTCCTTATTTTATTATTATTTACGGTCTCAATCGCTATAAAGTTCAATGATTACCAACATCTGTTGTCCATAACACCGTGAAACACCCTTTATTACTTTTTTCCTTTTCCATAAAACAACAAATATAAACTTAAGCCTACGAAACATTAATGCAGACAACTTCAAAGCCCTTCCTCAGCCAACTTGAAGCTTTTATGTATCAGAGTTTTCCTAACAACATTTTCTTTAATAAAGAGATTCAGGTAATGGATACCTACTACTATTACTAGGTGTTACCTTATTTTAGGAAAGAGATAGTGACAGAAAAGACAGGCGGTGAAGGAAGAGACTGAGAAAAGCTTCATTCTTTTACAACTTTGCTTTTTGCACGTTTTTAATAATCCAATGTTGCTGCGCCTGTGATGTTACATGAGGCGCATTAGATTTTTCCTATAACGAATGACACAAAGGGACATTATTGCACGTCAGAAAAATGTGTGGTGTTGTTATTTAATGACTGTTCTATACAAGGATTGAACCCAGTACCTTCGGTTTTATAGAAAACGTGCTAACAACTTCAGTCAACGCCACCCCTTTTGACGTTCTTTCCGTTTCTGTTCTGTATAATTGATAAACTATTAAAGTATATTCTTTCTCTGTTGTATTTTGTGTTGTAAACAAGAAGTGCGTCAATCAAACTGTCATTCAATTGTAATATCTACTCTTCATGGTTTAAAATCACTCAAATCTGCTCAGTTGCTTCCGGATCTCATAAAAGTTGTTGACAGTTATGTTCACCCAAGCTATTTGCTACAGTTACTCCTCTATTATATGCTTTAGTCGTGTATGTTGTGTTAAGGGATGTAATAGCTTACATATCTTTTAACTCTTCTTTTCCCCAATGTTTTTTTTTTTAATATTTTCCAGTTGCCATAATTGTGTTGGCATATTGTTGGAAAACGTTTTTGACAGTTTCCAAACTTTATGATTGTATTTTGAGAAATGTTTGACAGCTTTATGTTCATTGAGTGATTTGTTCTATCCTTAAGCAAAAACATTAATGGATGTTGTACAAAATATAAAAAAACAAGTAATAAATAAAACAATAAAACATGAAGTGAAAGTTTGAGTTTACAGAAAGCAGAAAAATTTTCTAAAAGACAGGTATTTATTTATTAAACAGAAACATTTTTATAACAATAATCCCACATACATATAAAAAAACTTAGGTAAAGTGATTTTTGACAGAAATCTGTTACAAAAATTCATAAATTTTATATGCACACATTTAAAATTTTTAAAATCTGACAGTTTTGGACAAAGGCAATATGATTGCGATTGCCTTTCAGTGTGTTATCGGAAATAAAAGGCGAATTATTTGTCCACTTGAAACTTTGGATATTTTTATGGAACAATTCAGCATTTCACGTGAACAATTACTTGAAATTATTCATAAGATTTTTGCACTGCTTTAGTTTTTTTAAGGATAATGAAAATTTTCAATTTAAATCTAAAACAACTCATTACATTTTCTAAACCCTTGTTGCCATTTTATGCCTTAAATTTTAATTCAAATTAATTTTATTAATTTTTGAAATTTAGTGATCAAACAGAATTGCGACATTTTCCATACAAATTGACAAAAAAAAACTAGCAACAGAAAGCAGTCGAGAGATAGAATTTATTTTATTTTGACAGCATTTTTTCTCACGTTCTTATATATAAATAATCATTCTCTAAAGAATCCTACCATACTTTCAATAAATTTTATAAATTTTGTGAACAAAACTACAAAGAAATATAAGCACAAGAGAAAATAAAATAAAAATTAGAGAACATTTGCAGTTACTGTCGTAGATTTTATTATGGCGTTTATTAATTTGACAACGATTTTTCCTGAAGTTACGGATATTTGCTTTGCCAGCTTATTTAGTTACGCAGGCTGCACAACAACACTGCTACAAATGCTGTTCTCGTCACCGCACAAGGGCATTCATTTCATGGATTAATATTAACAAATCTTCAAGTACCGTTAAAACTGATAGTAATCGCTTAAAGTGCGTAAGACAAAAAATAAATACAAATACAAATACTGTTTTTGTAATAACGCGTTAAGACTGAACATTGTGCGAGAAAACAAAAAAAAATAAAAGCAGAAAAAAACTGAAAAGTTTGAATAAGTAAATCTTTCCAGCAAAAAATTTTCAAGATTTTGTAATGGGTAGTAGTACTCTTTTAATGGCTTACAAAGTAATAAGTGGTACATATTTATCTAATTATTTTATATGCATAATAATGACTGTACTGTAATGAATAAAATAATAACTTATTTATACTATTACGTGAAAGTAGTTATTGTAGTACTTTCCAGTTTATAACGAAATATGTACATATATCTATAGAAGACAACTAAAAGAAAAAAAGCTCATTAACTTTTAAATAATTTTAAAGAAAAGTAACATTACAAAACATGTTTCAGCAAAATTGAAATACGATGAATCAAAACAATTCACGTATTCCATTTGCAAGAAAGTTTCGTATACTCGTATAAGGCAGAAATCTACATCAACTGACACCACACACAGTGGACCAACACAGAAGAACGCTGATGATGAAGGTTTAGTGGCCTTCGAAAACGGCTGGCTGTTCCGTTCAACTATGTGTTGTCTGAATATTTACAACTAACTTTGATGTTATTTGTTCATTAATAATTATCACATGTAATTTGGCTTAAAAAGCGTTACGAACTTTAGCCCGTTCAAATCATAAATATAAAAAGTAATCTAAAATGTTTGAATATTTGTAACCAAATAATAACCCATTATATTTTTAATACTTATAGGCAATCAGTAATCTATTAACTTTTGGATGTTTGTAGGCAAAAAGTATAGGATACCGCATACTTTTTGAACTTCTCAAACAAAAATAATGGGTTATTCAGTCAAATTGTAAGTACTTACGACTGGGGAGTACATACACTTTTTTGCATTCTAGTAGGCAAACTTTTTTGCTGTGTTATTTATCTCAAGTAATTTTGTATACTACATATGTATGTCGTATATAGTATATAGATGTGCCATTCTGTGTGTAATTTTCACAGTATGCGGCTTATAAAGTATATATATTCTGGGTCCTTATGAATAAAGAAAACGAATAAGTGATATCCATCCGTCCATCTGTCCGTCTGTCCGTCTGTCCGTCTGATGTATGCGATATCGGTTTTCTGAAGCTCCCAGAACAGTTAAAGACTTCGGTCTTGGGTTGGTGTATCACAAATGGTCCAAAATAGAGCAGACGTGTTCAGAACTAGGAAACCTAAACTTTATTTTGCCATATAAAAGTAACTAGCTAAATCTTTTTTTACTAAACTTATTTTATATTTCAGTACAAAGAAAATATGTATTAAAATTAAAAAAAAAAAACTTAAAAAAATAAAAAAGCGTTTCCAGAGTTGTAAAACTTTAAATCTTTTTGTTATTTAAAAGTAACCTATTAAAACTAATTTGTTCTCTTTCTCTATAAATAATTAAAAACATCTTATATACTGAAAAGAAATAAATAAGTGTAAAATGTAAAAGATCGGAAAAAAATATAAAAGAATGATTCCAGAGTTGGGAAACTTACACATTTTGTGATATATAAATGTAAGAAGGGCTAATTAATTTTTCTTTCTTTATAAATTACATATATTTTATGTTTTAAACAGAAAATAGTGTGGTATAGGAGTTAAGAAAAATTAAAAGTACAGCCTCAGAGCTGGAAAATTAAAAATTTTTTGATATTAAAATAACTAAATAAAAATGATTTGTTTCCTTGTTTTCTTTTTTCTTTGTTCAGTAAACATATTTTATAGATTTTTTTAATGAACTAGATTGGTATAAGGAGCCAGAAAAATATAAAAAAATGATTTCAGGGATGGAAAATTAAGTTTTTTGGTACTGTAAAGTGTTATTTATTTCAGGTATAACCTCGCAATGCAGCTGTAAAGTAATGCGCCTAAAGTTTTTTAAATCCATTAAAAATGTCTTTTAATATTAGTTAAATGAAAATGGTCTTGCATGTTCAAAATGGTATAGTATATACATATATACTCACCACCAGCGATGCCAACTCTGTCACTTATGTGGTAGATCTACCTCTTTTTGGTATCTCACTCAACTCTACAACAATAATAATGCTGAAGTATAGTTATCCGAGTTGTTTTTATCTAATACAAGCTAGAAGTTCAACTTAAATACATTTTGGCAATGCATCTAAGCAACACTGTGTTCACTGCCTTCACTATTTAAAACCTGCTACAAGGCTAAATATTTTCTTTAATGGGCCAGCTTGTGAAAAAATTGCATTAATAGTTCGAATGTTGAAAGTTTATTTATTAAAAAGTATTTGTAGGAACTGATACTGTGCAAGGAAAGCTACACGATATATCAGCGCTAGCGCTGGGCAATCTATAACTACTGAGTAGCATAAGATATTATTTAATGCAAATATTCATTCCTTTAAACATGAGAATATTAAAAATAAATTAAATAAAGATGACATAACTAAATTTGGTAAATAATAATTTTTCTGAGGCGTTTAAAATACCTTTAAACATAAATGTTGTAGATCTTCCTCTTTTTAAAGTAAGATTTTTTGTAAACTACCTATTTTTTACAAGGAATCTACCTCTAAGAAATATATTGGGTTGGTATCACTGCTCACCACCAAGAATTGTTAAGTGGTGAGTAACAATATACTATACCATTTTGAATTTTTTCCTACATTAGATGTTTTTCTATCGAAATAAACAAAAACCTAGAGTAATGAGTTAGGTCCTTTTTATATTAAGGTAACGATGTATATCAAAGGCCCTATTCATAAAAAATATTTTTGTTTTATAAAAGGTTTATGTAACTGATTTCCATACAAAATTTGTTTTATTAACCCATAATAAGACAGAATTATTTTTCATGAATAAGGCTGCAAAACTTTAAGCATTTTTATTTATTCAGGCCAGACCATACAAAAACAGCTCTAGCAAAATAATCATATATAATTTATGAAGTATTTTTTTTTACTAAATATAATCATTTATTTATAGAAAAATAAAAATACATATAAATACACGTGTAAAGATATAACATACATAGCTGCATGCATACACTTCTATGAGCAGCAAAATTAATTTGTATATTCTTCGCCTAAAATATATACGAGTATAAAAAATAAAAACTACAAGAAATTATATATTCTGTGCCAACACTCCAAAAATTGTGTTGGAATCATGGATGGCAGGAGCAGGAGTTAAAGTATCAGCGCCATAGTAGTTAACATGCTTTGAGACCATATGCCATAACATTTGTCAAAAAAATTTCATAAAATGTCAGAGAGGATGTTGCAGGGTGAGCCAACAAATAAGAAATGATACATTTACTGGCAGCTTCATGTTTTCCCTAACAAACATTCAAACTTAATCGATACGACAACTTCAAAAGTAACACAATACGATTTGACCAATCAAGTAATAAAAATAGCATTACAAGTTACACTATGCTTTCTAATTCAAATATTCAAAATAAAGGTTCACCCTACAAAAGAAAAAAATATTACATTATTATTCAGTTTCCTTCATTTTACAGGTATAACTTTTTGTTGTTGTTGCTGGTATTATGCTATTACAGCTTCCGGTACAGGGCTTAAGTAAAGCACTCGACTGAAGCATATAAAGATATTTTGTACAAAACACTCAGAAAAAGTTAAAAAACAAACAAATATAAATAAAAAGTCGAAAAGTAAAAGGCAAGAAAATTAATGTATTTATTATGTGTGAAGGAAAAAGAACAATAAAGTCATATCGAAAATACGCAATCATACATGCATACATACATTTTACAAATACGGGTATTTATCAAATATGCAAAAAGTCAAAGTAAAAATATAAACAGAAAGAGAAAGAAAAGGTAACGTAGCAGCAGCAAAGAAGAAAAAAATCTAGGGCATTATTAAGGCAAAACAGGATATTAATCTCAAATTCTGTGTATACTCAAAGATAAAGTTAATAATAACTAAATACAACACACACACATAAGATATTCGGATGACAGGAGAAATAAAGAAATCCTCAAGCTTGTATCGGATGGAAAATAATTTTTTCTTAAGAAGAAAAACAAATGATAAAGTTTGCACATTTATTTAAAGAAGAAAGAGTAATTTTTTTAGGGCGGGATCTTACATTTTCAATTGATATTAAAAAATTGCGAAACATTTGGCAAATATTTCCTACAAACAAAACTTTTTATGTTTAAAATTTTTTTCATCAGGTTCCCTGATCTGCATTAGCAACAGTGAAGTGCGCATAAAATCCAGCTTAACCCCTCAACAATCAATTTCAATGTATTTTTAATAAAAAAAAATATTTTACTTAAAAAGTGAAATAACAATTTGGCAATATTATTGTGCTAAAAAATGTTAAACTTAAATTTAAACAATTCCCATAAAAACACTTTTTATATTTTTTGCTTCGTTTTGTTAATGGACAAAAAACAAAATCTTTTTCAACAAGAAATAAAATGCCTTGCATTCAGTCGCTTCTTAACCGACTTCAAAAAAAAAGGAAGAGAATATATCAATTTGTGTTTAATTTTTTTTTGTGTTTGTTACTTCATAACACAAACAGAAATAAAAATTTCCTGCAATACTTTCGTTTAGTTAAAAAAAAAACAAAATCTATTAAAAATTTATTTAAGTCCATTAAACTTTTGTTTAAAAATTTAATTTAATTAAAATTATAAAAATAACTTCTATACACCCAGAGAAAAAACAATTTAAAATTAATAAAAACATTAATAAAAACATTGATTCAATTAAAAACATTAACGAAAGTCTAGTCATGGTGAAAATTTTTATTTCAATATTAAACAATATTAATTTATTTTGATAATTTTAATATGGAATTAAATATAGAAATAATCACCCTTAGTCCAGTTGTCGTCATCGACGTCACTTTAACACAATACCAAAAAATTGGGGCTTGTTTACTCGCTCTCGAGAAAAACTTCTATCTATTTCCGTTCCCTAAGGTATAGAAAATAGCATAAACCTACCAACATGAGTCAGTTGCTTTCAACAACGGATATAAGAGCACCAATTTTTTGGTGTTGTGTTAAAGTGACGTCGATGGCGACAACTGAAATAAGGGTGAATATTTTTCGGCACTAAATTAATATTGAAATTTGATGGAACAGTATAGTCGTCTTATTGAAATAATGTGGAAAATTATTAAAATTATATATTTTTATTCCGGAAGTAAAATTTAAACAATATTGAATTGAGAATGGCGTATCCAGCTTTGATTTAATATTGAAGCACTATAAAAAATATACAAAAATGCACACCATTGATGCCACGTTAGAAATAATTTTAATTTATGCTGCTAATTTTTTAATCAATGTATGTATTTATTCAGATAATAGAAATAATATATTAGTTAAATCTTTAATGGCTACTCCCTGCATTAAAATAGTAATCAGTACAAAGAGCTTTATAATAATATTTATAACATTTAAATAGAGTCCTTGAAATCCAAATAATTTTATTTCAATAGTAATTTATTTATAAACAAACAAAACAAACTTAATTCAATACCAATTTCAAAAGCTGAAGAAATAAGACAATCCAGCTTCTTGCAACAAACAATTCGATTGATTTCCTAATATCATCCCCATCTTCAGCTCCTTGATGATTTAATGACTCGAAATGAACTGATTTACTTGCTGCTGTCTCATTCTTTTGTCATTAGGACTTGACACATTTTTACAATTACTTTGTTCAACAATAGGGACTTCATTCTTTAAAATTCTTACTACTTCATGACATTTAGAGAGGACCGTTTTACCCGAAACCGATATTTCATGATCAATCATTTCATTTTCAAAAATGGTCACTAAATTTCTCCCTTCTCTGTACAATAACCCGTTCACCAAATTAAGCTTTACAGACATTTTTTTAAAAGCGTACAAAACACACAAATGTCGCGAATTGATATGTAGCAAATCGACTGATATTTTTACTACATAGATATGTATATTGACTTAAACTGTTTTCATATAGATTTTAGAATATTTCTATTAATCAAATTGTTTCATTTTGAATTTATTTATTTTGAATCTTGTAATAATATGTTCAAACATTAAAACGTGAATTTTTCAATATATCACACAAAATAAATGGAAACTATGCTTGAGCTTAAAATTATTGATTAAATGTATTTCAATATACTTTTTCTATTATATTAAAAATTATTGAATTAATATGACGTGTTCTTATTTATAAGTTGCAGCTTTTCTCTGAGTGTACTAGCTGAGCAAACGGCAAAGGTTGTTTTACGCTTCCACTTGAATGCAATACACAAAACTTTTCAAATTATAAAATATAATAAAATAATATAATATAAATGAGGATCTGGCGAACAAAACTAGACATGTCATATTTTTTTCGGGTTCTCCAAGTAGACATATGTGATGTCACTCACAACCAGTTCGATCCTACCTTAAAAAAAAAAATAAAGAAAACTAAATTGTCCTTGCTAGTCTATAATTAGTTCAGCTTTTTGCCTCTTCTGTAAAAAACAGTTAAGGGACTAGTCTGGTTTTGTTCAGCAGCTCTACAAATAACCTAGATACCGACTGCAGCACCATCTGCCGGGCTGATTTTTTAATCTAAGCCACCAGGACGCCATACGAACACATACAAAAAAGTCATTTAAATCGGCCAAGCCATTAAGGAGGAGTTCAGTGACAAACACACGTACAGTATATATATAAAGCTACTCGTATATTGTATAATGATTTAATAATATTTGTTTCTATAAGGAGCGTAGGGCCGTAAAAAAAGTTTAATTGACTCAACACAACTTTTAATTAATTTTAATTTTTGGGTTTTATTTCAATTAAATGTGAAAATATAACTGTAATAGTGGCAATTATTTTTATTACGAAAATTTCGTCTTAGATTCTGTGTAGTGACATAAAGAGCATAGCTCTAATATATGACAACGTTGCATATTGCATATTGCACTTTTCTTCTTTGGATAATTATAAAAAATCCATTGCTTAATATTTCACCCTGTACACACACATTCGCATGTATCTGTAAGTCTTAAAAGCATTTTATAAACTCCTACACGTTTAGGTTTCTTTATATGCACAAGAAACAAAAAAAACAGTGAAATTAATCACTTTAACAACTAAACACCTGATACTTAAAGGAAAAACATTTTTTTTGCCTTAAGCTTTTGCCACAAAATAATGCTTCGAAATTCTTATAATTTGTCATTAAAATAACTCAATTAACTCTCTTATGGCTGCCACTAATTTCCGGTATTAAATTCTCTTTGAGGCTTAAGGAATTTCTGCGTATGAAAAAAATATATTTTTTTTCTATGAATTTTTAAGGGCTTTTAAAGATGATCTGTTTCATTAGCAAGCCTAATATAAATTTTTATGTTTAACTTTATTAAGCATAAAATTACTGAAGAAGTTTGTTGCTATTTAATGGTTGCTTGAATTTTGTGGATTTTTAATCAACAAATAATTCATTCTGCCAAAAAAAAACGACTTTAATGCTAAGATCTAATAGAAGAAGATAAGAAAACTTACGTCAAATATAAAATAAAATTTTAATGGGCGTAACTCCGCCCATTTTTTAAAATGCAAGATTGTGTGTTTATCAGAGCTCAGGGTTGCGTTTTAAGTCTTGTAAAAATCGGAAAAGTAGAATCACTTAAGATAAAACATTAAATTTTAATGGGCGTGAGTGCGCCCATTTTTTTAAATAAAGGATTGTGTTTATTTTAGAGCTAAAGGTGTGTGATAAGTTTTGTTAAAATCACTTAAGTAGAAGCGCGTGAAATATTATAATAAATGTTAATGGGCGTAACCCCTCCCATTTTTTTAACTTTCAAATTGTGTAATTACAAGAACCAAAGGGGCTTTATAGGTTCCCCAGCAATTAAATGAGTAGAATATCATAAAACTAAATTTAAGAAGTTTTTGGGCGTGTTTCCGCCTACTTTTTTACAATGGAATCAATGGGAAGCTTTATCCTCTCAGACAAAAAACATTTTTTATAATTGGTCTAAAATGTAGCGCGTTATAAAGTAACCCCCTTCAAAAAAACGAATTGTTAACCTCCTGCTTTTTTGAAGTCGGTTAGTAAAAATAAAATATGAATCCAAGATACTGTATTAAATTTTGCGTAAATAATAAAACCATGTATATTATTCAATACTAAAAAAAATTTGCAATTTTAAATTTTAAGACTAACTTTGTTCGTACAAAATTATCTTCTCAAAAATCCCAAATTGGCATTTACTTGGACTACGTTATATAGTTTAATTTTGGAAATCCACTAAATATAAGGCAGTAATCATATCTTTTTTGTAACACTTAACTAATGAACCACTATTAATAGGTGTTACCTTCGTTAGGAAAGCGATAGTGCTAGAGAAGAGAGGTGGTAAAGGAAGAGCTAGAGGAAAACTACATTATTTTACAACTTTTCTTTCTGAATAATGTAGTGTTGCAACGCCTCTGTTGTCAATGAGGCGCATTAAATTTTTTGAAGCTGTCTTTAGTAGCCATTTTATTTATTAGTTCCCTTCTGCGATGATTCTGCTACAAAATATCGAAAAATCATGAAGCACTTCTAAACATTTCCATTTTAGTATTTTCAAGCAAATAACTCAAATAAAATTACTGATAACTTTCGCATTGACGAGGAATACTTGTACTAATATGATATTAAATCGTATGCTTTCAGCTCAGTATATTATTAAATTCATCTACTATTTCAACGCACATCTTAAATAAATTTACCAGTTTAGAGCAGAAGTTTATTGTTATTTGCAAATTAATTTGTTAAATACAATATTATCATCAACATACAAACGAATAACTTAAATGTTATATATACACTCTGGTAATTCAAGTCAAACCATTATAATTGAACAAATAACATTTATTTGTTTCTACTAGAGACCTGCATAAAAAGTCTTGAAATGTAAATACATCTTGTTTTTTAAATGTATTATCGTGGCTTGTGTTATACTAAACCAATAATAAACGCTGTCGTATTATAAGCGAAGCACGATGGATGCGATGAAGCGAAGACTTCTTGTTCATAACAAACAGTTAAAAAAAGTAGTGTTAATGCGTGTATGCTTGTTATTTTGCATATTGTACGTTTGAGTGTACGTGTGTGTGGAAGATGTAGATCAGTGTCCCGCAAAATAAAATATGCTTAGAAATTAAAAAAATTAAAAATTAGAGTAAATAAAGTTGCACTTGAAAAAAGGTTTTGTGAAATAAAATAAATGTTGTGGTTATTAATTGTTTGAATATTTTTTGTAAATAAACAATCAAATAAAAACTTAAATAAAAATTAAAAAATTTAATACTACACAGAAAAAACTAAAAACAAGATTCAATAAAAAAAAATACAAATATTTAGTTTAAAAATTAATTAGTTTTCAACCAATCACGGAAATTCTAGTATTAACTCATCCATTTTAATTGAAAATTTTTTGGATTTTTTTAATTAAAAAAATATTACATTAAATAAAAATCTAATTGATGCTTTTTTTAAGATTGAATTAAAATTTAATTGAAATATTTTGAAAGATTTAAATGAAAACTTAATCGAAATATTTTTTACGATTCAATTAAAAAACTAATTAAAAATTTCTAAAGATTCAATTAATATAGTAACTGAAATATAGAAAAAATTTAATCGTATAAAAATATAAAAAATTATAATATGAATGTATGTAAAAATAATTTCCATAAACCTAACTCATGCACCGTATGGTTTTTCAAGATCGAATGGTGCACGAAAGTACGTCTAATAGCAGTATTCGGCGTTTGATAGTCTTCCGTAAGTGTAAATACAGAAAATCGCAGCTTTTCTTTGAATGTATTTTGTGATTGGATTTTAAAGAAAGGCTACAATATTTTCCACAACATATAAATACCGCCAACGTACAAACTTTATCATCCATATTTGGTCTATCAGCTTGTATTTCATTTTATTATTTGCTTTTTCCTCAAGAAAAGAGAAGAGAAGGAAATTAATTTTTGTTATTTTTTTTAGTTCAATATTTTATTTTTATTTCAAGCATGTCAAAATTACTATGAGTATTTTTTTTCTTCCATATAAAATATCAAAACCAATTAAGAGATTAATGGGGTATTTTAATTGAAAATATTTTTTCAAAACCATGTGGCATACTATAAAAACAGCTTGATTTTCAAACATAAAAACAAAAGTTCCATTACTTACATACAATTAATATGTAATAATTGTTAACCATTCCATAGTATTCTGATTTAAGCTCTGTTGACAACGCTTTTTTGATAGATCAGTAAATTCAATTAAAATAATCTTATATTCAATTAAAATATTAATAAAAAATATTATTTTTTCTAAGCAATCACTTAATTGAAAAAAATTCAACAATAATTTTTTCTGTGTACATTCAACAATGTACTGTATGAATTCCAAACTAAATATATTCACAGCGGTATGAAAAGTATTAAAATGCTTTTCTAAACTATATTCTGTATTATTTTTTAAATTTTTTATAACATTAAATGAATATCATATTGCCAAAAGCATTTTTTGGCACGAAGTATATTTATTAGCTTCCATTATTATTTTTTTCTGTAAACATTTATTAAATTTTAACTTTAATTTCGTTCGGTGTGCTTACTAAATGAAAGAGCATAAGCAGGTATGTGTATGTATGCGCCCACAATTGTGGTATGGCGTGCGGGTTCCTGATGTAGATGGTAAGTTATTATGTGTTTAAGGGTGGTTTTTTAAAACAAGCGCACACAAGTAATGTCAATTAGAGTTGGGCATAGTTGTTCCTTTTGCGGATTGTTCTTTTTGATCCCAACAACAAAAAGAACTAGTTCGTTCTTTTCGTTCAGTTGTTCTTTTCGGTCAGTTGTGCAGTCAACAACAGATCAGAGATTACACATACATGCATACATTGAATCCTCTTCAATGTTTTATTCGTTTGTTAATATTCTAAAGTAATTTCATTTCATTCTTAACGACCTTATTTAATTAATAATTTTTGATTGAAAATGCTTAGAATGAAGTTTGATCATTTGAAAACAAATTTTAATCACTTTTTTAATACTGATTTATATTCGACACAAAAAATTATTTCTTTTAATTGAGTAAAAATTTTCTTTGCTTAGACGTATTTTCATTTGTGCTTTGTAGTCTTATTTGTTGTATGCTTTTATTAAGTAGAAGGTAAAAATTAATATTTTTGAAATTTTTAAAATGAAATCCGTTTTCAGTTTAAAACAAATTATAATCACTTTTTTAATTCTAATATTCTTTTTCACAATCTGTTAATTCTAATATTCTTTTTCACAATCTGTTTTTTAGTTCAATTCTACAAATTATTTCTATTAATTTTGTAAAACTCACTTGTATATTTCACTAAGTATACATTTTCTTTTGCTTGTTTTGATTATTGTGCTAAAAATTTAATAGGCACACTACATTTGTGTATTTTTAACAGTATGCAAAAGAGAAACTATAATATTTTACTTGAAATGTTTTGCATGTGCATTGGTCAGGAACAGAGAATAAGATAAACAAAACAAAATAAATACCAAAAATTAACGAAAGAACAAAAAACGAACAAGACCAAGATATCAAAAAGTACCAATAGAATAATAAAGACCAAAAGAACAAGAAAGACTAAAATAACAACAAAGGCCAAAAAGGAACAACTAGTCTGAACTAGTTCACATCGTTCTTTTTGAGCCCAACCCTATAGTCAATGCATGTGTGCGTTTGTATGTAATCAGAAAAATAAAAGATCATACATACAACGTGTGTGTGTGTATGTACAAGCATGACGATTGTATACGCGCCTCTGATTAGAAAAAAGCAAGCATCACAAATTCTGCCGTCACGAAGTATTTTCTTTTTTACTCCTATACCTGCAATAACTTAAATAAATGTATTGCCAACAGTGTTTTAGAATATTTCGCTGTAGTAAAACATTTGAAAAATCACTCATGTCTTAAATATTCTTGTAAGTGGTCTTGTGCAGGACTTTAGTTTCTACTAAGTACAAAAACAAATGCTTTCAAATTGTGCATTTGCTTGTATGTGAGTTTAAGGATTAAAGACATTGACCACACACAGCAAGCTATCGACTTTAATATGTTAAAAATAGAATAAACATGTTTATATGTTAATTATTATTTTTATGACAATAAGGCAACAGGACGGCAGTGACAGTTCGTTTGACAGTGTACTTTTTTCTAAACAATATATGAAGCTTAAAACATTTTTAATTTAAAGTCTCTTTAATTATTATTATAGCTAAAATAATTCAAAAAGCATTTAGCCTTGCTGGCATATTTTAGCTATAAAAAAATTTAAACAGAATTAAGTTACAATTGGATAATTTCGAACCTTCAATTAGATCACATAAGGCTATGCATGGAATTTAAAAAAAATTAAATAAAAACCGAGCCTAAATTACAAAAATTTATAAATCTTTTGAAGAGAATGTTAATGTAATAAAGTTTCCACAAAAATTTTAACTAAAGCATACTTGAAGTATAAATTAATTATTTCTTTCATTCAATACAGTCCTTAATAATTCGTAGTGATGTTCTACAATGTCATTTAAATTACTATTTTTCTATGGGCAATTTATTTCACATTATTTAAGACTTGTACATCATTTAAATTGATAACTGTGTCACATTTTTTATATTTCTACTCGTATTATTAATTTTTTTTATTCAACTTATCATCAACCAACCAAATCTATGGAAAATGTACGTGTTTGCCAATGTCTGGTGTATAAATAAATACGAGTTCGTTGTTGGTCCCACTGAAATTACTTATGGTTTAATGTCTTGATGAAGACATATTTGCTTTGATTGCTTTTTCTCTTGTTATTTTTTTCGTTTGATTTTCTTTTTTTCTTATTTGTACCACATAAAACAAATAGTATTCTTGTGAGTGATTTTTTGCTTTGTCTGCATTATTTATAGAAAATAATCAAGCAAACAGCATTTTGACAGAACATATTTAGAAATGCTGTCTGCTTTAATAAACAATCAAATAATTTATTTTCTTAACTGTTTATGAGACAATAATACAAATAATAATTAAAGTTGACTTTAACTTGAGTGAAAGATAAATATTTAGCCTTATTTATTTTTTTAAACATAAACTAAACACAAACTGCAAAGTAAGTTTGGATTGTCTGCAGAAACAAATAGAGTCTTGAGCAGGAATCGAACCTGCGACTACTAGACTAGTATGCTGCCTGCTAACATTAGTACACAAATTTTAATGTAACATCAGAGAGCACTCCTTCGTCAGTATTGTGCAGCAGTATCATCGGCGAAGTAAAATAACCAATAAAATGGCTACCAGACGCAGATTTTAAAATTTAATACGACTCATTGACACCAGAGGTGCAGCAACACGGTTTTAAAAAGAATAACGTTCAAATAACTGAGTTGTAAAAAAATTAAGCTATTCCTTTACTACCTGTCTGCCGTATCACTACAACTGTCCTAAAGAACGTAACAACTGTAGTGCGATTCACTAACTTTTTTTTAACGATAATCGCATCGTTAAAATATTTATAACAAAAATTTATCCAACTTGCTATTCAGTAATATATTTAACGATATTCGTTGTAGGTTAATGTCAGCTGTGTCGTTATTTAAGCGACAATAATTTATGTGCTGCTAATTTTAACGCCAAAAATCATCGTTAAAAAGAAGTCACAGAATTACGCAATCGTTATTGCAAATGACAAAATGTATAGACAAAAATTAGGACTCGCAAGACTGATAAAGTGATAAGAATTCATAGCCTGAATGCGAATTCTCTTTCAAACAAAAAATTAATAAATAAATAAATCAAATAAATAAAAAAAAAGTTTTACAATAGGTCTAAAATATACCGAGTTATGAACCTACATACCTAAAAAAAAGAAATAGAGATGAATTGTTAACATCCTCCTTTTTTTGAAGTCCGTTAATAAATAAATAAATAATAAAAAAAGGAAGGGCACTCATTCATGGGAATTACTAGGAAAATTCGGCAAATTATTTTAAAAAATTTCAAACAAAAGTTTTAAATAATATTTAGTTTCAGTAAATATTTTGTACTGTTTCAGTAAATTGATTGTTGAAAAAAAAACTGTATAGAGAAGAAACAGGCCACGAAGTTTGTCGGCTACGATCACGACCAATCAAAATAAAAATTAGCAAAAGCACAACAGCTCGTTATACCTATCGACAATCAAGAAAAACACCAGCACACTTAAATAGCGGATTCTCTCAGCCAAACTCTGATTGAAATTTTAAAAAAATTGTCAGATTTTACAAAATTATTTGAACACGCAAAGAAAAAATATGGTTGAGGTAACCATAATCAAACAGCAACATACTATGATTGAATTATATGGTTGTAGTTAAATCATATTATTGTCAATAGATAAACAAAGTTTTAATAATACTATTATCTGATTTAATAATAATATTATCAACAAAAACAATAAACTTTAATTTTTAATAAACTTTTAATTATTAAATTCAAATATTACTTTGCTTACCGTAACAAAATTATGTTTAAAATAACAATAACTAATTTTCAACGACCACACATTTGTTTCTGAGAACATGATATTGTTTTCTCAACCATATCTTTTCTTTGCGTGTAAGACAAAATATTTACTGATTTAATGAATTTGATGGACTGGCAGACTAGCATCACTACCACTACGCCACAGGAGCAGTTGAGTCTTAAAATTAATACAAGAACGGCCAAACTACTGTCCATATGCATATGCAACTGCAGCAACCCCTTATTTATTAATAGCTCACTAATTCAAAATGTAGATCTCTTCTGCTCTCTTAGAAGTATTATAGAAAGAGAGGAGGCTCTCACCATACATCGCATAAATATTGTCAAGTGGATATACGGAGCTGTATTTAGTTCGTGTGGTACTTTATGATAAAAATATATACAGGGTATCCGCCGGGAAGGAATACTACTCGCAGTAGTTTCTTATTAATCCCGGCTGTATGCGATGTGGCACTGTCTTTTTGATATCACATGTTTATCAAGCCCAAAGCATGCAGTTGTGGCGTTGAAATAATTATTATTTTTTCTGGTCAAAATAACAATTAACTTGTGTGATTTTTCAGGAAGTTGTAGCACTATGACTTGCGACGTATATTATTTATTTATTTTTTAGACTTCCAATCTCATTTGGAATAATAACTTTATTTAGTTTATACTTTGTTATATTTCAACTTAAATGTATTACTTATAGTGTTTAAAACGATGTTTGTTTAAAAAAATAAAGCTTAAGTGAAGATTTCTCAATTTAACTGTGAAATAAATAAATTTCTGAAAATCGACTTGAACGCTTAAAAGTGCTCTCCTGCAAAAAAGGAAAAATATTACTTAAGCACTTCCTCCTTATTGCCACAGAATTAATGATTTAGTTAATGAGCTCGAAATGGCAACATTCAGAAAGATGTTTACTAAATAATTACTCAAGACAACCACTACAATTTTTTAAAAGGAAATTTATTTACACACAAATGTCATTTGATTGTAACATAATGAAATGGGTGGATATAAGAAGACAAGACAAATGAAAGCAAATTAAATGGGAAGAAAGAGCAAGTAAATAAGAGCATTTAATATATTTTATGTTATAGCAATTTGTATTAAGGGAAAACGTAATTCTTTAAATGCTGGAAATGTTAATAATTTATCTAACCAAAAATGTGCAACACCCCACAAATGTCAAAGCAAATGAGATAGTCTACGGCGGTATTTAGATAAAAAAATTTAAAACATATTTTATTTAAAAGGTCCAATGACTTTTTTTAAAGCTTATATATATTTTTTATTTATAAACTTGTTTCACAAAATTATATGTTAAAATTTTTCGCCATCAAATAAAAAAAATTTATTTTTTAATTTGACGTTAGGGTGAGTGACAATGAAAATACATGTTTTATATGAGTAGAGTTAAGCAAAATTAAAACATGCAAGAATAAATATGCTCTCACTAAGAGTTTTGCGTTGCAATGAGTTGAAAACATTCACGCTTATATGACTAATTAAATATATTCTCATCGTGAGTGTGCGTGACTGTAAGTCAAATACATATTATTACTTTATTATTCAGGTATGGGATGAAAAGCGATTTCGGCACAAAACCAATTTGAAAACGATAAAAAGGTGTGATGTGTTTGCTATGGTCCTTTTGTCAATAATTTTAAAGACCTGTTCATCTAAATGCGAACGACAGAATCGATCGAATATTTGTATATTTGGAACCAGTTTTTTGTTTTTGTTTCTAATATAAATTTTTGATCGAATCTATCGTTCGCGCTTAGATGAACAGGACCTAAATATTATTTTTAATATTTTTTGCAAATTTCTTTTTTTTATAAATTTCTTTTCACAGCCTTGTTATATTGTTTATGTTTTATCTTCTATTGTGCTTTTTAAAAGTCAGTAGCTTAAGATTGACTCAAAAATTATACATAAAATCGATCCGAATCCATCACACCTTTTCAAAACAAACAGTTTGAAATCGTTTTGAAAACGAACGTTTTGCATCACATATCTGATTATTATAGCTATGCTATTTATTGCGCGATGGAGGAGTAATAACGTGACGTAAGAAAATAATCAACTATTACAGTTATAAATTTTATTTTATTTTGATTTCTTTGTACTTAAAACTAGAGTACGAAAATAAACGAAAAAATTATTGGATTTTGTTTTGTTTCGTTCTTTGAAATGGGTGAAACAAAAACAATGAGAACGATTGCTCAATGTTTTTGTTTTATTTTTTTACATAAGCACAAACCACAAAACAGCTAACAGCCGTCACCGGCCACAAACAATACATTAATTTAACCGCACTCCGCTGTAAAAGAAAATAGTGGGAAATAAATAGAAACGTTTTGAAATATTTGCGCCGTCAAATTTGGCAGCGGGTACATTATACCTTTTATTGTTTTCAAATTGGTTTTGTGTCTAAATCGTTTTGCATCACAGGCCTAAATATAATTTTATTAAATTGTTATTAAACATATTAAGTTTGTTTTATATAGCTAAGCAGCATAACTATGACCAGGTGTCCTAAGACACCTCTCTTCTTTCGTTTTATTATTAGATTACTCATTTGATTTTTATTATTATGCCAACTTTCATAACATTCTGTTAATTATTTTAAATGTTATTGCATATTTTCTTCAAAGGAAACTTGACAGGACCAAAAGTATTTTTTTTAAATAACGATAAAAACCAAAGGCTAGGATTCAATATCCTACAATCGAACACCCATTGAAAAAAGACAACACTGATGCAATGAATTGTTTTTTGAAATTTTCTTCTTGACTGCATCATAGGAGGATTGTATTTTATCAAAAATCTTGAATTCTAGCCTTTACTCACAAAAAGCGGTTATGATGGGTATACAAAAAATATAAGTTTATACAGTTTAATGTTGTTTAATATCTCAAATTAAAAAAATTTTACTTTTGGAACAATGGGCGGTAGGCGTGTCTTTAGTTCGTTTTTATCAAAACTTGAAATTTTCTTAAATAAGGTAAATCTAATTGTATAATAATTGATAAAATCAATAAAATTTTGTGCCGCTGAATGTAATTATTCTTCAAAATTTCACAAGCCTATCTTGACATAATTTTCGAACTTAATTTTGTTGACAAAAATCGGTTATTTACGATCTTGAGTAATCGAGTTGGGTCAAAAAATTAGGTTCGAAAATTATGTAGCTTAAGCGTTTTTTTTGGCGGCCATGGCACGATAAAACAACAACACAATGTGGGACGCCTCCCCTGCTTTTCTTTGAAAAAAAATTTGTATCAACACAACTAAGCCAAATATATTTTTTTCACGCTCAAGATAAAGGTTTAGGATATAATATGTTAAATATAATTTAAGAAATCTATTATTCGACATATTGTCATAATTATAATTTAATTTGAAATTTATTTGCTGGTGGTTCAGCTTGGTCTATATACGCATTTCATTGTTGCTGTAACAAATCATCATTAGACTTCAACCACACATTTTGAACAGCCACAAACCTCTTACTTTATGCACAGACTTTCAAAAACTATATGAGAATTCATAAAATAATAATATTTTTGAAAATCACAAAGACAAAATAAGCTTAGTAGGCTTTGTAACTCATACAAAACCCAGCAAATAATTTATATTCGATATGAATACATTTTAGTTTTCTACACCTTTATACAATTAGAAATCCATTGGATAACAATAAAAGTAATTACAAGGCAAAATGAAAAATAAAATCTAAAATTTAACATTTAAGAAATCTATTATTCGACATATTGTCATAATTATATTTTAATTTGAAATTTATTTGCCTTGTAATTACTTTTATTGCTATCCAATGGATTTCTAATTGTATAAAGTTGTAGAAAAATAAAATGGATTCATATCGAATATAAATTATTTGCTGGGTTTTGTATGAGTTACAAAGCCTACTAAGCTTATTTTGTCTATGTGATTTTCAAAAATATTATTATTTTATGAATTCTCATATAGTTTTTGTGGTTGAAGTCTACTGATGATTTGTTACAGCAACAATGAAATGCGTATATAGACCAAGCTGAACCACCAGCAAATAAATGTTAAATATAGTTTAACATTTCTCAAGAATTTAAAAAAAAAATTTGTCATTAGGGCCATGCAAGCCGCCTCTTATTCATACCCAACCAAAAGATGTCTACTTTTTAATGTCATAAAAATGTCATAAATTTATTTTAAAAAAAAGAGAGAAAAAACTCACTTTAAATCAAGAAATTCAAATTCCAAAATAAAAAATTTTCCCTTTCACTCTTAAATTTTAATAAACAATAATTAACATCTAAAAGACTTTAATAAACAATTAAACAATATGACCTAATTAGGTTCCTTGTAAAATATTGCAATATTGAATAACATTCAATTTTCTTCTTAAATCATTTAAGTAAGTAAAAGATAAACACTTAATATTAACATTATCCAGCTTTCCCACTCACTAATTATGTCTTATTCAAAAACAACATCCGAAACCGCAACAAAATTATAAAATAAAAAATATATATGCAGTCCTTTGCAGTCACAGTCTCAACTAGTTTTTGCCGCTACCACCACCAACGCCGCCATATTTGCGGCGACACACAAGTAAAATTGTCATCATTTCCATTATAATAATTTGTGGTGCAATATTTTAATGAAAATCTCTTCAACAATTTCCTAATGATTTTGTTTGTTTTAATTTGTTGCTTGTTGCCTTTGTTTAAACAAATATACTAGTTCATATAAAAAGAAACAAAATACGAGATGCTTGCATTTCTAAAGGGAAAAATAACTAATTTTGGTGCAAATATTCTGTCATTTGCCGCGATACTTAAATATATATATATATATATATATATATATATATATTATTCACATATATTTTTTGTCTATTTCGCGCTACCACTGACAAGTGTTGTTGCAACAAAAACTCAACCAAATATTAAAAACGAATAAGTCTTCCAATAGCACTATTCATGAGAATTCATGGGTGGTCAGGAGATTTCAAAATGTTTATTATGAATACAGTTTTGTATGTTTTTTGGCTGCTGTGAAAGTTTTTCTTTTTTTTAATTTAAAAAAAAAACATTTTTTTATACACTCTTTGTAAATCTTTTGTGTACTATTTATTACTGTTGGGTTGCCATTTGCTTAATGTTTTTTATTGTCAGAAGTTTTCTACGGTTTTGTATTTTGGCTGAACATTTTTTTATAACACAACCATGCACAGTGGGGCATATTACAAGCAAATGATAATAAATATTTATCAGAAATAATTCATAGTTAGGTTCAAGTTCAGTAACTTCAATTCTTATTGAATGAAATATTTTTATTAATTAATGTGAGTTTCTAAAGAAGAGAAGAAAAATTAAACTTAGACTTTAAGCTGGGGGAATACCGATACTTTTCTGTGCAGCCACGCACTTCATCAGCACCCTAGTCTATCTACTTGGGTAGAGATTCTTATTAACATCAGCTATTTAACTTAAATGTACAATGAAATAAATATTTATCTGATATACTCTCAGGGAAAAGCTGTAACTAAAGGTACGGTCACACTTGTCAAATAGTTGCCCAAAACAGCGTAACCACTAAACGCTAATGAAAAATCTTTCAATTCAGACAACAGTTTGTCAAGTTAAAGAGTAGCCAATAATGTTGGATTCTGCGATATTAATTACTAGTTGCGTTCGAAACTGTTTAATTTGATAAAAAAGTTTCTGGATAAAAGCTTTTTTCATTACTGTTCTCAGGTTACGCTTTTTTGGGCAAATGTTTGAAAAGTGTGACCGTAGCTTTAGAAATAAGAACACGTCGTTGAGATTTTGAGACTTAGAAGTAAATGAAATTAACAAATCAATACTGTAAATTAATGAGAAATTTCAACATGACTAGACTTTCGATAATGTTTCTTATTCATTCAATATAGTTTTTATTGATTTTAAGCTGTTTTTTCTCTCGACTGTTTTTTCGACTTCTTAAAACCCTTGAAAATCGGAACAGAAGAGAAAAACGAGGTTTCATAATATTTATTAATTTTTCTACATTAAGTTCATTAAATTCATTTAAATTATTAGATAAACTTAAAGAACTTAATTCGTTACATATGGGAATTTCCACCGAAAGCTTTACAGGCACACAAAAATTAAAAGTTTTTAAAAACACTTTGTTTTATCATATTTTTAAATTTTACTGATAAAAAAATTTATTTCGAGATACTCGAATGAAAAATTACAAAAGCTGAAGTTTTTTCAATAGATTTTTTTACAGACGTTCTTAATACGTTCTATAAAACGTCAAAAGGAACTGATAAGAAACTAAAACTTTTTATTTGCAAAATCGCATACATAAATATTTCCATATCACGTGCGACATTGAAAAACAACATTTGTTGAAAACTCAAAATATATTAATTACAAACAGAATTTAATGCAATTATAATATTAAACAATTGGTCACGTGCTACATAGTAAGTAAACATAGATGACCGAAAATGGCAAAAATTAAGAGAGGAAGATGAAATAGTATTAGAAAACCAAAAAATAAATAACAAGAAAAGATAGTATTGGCTGAAGTAAAAAATATGGTTACTGGTTGATCTTGCAGGCCATTCCTGATACTTCTCGTAAAGCTTTAAATTTTGGTAAAATTTTTAAGTGTATAAGCAGCAGTGGACATCTAAAACCGATTTAGTGAAGACCTTTCAAGTTATTAGAAAAAAATACTGATAAGATTGTGAACTTGATTGGCTTGGTAGTTTAAAACATGTTTTAGAAAAAATGTTTTGCGCATATTTAAATTTTTAAAAAAATTTCATAATCTATTGAACTGAATTCATTCGATTTCGATTTTTAAAAATTTTGGGTAAAATCAGTAACTTCCTATAGCTTATCAGTAAAAGGGTTTAACAGAAAAACCGAAATCACCTCAAACACAAAAGATAAACAGCAGGGCCCACGATATCGACTAGAAATTTTCTTTCGCTTGGTTATATTGAAAACTCAGCAGAAAGGAGCTTTTGAATTTTGGCAAAGATCATGTTAGAGAAAATTTTTTAACGTACTAAAGGTCACGTGCAACAGTGATTACAATTTAATTTAAAATAAATAAATAAAAAAAGAAAAAATCAAAAACTGTCACGTAGTCTCGCAGTCTCTCAGTCATTAAAATTTAATTTAAAATTGGATAAAATCGTAATCAATTGACAAAGTCAGCAGAAACTCGCTAAAACGCAAAATTTCTCAAAAAGAGTAATAGAAAGAATATAAATATCATGATAGAAAAATCTTCACATGCGAAATGTCACTTGCAACAGTTTTTCAATAAAACTTTTTAGATAAAATCAATTTAATTTTTCTTCTCTTCTTTAGAAACTGACATTAATTAATAAAAATATTTCATTCAATAAGAATTGAAATTACTGAACTTGAGCCTAACTATGAATTATTTCTGATTAAAATTCACTACAGTTCAATTAAAGAATCTAAAAAAAATTCTCACTTAATACATCATGGGCACGTGACAAAAATATGTTCACTTGGCAATCACTGTTCACTTGGTTATCACAGTTTCAGAAGGCTGGAATAACTAAAATAAAACTGTAGAATGCAACAAAAGTAACATAAGACCACTACACTAATACTTACATGCATGTACCGATGGTGCATCGAATAAGTAAAAATAATTAATGTGATGATCGTAAAAAGATAAGTAAGAATAGTTAAACATACTTAGGTACAGTAATATATTTTCGTGCTAACTTAAATAGAAAAATGAAAAAAACAGAAAATTAATAGTTGATAAATGTGTTTACCAAAGGTAAATCAATTGTATACACAACAATCGTTTCTCATATTCCCTTTCATTGTAAATTTAAGTTAAGTAGCTGATGTTAATAAGAATCTCTACCCAAGTAGATAGACTAGGGTGCGGATGAAGTGCGTGGCTGCACAGAAAAGTATCGGTATTTCCCCCCCCCCCCCAGCTTAAAGTCTAAGTTTAATTTTTCTTCTCTTCTTTAGAAACTCACATTAATTAATAAAAAATATTTCATTCAATAAGAATTGAAATTACTGAACTTGAGCCTAACTATGAATTATTTCTTATTAAAAATTCACTACAGTTCAATTAAAGAATCTAAAAATTTCTCACATTTTTGGATAATATCATAACGAGGAGACAAAGTCAGAAAAAGATCGCAGACACGCTTACTTAGCTTTTACAATTTCATTTAAAGACTAATAGAAACAATATAAATAGCATGATAGAAAAAATGCCACCTGCAACATATAACGTGCAACAGTGTTTATAAATCATTTTCGACAAAATTAGATCCATTTGAAAGAGACATCAGTGCACAACATCGTATGACATGTCACGTACGACTCTGACTAAAATTAAATTTAAGAAAATGTGAATATTTTTGTGTATAATCAAAACTATTTCAAAGAGGCATCAGACAAAAATAACAAGCTACATGTCACGTGCGTAATGTAACGAGCGACTGTGACTTAAACTTAATTTAAAAAAAATTTAATCATTTATGTGTAAAATCAAAACCATTTTAAGAAGACATCACCGTACAATATTCTAAAATTTGCCACATTAAAATATTGCTTTAGCATGTTTAGCGTTGGCGCAAAAAAATAAACATCTGTTTTTGTCACATGCAAATGCCTTGGTTTTTTTACTAACACTCAAAATCAAATTCTCAAAATCAAAGTTAGCCCCAACTAAGGGGATAATTTAGAGCTTTAAGTTGCTCGTTTTGCCAGCCAAAATATTAATCCATTTTAGTGCATTAACCAATGTTAAACTTAAAAATCCCTTTTATTTTAATTTTTCGCTTTAAATTTGTACTACGGTCACGTTCGATATCACTAAGTATAGTGAATTATTATCAATAACGATTTTTTCATCGATGTATATTATTTATATTTACAGTCCCACTGTAAAAGTTATTTTCGTTCTGTGGCGCTTTTTTCGTCAACCAACAAAAAGGTCAACTCTAAAAATTTACTGTGCACTTTCAATGTAGTGAATTCAGAGCAAAATACAACCAACTGAATGTATTTTGCATTAGTATTCGTCCATATTGTCAAATGCAAACAAACTTCTAGTAAATGATGTAATTAGAATAATTAAAAATTATTTTTTAAACAATCTCAAGCTTAACATTGAAAAAAAAAACTATAAGAAAGAGAGCCAGTTAATTAAAATATACAGGGTGGCCCAGAAAGACCGAAGTGGTGTGAATTCCTTATAACTTTTTATTTAAGACATATTTTTTTAATTTTTTGTTTTTTAAATGCAGTAAATTTATAGGGAATATTTTTAGATTAGTTATTAAAAATGATATCCCGCAAGTGGTGGACATTTTCTGCTTCGCACAAATGTGTTCTTTCCATTTCCATTATTCATAACTTAGTTTTGAGTGACGAAGCCCATTTCCAATTAAATGAGCTCGTTAACAAACAAAACTTTAGGATATGGGATATTGAAAACCCGAGAGTAGTTCATCAACGACAATTACACCCAGTTAAGTATACTGTTTGATGCGGTGTTTCTTCAGAAAGGATCATTGGCCCATATTTTTTTGAAAATGAGCGAGGTGTCGCCATTTCCATCAATGGTGATCGATATCGGGCCATGTTGGAAAATTTTGTAAGGCCAGCCGTGGAAAACCATCCGCAAATATGGTTCCAACAGGATGGAGCCACAGCGCACACTTCGAGGGCCACAATGGCTCTTTTACTCGACATCTTTGGTGAAAAGATAATTTCGCGTAGAAGCAATTTTAATTAGCCTCCGCGTTCCCCGGATTTAACTGCTCCAGACTGTTTCCTTTGGAGTTATTTAAAAGGGAAAGTTTATGTTAATAAGCCTAGGACTATTGAGGAATTAAAAACCAATATTCGAGACGAAATTAACAACATAACACCGGAAGTTTTGCGAAAGGTCATGGAAAATGTGTTGGAAAGAGCACATTTGTGCGAAGCAGAAAATGGCCACCACTTGCGGGATATAATTTTTAATAACTAACCTTAAAATATTCCCTATAAATTTAATGTATTTAAAAATCAAAAAACTAAAAAAATATGTCTTAAATAAAAAGTTATTAGGATTTCACACCACTTCGGTCTTTCTGGGCCACCCAGTATAAAAAAATAACTTAAGAAAAAAACCAATAATTAAAAACACAACAAAAAGTTTAAATATAAAATAAATAAAATTCTGATGCAATCTTTCAAAACGCCGACGCACGCCATTAGTCCTCATTTACACTATGCAAGTGTTATTGCTTAGCTGATTAGTGTATGGAATAGAGAAACGAGGGGAACAGAAACGCTTCTTTTCCCCTCGTCTCTCTCTTTATCACTCTCCTAACAAACTAATCAGCTTAAAAAAGTTCGAAATCTTTGTACAGTGTAATTGATATAATTGGTTCTTTCATTTTCTCGGGATTAACGATAATTTTGTTCATTAGTAAATGAAAAATTGGTACCTCTTCTTAAAGAACTACACTGCACAATTTTTCTTATTTAAAAGTGTAATGTGTCACACTCTACTTCAAAAAGTAGAGTGTTTCTTTTACTTATCTTTGAAAAAATGATTTTTAATGCTCATGTAATAAGGCACAACTTGTATAAACATTTTTAAAAATCACTCGTTTCTTGCAAAACAGTTTTATACCCATAAATGCATTTTTTACTTCTGTTAAAATTTTATAAAAATGTTTCGTTAACGGATTTTTCTGAGAGATGAAAAGTTTGCAATAGCTTAATTGAGTTATATGTAAATTGAAAACTTTAAACTCATTTCGTGCAAAACTAGTTTTTCGTAGTTATGACTGCGTTGCAATAAAGGACAAATATATATGTATTCACTAGCTTCAAATATTATTGCATCAGTAGTTAACATATAGAATATTGCATTCAACTATTTACATTTTATGCCGCAGCAATTAATCTTATTTAATATTTAAATGTACTATATTCCTTTCGTTTGCTTGTAAGCGGAAATAAATTAATACAGACACACGCACACACACACACATATGTGCAAAATTTCAGCAGCTGTATCCGCACGCATACACTCACACAAAGGCAAACGATAAATGCATTTGCGTATACAAGAGACAAGGGAGTAAATTCATCTGTTTGAATATAAACAGGAGATAAATAAGAAAAATATGCTTTTAGCCATATGTTTACTAGTATAATTGTGTTTCTGAATAATACGATTACAGATAAGAAAAAAAAGAGAAATTAGTCATGGGAAGCAAAGTGATAGAAAATATAAATAAAGTTAAGTAAAAATATTTATTAATTTTATAAAACGTAATAAATTTTTTTAACGATATAAATTAGTAATAAATTCAATAAAGTGCGATTTTGACTCGTGCACGCAGGGTTCCGTGCGGACACTAGATATTTAATGATATACAAACTTAAGCTATTATTATAAATAGTTTTGGAATTTTTTTTTCCTTTATGAGATTTTTTCTGTTTTGATCGTTTTTAGTATTGGCGGTTTCAGTTTTTGATTTTTTTTTTCGATTTTTTCGGTTTTTGCATTTTTTTATTGTAGCGATTTTTTTAGTTTGGCTGTTTTTTCTCGTTTAAGCGATTTTTTCGGTTTTTACGTATTTTTTTATTTTAGCGATTTTTTTAATTTTGGCTGTTTTTTTCTTTTTGAGGATATTTTCGGTTTTTGCGTTTTTTTTATTTTAGCGATTTTTTTATTTTGGCTGTTTTTTTCCTATTTGACGATTTTTTTCCTTTTTGCAATTTTTCTTGTTTTTGGCGATTTATTTTAATTTAAGATTTTTTTAATTTTACGCTTTTTTTTCGTTTTGGCGACATTTTCCGGTTTTTGGCGTTTTTTTCCGTTGGCCGATTTTATAATTTTGGGATTTTTTAGTTTTAACGTTTTTAAAAATTTCAAGACTTTGCCTCTTACGGTTTCCAGGATACAGGAAGTTGTCAAAATTACACAGCTAAAATTACATTTACTAATAGAACACCCTTTAATTTAGATTTTTTAAAGGTTAGTGTTAATTAATTGTTACATTTTTTTATTTTGGTGATTTTTTTAATTTTGTCACTTTTTTTCTCGTTTTGAGGATTTTTTTCGGTTTTTGGCGTTTTTTTCTCGTTTTGGGGATTTTTTTCGTTTACTGGCGTTTTTTTTAATTTTGGCGATTTTTTTTTAATTTTGGCGATTTTTTTAGTTTTGGCAATTTTTTTAATTTTGGTGATTTTTTTCACATAACCAATTATCTTGGTCTTGGCGCATTTTTGGCGTTTTGGCGATTTTTTTCGGTTTTTGGCGTTTTTTTATTTTAGCGATTTTTTTAATTAGGGCAATTTTTTCGAATTTGGCGATTTATTTTGCTGCTGGAATTTTTTTTAATTTTTTTCGATTTTTTTTTGTTTTGGTGATGTTTTTAAAATTTTTGGCGATTTTTTCAGGTTTTAATATATTTTTAACAACAAAATAATAATTTAATAATAACAATTCTTAAAAAAAATTCCCAAAAAATAATGCGTTAGGGCGTATACATTAAGGTAACGATTAGAGTTTCTGCGCGGGAAAAAAATCCCGGGAATTATTTTTTTACTAATCCCGGGAGTTTTCGGGAATTTAATATTTACGTTTTTGGAAATTGCTTTTTTTTAATTGCTGTTCGTTTTTTTATTACTTAAAAATACAACTCTGTAACGATGCATAATATAAGCATGGAAGCAAATGTAATAGAGATTTCCAAGGTGACTCCAACAACCTCAAGCGTTACGAAATCTTTTAAACCTAAGAAATCTTTATAGTAAATATTATTTAGATGGGCAGATGCAGATGAAATTTCTATTCATGCTTTAACACAAAGTATATGAATTAATTGGATTTTGAGTTGTTTTTTTAAATATTGTTTGTTGTTCTTGAAATGAACGAATAAAGTTGTTTTAATTTTAATTTAAATGTTGTATGTTTTATCACAAATTTATATATTTTTTATTTAGGTCATTTAATTAAATTCATATGTTATTGAAATTCCTGGGAATTCCTGGGAATAAACCAATTTACTTCCAGATTCCCAAGAATTGGAAAAGTCCGGAAAATTAGAAACCCTAGTAACGATATATACTTACATACATATATACATATTTTCTGAAACCTAAAATATTAAAAATCTCTGTGCAATTTAGTTTACCTAAAAGCAAATAATTCCTTTCGCATTCACTTTTCCTCAACAACTTTTCACACACAAACACACACAAACACACACATACAACACAATGTTGCATGCCAATTTTATGGTAAAAAAAATCTAAAAAAAAACATTTTTATTATTTGATCACCATGTGACACTGTTCGCATGTCGTGTTTGATTTTGCAATACAAAGTGAAATTTTAGTGGCTTTACAATAAACATACATACACAGATTTTTTTCACAAAACGTTGACGGTTTTGTCGTATTTTTATTTTTTCAAACAAATTGCTGAAATGAAGGAAATGAAATTGCAAACAAAAACCGAAAACTTCCACGCTGCACACATACACAAACAACAATCAACACCCTTTCAAACACCATATACATATGTATATCCCTTATAGTGTTGCTGGTTAGATATAAAAAAATATTCGCTTTGGCGTTGGATAAAAAATTAAAAAAAAATATTTCTTCTACATATATTTCTATGTTACACATTTGGAAAAAAAAATATTTTTTATTAAAAAAAAATCTGCTAAAATTTCCTGCTACATTGATTGATTTATAACGTCAAACAAATGTGCACGTGTGTATGGAAACTGTGTGTGTGTGTGTGTATGTGTGTAACAAATATGAAATCGAAATCGAAACAGCAAACTGTCAATGTTTGATATTAATTTCAAAGCAATATAAACAAATGATCAGTTTTACTATTTTATTATTTTTTTTTTCTTTCTTCTAAATAGAAAAATTAAATAAAATTGCTTTGAATAAAATAACGAATGGTTTTTAAATTTGCCAGATTTATTTGATATTGAATAATGAATTATGAAACGATGAAAATTAATAGAAATTTTATTTTTATTTTCTTGCTCTCCTCATTCAAAGTAAACTTGAAGCGATGACCAAAAAATATTAAATATTTTAAAAAAAATTATTTTTTTTGAACACAGGGACAATTTTCACTTGCTTTCAAACTATATGGAAATATTTTAAACATTTTTAATACCTTGTGAATTTTTTAATATAAATCAGTGGAAACTGTTATTGAAACTTATGGCTCGATTGTGGATGGCAACTGTTGTGTTAATGGAAAAGCAACTGAAATTAAAATTAAAATTCTATATGGTAATTTCCTTCAGTTGCTTTGAAGACATCGAAAATATGATTATGACCGATTGGTAACTGAATACAATGAAAACAAAGTTGAAAAATATAAGAAATGCGATGGCTGGTCCATAACTTTGTAACTTTCAAGCGCAATACGCTGTTTTACTTTCGAAATAGGAAAAAAGAAAAGCAATGAAGCAAAATTACAGACTTAAAATGTTGTGCAAATATATTTCTTTTAAGATTTCATATAAAAGTGTTCAACTCATCATAAAATTAAATGCACGAATTTTTATTTTTACCACAACTCACATTAGATCGAATGTTTACTTTTCCCTGTGCAAAGGTAAAATAATTAAAGTGACCTTTTATTTTTTTTCTCATTGCTTTCAATTGTCAATACTTTCCAACAAAGATACGTTATTTTAATTTTCAGAAAATATTAAACACTGTCACATATTTCTGTATCCAAGTCAATAGATTTAAGTTTTTCTAAAAATAATAAGTTTGTGAGTTCAGTAGAAATTCGGTGAACCTTAAGTTCGTTTTTCTTGAATCGCGTTGGCATTAACTGATTGCTGGGAAATGGAAAATAAAGCAACAAGTAAGTATTAATGTTCGCTATGCTTTATAATAACTCATTAGCATAAATAAGTTTAAGACGATGTAATTTATGAGAAACATTGACTTTATGTAGCCCCTAAAAAATCTTGAGAACATTTCACACCTTTCAAATTTAAAATATAAATAAAGTTATAATCAATGAATTATTTGTAATTTTGCGAATAATGAGTCTTTTTAGTATGAAAAAAACATTTGAATGAACTTAACTGAATTGTTGATGATATTAATGAAAATAAAGAGGATTTTTTTTAAATTAAATTTAAATTTCTAAAATACCATATTTAAGCAATAGCTTAATTTTTGGTTGTTAATGGGTAAAATTAGATTCTGAAGAAATTTTTTCGTAATTTTTTTCGTGATATCTTAAGTTCTTGCAGTTTTTCTTACACACTGTTTCCACAATTCAAACAGGCAACTCGTCAAATAAATTTTTATGAAAATCTCTCAATCAAATATAAATGCTTTCATTAAAATTTATACCCAAGTCGACCGTTCGGGTTGTGGAAACAGTACGTTCGTTTTGACACTATTTTTTTAACTTTTTTCGGTTTTTTTTCTTTTTGTCATTTTGTTTGTTTTTGGGACTTTTTTTGTTTTTGGAATTTTTTCGTTTATGGCATTTTTTCGTTCTTGGCGATTTTTAAGTTTTGCAGAGTTTTTTTTGAGAGTTTTAGCGTTTTGGAAAATTTTAAGAGTTTGCCTCTTATGGTTTCCAAGATACAGCAAGTGGCCAAAATTACATTAACTGATAGAATACCATTTAATTTTGATTTCTCGAATTTCAGTGTTAATTGTTGTAATCTGCATAAAAATACACAAACTTTGAAAATTTCAATTCTCTAAATACTATACACATAATTGTCACTTTATTACATTAGGGTTTAAAATTTTTCCTTTGCTCGCTTTAGAACAGCCTTTAATTTTTAAGTGTCATATATTTATTGTTGTAGCGGCCAAAGTTTAACATATTTTGTCAAAATCTCAGTTTTGTACTTCTTACGGTTGTCCAGAAAACATATTGTGACCGACAGGCAGACGGACAGGGAGACAAACGGTCATTGTAGCGAAGGATTTTCAATCTGAATAGACTCTCAAAACTTCAGTACAATTATATTTCTGCTCTCTTTTCATTTCCAACATCAGTTATTAAAAGCTTTTTTTTTCTTTTGTGTCTTCTTATAATACACAAAAATATCTGGTAAGATGTGAGAATTGTACTAACGCAATAACAAATGAGGAGCTTAAAACCAAAAGAGTACAAGTGCCAAAATTAAAAAAAATGATATCCCAGCTAAAAAAATATGTATGAAGCATATATGATATCCCATATATGGTTTGGATCCGAAAAATTAGGGTATATGGATATATATGATAATATATCTTCATACATTTTCAAACATGTATGTATGTGTAAATATACCGTACACGGTATGTAAAGTTTATACTCTTACTCCCTTTATTCAAAAAGCGCACTGCTGTGCAATAAATTAAATTACTAAAATTCCTTTTTTTAAGTTTGAAACAGGGAGGTTGTATTTAACGAAACATTTGTTTGGACAAATGTAATTAAAAATGAACTAAAAGACATTGTGATCATCATTTTAAGAGAAGAGGTGAATCGTACATAAAATTTAATTTAAGAAATCAGATTAAAAACTAATGAAATTAGAAAACATAATATAATCCGTTTTTTCTTTCAATACATATGTACATATTTTCTAATACATTACCAATTCACCAGTGATTAAAAAGTTAATAAAATACAAGTTTTTTTGATTGCAAAACGATTTTAAATGAAATACAAAGTATGCATACATTCTGATATACTTATATGACTCCATATATTACATCTTATTTCTATATATAGACCCACATATGAAGAGCTTCTTAATTAAATTTCCATATATGAGCTCATATATTATAATACAATTCATATATTCGTCCATATATCAATTTATATATAATACTTTTCGCATGTATAATCCTATACATTTCCATACATGAATTCATACATATTAATATAAATTTATATACATTCATATATTAAAAATATATGGACCATACATAATTTTTTTAGCTGGGATGAAATACTATTATTTATTATTATATAAAAAATCTTACACAGAACTCCATTGGCAGAAAGTTTTACCATTGGCAACAACTTAATAAATAGGAAAAAGAAAACTTTGAAACTAAATTATTTAGAATTTAATTTCTTGAACTTGTACCCCTTTGACTTTCAGCCCTTCAAATACAATTCACCAGCATTTGTGTTTAATAGTCTTTAGAAAATCTTTAAATATTTTTGCAAGAGCATTATTGGAATGAAAATAAAAAGAAATGGTTGTCAAGATAAATTTATGTAGATTTTTTGTTACCAAACGGTTTTTTTTTTAATATTATTTTTATTTCCTTTCTACAATTTGTTATATTCTGATTTTATCTCCTTACGAGTTGTAGTATTTTTAAGATTACAAGTGGTTTAGATTCATACATGAGTGGCAAAATCTACAAAAGCACAAAAATATAATAAATAAATTGAATTTTATAAAAAGTTTGTGAAACGAATATAAAGAAATTATTTTGTGTATTTTCAGTAAATGCATACATTAGTATTATTAATGTAACTGTGCTTTATGCACTCATTTTTAGGAAAAAATAAGATTCAAATACGAGGGCTGCTAGAAAATTTTGGAATATTAATTAGAGCTGCTAACTATTAGGTGGTTTTTATTAGGGTTCCGTACACCAGGACATTAAAAAATTAAAGGGTATTCTATCAGTTAATGCAATTTTGGCTATGTAATTTTGACAACTTGCTGTAGCTTTGAAACCGTAAGAGGCAAACTCTTGATATTTGTAAAAAAAAAGTGCAAAAACTAAAAAAATTACAAGAACTAAAAAAACCGCCAAAACCAAAAAATAAAAATCGGCAAAAATAAAAAATCGCCAAAAAAAAATCGCCAAAAAGTAAAAAGTCGCCAAACTAAAAAAAGTCGCCAAAACTATACAAAATTACTAAAATAAAATAAATCACTTCAAACCGAAAAAAACGTCAAAACTAAAAAAACGCCAAAAATAGAAAAATGTCGCATAAACAAACAAAAATAGAAAAAAAATCCAAAACTAGGAAAAAGCGCAAAAACTAAACAAAAATCGCCGAATGCGATACGAACCCCTTCTAATAAATCATAAAATAATTCACTTCAAAAAAACGTCAAAATAAAAAAACGCCAAAAAACAAAAAAAAGTTTACCGGGTGCCAGCATTTTTTCTGTGCAAAGTTAAAACTAGGGATGTAACGAATACGATTCCGATATATCGGCGATACTTCTTAATTTTTTTAGAGCTTTTTTGAACAAACAATTAAATTTTCAACAGTTGTTTTAAAAACGTAACATAAAGTCTAAACAGAAAAATTAAACATTTCTTTTGTTTTGCTTTGCACCATAGTAGTGAAATATTCTCTCAAAGCTAAATCATGCATGTATTAAAAAAACAATTTTTTATTTGTTAAGAATGAATTCAAATATCAATTTTAAATATTAATAATCTCTTATAATATAATTTTGTATAATAAAAGGTTTTGTTAATTTTAATTAAGTTCAATATGCGTATCGGTATCGGAATCGGTATCGTCGATATTTCTTTTTCAGTATCGGTATCGGATCGGCAAAACGGCGTATCGTTACATCCCTCATTAAAACCTCCTACCAAATCGTGATATTCAATCTAAGTTCTGAAAGACTGTCTTCAAAATTGTATTTAACCCATTAACGATCAAAAATTAATTAATTCAATGATTATTACTTTATTTATATTTTAAATTTGAAAGTGGCCACATGGAGTCAAAATTTTTGAGGGCTTACATAAAGTCAATATTTTTCATATATTACATCGTTTTAAGCTTCTTTATGCTAATGAGTTATTTTAAAGCATGGCGATATTAATATAAAACTCTTTTCATGAATCGCATCAATACTTATCTGCCGCTTTGTTTTCATTGCACAGCAATAAGTTAATGCCAACGCGATTCCAGAAAACCGCACTTAAGGTTGACCGAATTTCTACTGAACTCATTATTATTTTTAGAAAAACTTTAATCTATTGACTTGGCTGCAGAAATATGTGACAGTGTTTAATATTTTCCAAAAAAATAACGTATTTTTGTTGATAAGGATTGACAATTGAAAGCAATGACAAAAAAAATAAAAGGTAACTATGATTATTTTTGTTTTTGCATAGGAAAAGTGATCGTTTGACCAAATGTGGGTTGTGGTAAAAAGAAAAAGTCTTGCATTAAATTTGATGATGAGTTGAACACTTTTATATGAAATCTTAGGAGGAATATTTTTGCAGAACATTTTAATTTTGTAACTCTGCTACACTGCATTTATTCGTTCCTCTTTCGAAAGCAAAGCAGCATATTACGCTTGAAAGTTTTAAGATATTGACTCGCTCTAGTATACTTTGAAGCTTTGTTAACGTCATTTTGAGTTACCAATCGGTCATAATCATATTTTCGATTCCTTCAAAGCAACTGGAGAGTGTTGCCATATGGAATACTAATTTTAATTTCAGTTGCGTTGCCATTAACACAACAGTTGGCATCCACAATCGAGCCATAAGTTTCAATAACAGTTTCTACTGATTTTTATTGAAATTCACAAGATATTAAAAATTTTTAAAATATTTCCATCTAGTTTGGAAACAAGTGAAAATTGTCCCGAACTGTGTCAAAAAAAAGAAAATTGTTTAAAAATATTTAATATTTTTTGGTCATCGCTTTAAGTTTACTTTGAATGAGGAGAGTAAGAAAATAAAAAAAAATTTCTATTAATTTTCATTGTTTCATAATTCATAATTGAATTTCAAATAAATCTTGTTCTATGAATTCTCATATAGTTTTTGAAAGTCTGTGCATAAAGTAAGAGGTTTGTGACTGTTCAAAATTTGTGGTTGAAGTCTACTGATGATTTGGTTTAAGCGCCAATGAAATACGTATATAGACCAAGCTAAGCCACAAGCAAATAAATTTCAAATTAAATCTTGCAAGTTTTAAAACCATTCGTTATTTTATTCAAAGCAATTTTATTTAATTTTTCTATTTAGAAAAAAAAATAAATACATAATAAAACTGATCAGTTGTTTATATTGTTTTCAAATTAATGCCAAACATTGACAGTTTGCTGTTTCGATTTCGATTTCATATTTTTTACACACACACACACACACACGTGCACATATGTTTGACGTTATAAATCAATCAATGTAGCAGGAAATTTAAGCGGGTTTTTACCCTTTGTGTGTGAGTCAAAGACGCTTTCCACTGAATTTATTTTAAACTGCCTCAATAACTATTTGTACGCAGTTTTCTTGTCTTTTTCGTACTGCTGCAAGAATAAGAACCAAGAAATTTTTCAATCTTGATTTCTTGGTTCTATTTCGAAACACATTTTTTGCTGCTGTTAATAAGCCAGCTGATTTTGTAGTTTGCCTAACATTTGGAAAGCTCTTTCATTTGTTACTGACATGAAAATGATTTAATGTTAGAAAAGCTTAAAATGTTTTTATTCTCTCATTTTTAAGCATTTTTTAAATTGGCGTGTATACATATGTATGTGTTCGGCTTGAGGTCCGTTTTAATAAATAAATAAAATTACTTTTTATTAATTTTTGTTTATTTATTTCCGATATTTCGACCAACTTTGTTGGCCATCTTCAGGGTATTATTAAACTAAAAACAATAATGATTTAATATATAAATAATATTTAGCTTTATCACTATAAATTATAATTACTTTTATTTTGTAAAATTTGATCCTAGCAGTGGATCTATTTCCTTTTAAGTTCTGTCACCTACTGTTGATATGTTTTCTTTTAGTCCTATGTTTGTTTATTATGTGTCTGTATATGTGTGCGCAATTGTCAGTATCCGTTTTATAGTTAATTCTTTTATCATTTGGTACATTTATTATATGTAACATCTCCTGCATGTATCGCTTGGTATAGTTTTTCTCTCTCTCTAATATTTTAATTTTATTAAGTTCTGGTTTATGTCCAGTTTTTGCACAGTGGGCAGCAAGTGCAGTTTTTTGTGTCAGCGGTTTGTTATTTGTTTTTAAGTCTGATTTATGCGATGCTAATCTTGTTTTTAATTTTGTTTTTGTCGTACCGACATATACTTTTTGGCATATATCAGTGTCGTCGCCATTGCACTTTATTTCATATATAACATTAGATTCATCCATAATATCTATCTTTGATTTCATATTGTTAAACAATATATTTGTTGTATTTTTGGATTTCATTGCTAGAATGTATTTGTCTTTATCATAAATGTCTGAGTATTTTAACCTTTCCGATAATCCTTCGATGTAGTTAATTGATTTGTAGACCTTTGTACTATTCTCAGTGTTGTTATTAATTTGTCTTCGTTTTGTAATAGTTTTTTCTATAAGTTTGTCTACTAATTCCGTAGGAAAATCATTTTTACTTAAAATATTTCTTATTATTTCTTTATTCTTGTTATGAAACTGTGTGTTTAGGACTAAAAAAAAACATATCAACAGTAGGTGACAGAACTTAAAAGGAAATAGATCCACTGCTAGGATCAAATTTTACAAAATAAAAGTAATTATAATTTATAGTGATAAAGCTAAATATTATTTATATATTAAATCATTATTGTTTTTAGTTTAATAATACCCTGAAGATGGTCAACAAAGTTGGTCGAAATATCGGAAATAAATAAACAAAAATTAATAAAAAGTAATTTTATTTATTTATTAAAACGGACCTCAAGCCGAACACATACATATGTATACACGCCAGTTGTTACAATAAAGGTCTACAATATTATACACTCATTTTTTAAATTTTTAAAAAAACTGAACTTGAGCCTAACTATGAATTACTTCTGATTAAAATTCACTACAGTTCAATTAAAGAATCTAAAAATTTCTCACTTAATACATCATGGGCACGTGACAAAATATGTTCACTTGGCAATCACTGTTCAGTTGGTTATCACAGTTTCAGAAGGCTGGAATAACTAAAATAAAACTGTAGAATGCAACAACAAGTAACATAAGACCACTACACTAATACTTACATGCATGTACCGATGGTACATCGAATAAGTAAAAATAATTAATGTGATGATCGTAAAAAGATAAGTAAGAATAGTTAAACATACTGCGGTAGAGTAAAATAATTTCGTGCTAACCTAAATAGAAAAATGAAAAAATGGAAAAAACAGAAAATTAATAGTGATACTTATAAATGTGTTTACCAAAGGTAAATCAATTGTATACACAACAATCGTTTCTCATATTCTGTTTCATTGTAAGTTTAAGTTAAATAGCTGATGTTAATAAGAATCTCTACCCAAGTAGATAGACTAGGGTGCTGATGAAGTGCGTGGCTGCACAGAAAAGTATCGGTATTTCCCCCAGCTTAAGGTCCAAGTTTAATTTTTCTTCTCTTCTTTAGAAACTCACATTAAATTATAAAAATATTTCATTGAATAAGAATTGAAATTACTGAACTTGAGCCTAACTATGAATTATTTCATTTTTAAAAAACACAATAAGACTGACCCCTACACAGCAAAAATTATTCCCAAAAATTTTTGAAACAAAAGTTTGTTTGAAATAAAATTTTGATTCAGTAAATATTTTTTACTATTTCAGTAAATAGTTTGATTCAATTTTGTTTTAAGCAAAACAAAAAACAATATGGAGTGAAAAATTCTAGTTGATACAATTAATGTAAAGTAATACTTGTCACAAAATTGTTAAGAGAACATTTCTGTTCCAATATAGAATTTGCATACTGTACACAAATAGTTATTTATTTTATTTACTTTTTATTTTCATTAAAAAATTTTGTTGAATCAGGCAATCTGTTGATTGAAAAAATAGCGTTTTTTCCAAAAAAATTATTACAAAATTTTGCATTTGAATTTACAAAATTCTTTGTAGGACCTCAAGTTAAAAAATTAGTATTTGATTAAGAGAATTTTGTGTTTGAAATGGAAAATAAGTTTTTTCTTTTTTATGAATATAAAATTTAAAAGAAATTTCAAATGTATTTTATTTCAAATTGTTCATACAAAATTGTCTTAAAATGGATTTCAAATTCATTTTATTTTTTTATGAATAGAAGTAAGAAAGAAAGAAAGTATTAATTTGCCTCCAGAAAACTAATAAACTTTTGCTGACCATCATCCATGAGATGATCTCAAATGTTTGAAAAATTTATCATTGAGTGAAAAGTTTATTTTCCTAAATTACTTCAACAAAAATTTTCCAACAAGTATCTTTTAATTTAGCAATTTTGTGAAAATGTATTTCAATTTTGCTTCTAAGAAATTTAATATTTTGCTTTTCTTTTCCGAAACCAAACTTTTAATAGTTCTGTGTTCATTAAGAAGAAAAAGTTTTTTATTGTATTTTAATTTGTTAAATAAAAAGAGATGAAAAATACATACTACTCGTATAATGTTTTGAGAAAATAATAATAAAAGAAAAAGTGTAGAAATTATATTTTAAACACAAAAAATAAAAAAAAAAAGAATTATAATACTTTAGCAAAATTGTTGTTTGGCAAAAGTTGTATGACTCAGGTATTCATTTGATGGGCAGCATTATAAGAGAAAGTTTTTATAAAATCCTTTAGAGAATATTTAAAAGGACATATTTAGTTATATATTTTAAGAGTTTTAATTAAACTTTATCTGATGTACATAATTTTAGTGTCTGGCAGCAGTTTTCGTGGCGGCGCATACAATAAACTTTAATATGTACGTACCTCAAGGTTTTTAGGGTCGTTGATTACAAATATGATGTCAGTTTTGAAAAATTCAAAATGGAGGATCCAATAAGGCGTACAATTTTTAAAAAATTTATCGAATTAGCTCACAACTTATTACTCGAGAATTTTAAATCATATTGTAAATTTGGAAGACCTTAAGTTGAGAGTTGTAGTCAGGAGAGTGAAGAAAATTACATGAGTTTTTAATGTTTTTTTTTTTTTTTTTTTTTTTTTTTTTTTTTTTTTGGTTGCAACATGTTTATTTTATATTTTTTAAGGCTAAACAACTGAAGGTATTACGTTGGTTTTTAATTTTTTTTTCTGAACGATTTGATCAAAAGCAATTTTTAGTATTAAATCAAAAAAAATTATCTCAAATATTAATGTTGAAATAATTCGTTTTAAAATTTAAAAGACAAGATTATACACTTTTTTGCAAACAAAAAGCAAGAAGAAGGTTTTTAAAAATGAATCTAGTTACATTTAGAATTATTTTTTAAACCGCAATAAAATTTAAAACCTCTTATTTTAGATGCAAGAAAAAAGTTTGCTCAAGTCTACACCATTTTTTTTTTATTTTTTGCATAGACAAATATGAGTAAGAAACTTTTTTATCATTCAATAAATGTTTTGCTTTGAGGCGAAAGATACTCCTCCCTGCCTAAACAGCTCATAATTTTAATTTTTTTGATATTGAGGCAATAGTTGTAAATTGTGCTATTATTTACATTATTTTTGCAAATAAAATTTTAGTTACCGCCCACAAAAGAAGAAGGGTTGAAACAGGTATGTCACGATCTCCTGGATCCAAGTTTAGGATTTTGAACTTTCACCGATTTTAAAAATTGCATTTGTTAAGCAAAAGTATAAAATAAGTTAATCACAGTATTTTTTCAGAGGTGGGATTAGTTCGTCTGAGGGGAAATTTTTTTCCCCTTTCTTCAATTTTTCTTGTTTTCAAAGCTTAAGAGCCTAGAACTATAACACATATTTCATTTAAATTTCATTGATCTAGGTGCACTCTTATCACAAGCAATATAAACTAAAATAACAGCATTGGCCAGCTTTTTAGCTCAAATACTACTCCTCTGTGCGGCGCTACCGACTTAAAACTTTGGCAGAGTTTAATTAATTTGATTTTATAAGCAACACACAAATGACACAGCTGTTTAAGCACTACAAGCATTGCAAGCGTTGCTAGCATTGGCACTTTTTAGTGTGCATTGTTTATTATTTTTTTTTCTTTATAAATATTGCGTAAATGATTAAGTGAGGGAAATTTAAACTGCATACGATTTGTTATTGATGTATGGAGTAATGTAGCATATACATATATATTGTAGAGTTGCAACATCTACAATAATTGCACCAAGAGTTTGATAGGAAAAGTGAATTCTACTAATATATGTATTTTAAGTGCGTCTTATATAGTAAAAAATTTGCAATGCAATTATTCAATGGCAGCATTTCATATTTTTTTTACTAAATTTATTTTAACGCTCAAGTCCTTTTCAACAAAACTTATGCCCTAATTCAATAAGAAGATTAAGGACTGTTTTGTTTGAAAATACTGCTGACTTCTTGTGTTTGAATTCTCCGAATTATTTTCTTCAAAAATGGTTGTTGTCTTTGATTATGAAAAATAAAAATATTATTGCCATGTTTTTAAAACATAAAAATTAAATTGAAGAATTCTACAATAGTTTGGAAAAATTTATAAAATAGACGGACGACTTGAGTATAAAATTTATATGGAAAGCACTCATATTTTTGAATGATTTTCATAAAAATTTTCTAGACGAGTCGTCTGCCTCACTTGTAGAAACTGCATATAAGTAAATTTTTACAAAAATCTATTAAAAATTATCTAATATGAGTAAAAAATAAAAAGTTAATATTCTCAAAAATAGTTCATAAAAATACACAATAAATTTCTCACATTTCAGTTAATGTTTACTGACTTAAAAGAAATATTTACTAAGAGTAGGAAAATGGTTATAAGCTGAAGGAAATTTTATATTAAGGACTAGTCAATTTCGTCTTAAATCCAAAAATAAAATTTAGGAAATGAATTACTCCTGATTAGTTCATGAAATTTGACGTACTTAAAAGATGTAAAAAGGTATACTAAATTTTAGGAAAATATTTCCCAGTTTTAAGTATTTTTTGTTTGAATTATAGAATTTATTATTAATTTACATTTAGCAAAAAAATCTAAGTAAATTTTTTATATTTTCGAGGAATATTTGAACTTGAACAGAAGGCTGCTGGTTTAATACTTGTCAACTCTCAAGAAATTTAAATGTATGTGTAATGAATGGTGAATTATAATTAAGAATATTATATGAAGATATAATAAATAACAAATCATTTGGTATAGAATTTAATTATAAATAAAAATTAGTACCAGAATTAAAGACAAAAAAAAAATTGGAAAATTTACTCAACTTGAGATCAAAGACGAACAAATTTTTTTGCAAAGCTCCGAATTTTATGGGAAAATTTTACTTAATTATAGGAAAATTTTACTTTAATATAAAAATAAATACTATAAACTAGTTCATTAATGAACTAGAATTTTAGTAACCATTTTACTGGTTTCAAGTAAAAACCGCTTTGGCGCCATACGACAACTTTTTTTATTCAAATTTAGAAAATTTTCCAAAGTTTTAGTTAATTTTTTTTTGTGTGTACAAATACCAAATATAGCAGCTTTTTTCTGAGCTGTGTATGTGCAATTTGTTGTTGGATTTTAAGGAAAAGTTTACATATTTCTTAACGCAAGACAATTTGCATTAAAGACCGAATACTGCCAATATATTTGCATGTTATTTTACTTTAAAACAGTTAAGTGCTATTGAAAAATTTATAAATGAAAAATAAAAATTAAAGGAAACCTTCAAGGGTTATGTAGTGGTTCATGAAATCAAAAATTAATATGCAAGATATTTTTTTCCTATGGCATAAGCGAAACCACTTATGTATGGATATCTGTATCCAAAAATTTAACAACTTGGCACTATAAAAGAGAAAAAAATACAATACATACATACAAACATACTCTCTATCTCTCTCTCTATCTCTCTCCCTGTCTCTTTCTTTGATATGCTATCTAGGCATATTTAAGCCTATAAGATCCTTTGTGTATAATTTATTTTCTTTTTTTCTGCTAAAAAAAATCTCGTTTGCTTACACCACACATTTGCACTACACTTTAGTTTTTCTTAGTCTTTCACACTTTCATAAAGAAAATGTGATAGAAGAAAATAAAAATTAAAAAAATAAATAAATAAACGAAAAGCAAAATGTGCAAAATTTAAACGATACTTAACCTAAATACATTTTCTTTTTTTATTAATTTTTTATTTGCATTTTCTTTATTTTGGAATGAAAAAAGCCAGCAGATAAACAGTTGCCGTAAAAATATAATATTTCTCAAAAAGCTAAGAAAATATTGTGCATACACAGGAAAAAGAAAACAGAAATAAAAATTTGGTTTTCATATCACAAGAAATTCAACTTGATAGAAATTTTTTTTTAAGAAATCACTCAAGTCATTGAGTGCTTTTCATATAAAACTTTTAAAACACTGGCTTTTTTGCAGAAGAAGAAACTTATATACAAAATAGTCTAATAAATGAGACAAAAAGATTGTACTGCAAGAAAGAATAAAATCGATACAATACAACAAGGATTTTAAGGGTTTCTATTGTATGCAAAAACCAATGCTTTGAGCCCATAAGAGGAGCAGCTGCAATCTCCTTAAACAATTCATCTGTTAACTAATTAACTCAAAGGGCAAAATGCGGTATTTGAAAAAAATCTTCACACATTTTAATAAAGAGCCCGTGGACATTTCAATCCATATCGAATGCCATAGTTTGAGATCATATTTTTAGTAAACCCTGCTTCTTACCAATAGCAACTATAATTAACCAGAAATACTGCAAAAAAAAACTTGGATCGAATTTCCTATGAAAAAAGAAATTTTGGAGCAACACTGAAATTAAAGAATTACTAATGAACTTTTTATTTTTAGGAGTTCAGGTAGAAAATTAATGGACTTTATCATGGTTGGCAAATTTCAACTTTGAATAAGATATTTTGGTCCCAGCTTAAAGACACGAATGTGTGATATTCCCTTATCTATTAGAAAAACGTTTTAAACGAAGTCGTAATACGCCAACCGGGATAAGGGGGGCTAAGTTGATTTTAGAACGCAGCCAAACTTAAACAAACACCAACTGGGAAGTAACAGCTGTCATTTTTAATATTTAATTAAAGCTTTCCAGCTACCCAGGAATTTTCGTTGCAAGTAATCTGTACTTTTTCTTTGAACTTTTAGAAAGCGAATGATAACTGATCTGAAATTTCACTGCTATTCGTAATATACTAGTGTATTGCTAAGCTATAGATAAGCTCCCAATTATCTACAGCCAATATATATTTCACTTCTTTGTTTATATATTTCAAATTCATTTTTTATATTCTCTAGTGTTGTAGGCAACTAATTTTTTTAATTATCAATAAATTTTTAGCCTTTAGTACACTACAATAATTAAGTAACTGAAAATGACTTAAGGCTCTTTTCATCAAAGGATACAAGAGTACAATGCAAATGTAAAGGAAAATTAAAAAAAATCTTTTGCACTTACCCCAACTTGAATGACAAAAGTGATCGAAATAAGTCCATGATATGCAAGAATATAACCCCAAATTCACACACATTCGATAATGTAAAATTCCTGAAAAAATAGAAAAATTATCTCTGTTAACACTTTATATAGCTGCATAAGAGACTTAGCATTCATTTCAAAAAAAAATCTATTGCATACGTCGAAAACCCTATGCCCTAATTCAGTAAGAAGGTTTAGGATGTTTTTGTTTTAATAGCCCATTTACATTGTCTCGAAATCTGGTACTTATGAGATTTCGAGCTAAATCTTGCCTGCTTTTTACTAGATTTCCCAGACAAAACAAAATCTATTTTTTTTAGCAGATTTGTAGAAAATCAAATAAAAATCTAACATTTTTATTTATTTGTTACCACCCTGTACAGCATATTTATAAAAAAAAGGTGATTGGATTAGCTACGATCTGCTTAAAAAGGTGTGTGTGTGAATTTACTACATTGCAGTTGTTTGGTTATAGTTTTGGAAATGTTTCAGCTAATGGGTTTTGTTTTGGATAAAAAAATCTTAATAAATGTCAAAAAAACATAGTAGCCCAATTCACAATCTTGTGCAAATGGCCTTGCATCGTTGCATGTCCAAATTGGTATAGTGTATTGATACTCACCACTAAGAATTGTTAAGTGGTGAGTTGAATGCAAGGTTATTTGCACAAGATTGTGAATTGGGCTAGAGTAAACGGTATAGACTTTCATAAAGATTTTAATTAAAATCTGATCGATTTTGTGCAGGTGTAAATGCCCTTTATATAATTTTCTTCAAAAATAGTTGTGGTCTTTGATAATGAAAAATATAAATATTATTGCGATGTTTTTAAAACATAAAAATTAAATGGAAGTATTATACAATAGTTTGAAAAAATATATGAAAAAATATGTATTGGATATAATGTTAGGAAGAAAATCATAAAGCAAGTACACGAACCTTCTAGCATAGACAATAAACAATTATTGTTTTAAAGAATCACAACTGCGGCTTTTTTTTCGTTCATAGACAAGACGGCACAATCGTCGAATAGAATTAGGGTATTTATAAGTTAAGCTTTCATCAACTTGTTGCTCTCAAATTTTTTCTGTTGAAAAATGCAAGGAAATGTCGACATAATAATTTAATATAGTTCACCTCTATCATATTTGTACTTCTATTATTATTTTTGTTTCTTCAACTTTTTATACAAAAATGTCACACTTGAATGATATTCTGTTTGTTTTAAAGAGAAACTATGAGTAGATTTTGCATATCTACGAGAGTATTTACTCATCAATTATCGCTCAATTGTAAAAAGGATTTTAAGCCGATTTGCAAATTAATATTAAAGAATAACTCGAACAATTCATAGAGATTAATCGACTGACTAATGTATTAAAATTTATAGCTACTAAATTCTCGATTTGTTTACTCATTATTTTACGTCTGGTGTGTTCGTTTAGTAAAACTTAAACTTTATTAAAACAAGCACTTAAACGTTTAAAGTAGATAATTTAGATTTAGTTCAATAAAACATTTCTATAGGATATAAGTGACCTAAAATGATATTATATTAGCATTTAATTTTTATTAACAATTCTTTTTGGCTCCAAACACAAAACTACTAAATAACAAAAATCAGCAGTTGAAAGTATGTAGAGCCAAAGGCAGCAAATTAACAGTTTGAAGCGTAAAAAGCTTACATGGAATATTTTCTACTTAAAGAAAACATAAATCCCCTCCTAATAGAAGATAATAATGCTGATAGTTTATACTTGCAGGCATGTTTATAAAACTCTATTCTTCCATAGCCATCATACATTATGCTTCTCTTTATTCTTAACAAAAGCAAAATTTTGCGAATATTTAAAATCAAAGTATGTTTGTATGTATAATGGTTGGCATACTCTTCCTTCCTTGCCACACTCTTACTTGTAGTTGTTGAATGTCATACATATAAGACAATTAAGAAAATGTCCTTAGTGTCTTAAATTTGAAAGTGATTTTTATTCTTGCATATAAACTTACGTACACCCGAACACATTCATCTACATTTGTATGTTGCTAGTGTGTGTGCTTCTTATTTTTCTGTTTGTATATTTTTGCATACATTATCGTGCAACTGTTTATTGTAGCGTGCAAGTGTTAAGAGTCGTTAGGCAAGATATGGGTCTCCTTTAGCCAGGCGCAGTTATACACACATACATACATGCATACATATGTATATGTTCATATGTATGTACGTTAGATCTTGCTCAGCTATCCTTGTTCAAAAAGAATTTGAATATTTATGAGCAACAAGGAACAACAATGACAGGGGTATATTTATAAAATCACAAGTACGAAAACACTTTTAGAAAGAGTTAGTCCTAAGAAGTGTGAAGTAGATGAGAAAGCAAAAGTTAAAAATGGTTTGAAGTTAGGGAAAATTGTTAAAATAAAATTTTTTTATATATGCTGAGAATGGTTTTTTATTATGTTCGCTAAAGGTCTCTTAAAAATAACTATTATTTATTAACTTCAATCTTGATTTTATTATTTTAAAATTATTGCTTTAACTGCTACTATTTTGAATAACATCTATCTGCAAGCAATAACAATAATATTGCTAAAAGTATGCTTCAGTTTTTACAAAGTTAGTGCACTTAAATATTTATTAATCATACGCACTGGGTTTCCATCCAACATTCTAAAGGAATGCAAATAAGTATGCAATACTTCTTGTGCTTATAATTAAATATTTACTAATCATATTTATTAATCATACGCAATGAGTTAAAATTTTCAATGCCTTAGAAATGCAAATAAGTATGCAATACTCTTCGTGCTTACAATCAGTGCTGTCACAACCAAAAAATTTTTACAACCAAAATTCGCTTTAAAAGTTACCAAATGAGAAAAAATATTATCAAATTTCAATATGTAGTATTTTTATTAAATAACATCCCAGCAAAAAACAAAAGACACTCCAAAAAAGTCATGAAAATGTAGAGTTTGCGATCTGGAAGCAGTGAAAATTTCTATGCGTTCTAATGATTTTTACATAGGGTTGTCATTGCAAGAAGTTCTCTCTTTCGATGCCTGGTCACTGAATTGGAAGCGATATTAAGAAAAATTCCCGTTTTTGTGTTCTATCATAGGAAAAATGGTAAATAGTTACCTATTTCAACAATTCGTTTCTTTTTATACGAATCTAAATCCGAAACATTGATTTCATGTAAATTTAAGCAAATAACTTTGAAATTTTAGACTAAAATTAGTTCATAAATTTCTTTAAGAAAATAATTTTTCATTAATTCTGGTGAGTATTTTCTAACACTATGGAGGAGTTACAAAGTTTTGTATGACTAAAAGAAGCTTCTACATGGTTTCTTGCTCACTCTCATATAATTAAAAATGTAGTTCTACTAGAATGACTTCCGATTTTTTTTACTGGGTTTTAAAATGCATAGATATTTATAATGTAACGCATATGATTTGAATGCAGTTAATAATAATAACAACAAAACAAATTAATGTAATTCTTTTACCTACATATGTATGTATGTAATTAATTAACGCTTGTACATGTATGTATATAAAAATTAGAAATTTTTTTTTAAAATATAAAGTAAACAAAACTTGCAGATCACAGTATAATAGTTTGAATGTATGTGATGTTAAATTTTAAAATATATAGTTCTTGACACAAACCTTGTGCTTTTAAGCTACAAAAATTCGACTAATGCCCTTCCAAAGGACTTTTTCATTAAATGATGCAACCGAGGTGGGAAAAATTAATGCAAATTTATAGATAATGTGTTCCTTTATTAAAGCCCATGAATCTATTTCTGAAAAACATGAATTTGAAGCAAATGCGGGCGGACAAAAGTGGTCACCTATTATGGACCACATAGTACCCTACAAACGTGCATACTCAGAATTACTGGAAGATAAAAGAAAAGAAAAGTATTCTAAACAAGTGAAGTCATAACAGGTGGCTGCACTAGCGATTTTAGTCACAGCTGTTTTATTTTCAGTTGCCTTGGTAGCAATACTAAAAATTGAAGAACATAAAAGCTTAAAAACTAAAACATAAAAAATATGTACATGTGTATCATTCATTATTTTGGCAAAAAATAACCAAAATGAGAAAAATATTCACATCTCCACATTAAAAAAAAATAACCACTTTTGGTTAGAAATAACCAAAAACGGCAGCCCTGCTTACAATTACAGTATTTTTCGTTTATAGCGAACCCGCTTAAAACGAACTTTCGCCTAAAACGAACAATTTTCGAAAGTACAAACTTTTACTTCTATAAAACCATGAAAATTTTTTCACTTATAACGAACCCGCTCAAAGCGAACTTTCGGTTATAACAATCTTTTTTTGCATGTAAATTTTTTGTTTTTTTCGCTTAAAACGAACCAAGAAGTGTGTTGCCATAAACAAAATTTTATATTTATATATTAATGTGTAGCGTAAGCTGTGTAAGAAATTTTCTTCAGTCTCGCGACACTCCACAACAAATTATTGACCACTTGGCCGAAGTGGAAGTGTATATAAATGAAGCCAATATTAATACTAAGCAAACTAAAATAACTGATTTTTAAAAAACTAAATAAACTTATTTTTTAAAGACTACAATGTTCTAAAATTGTTTTAATAAGTAAATAAATAGCCAAAGTGTTAAAAAAAAGACATGTGCACACACAATAATGGTTGCTTGATGTCTTCACTTAAAACGAACTTCGCTTAAAACGAACAAATTTGATCAGTCCCTTGAAGTTCGCTTTAAGCGAAAAGCACTGTATATATAAACGTATACTTAATATTTTATTATGTAGATTATAGATTGCTAATACTACATTAGAAATGGCTTATATAGACTAGGGATGTAACGAATGTTCGCATTCGCTTTCCCATTCAGAAATTATTCGCTTACTTTCCTATTTGCATTCCCTAAAATAAATGCGAATATTACAAGCGAATACTTAACACAAAAAAAAATTTGTACTTTTACGAAAATAGTTTTACGACGAAAATTTTTTTAGCCATCATGAAAGAGATACAAATACTTAAAAGAACTGGGTTTTGAACCCCAAAAAACAGCGGTGTTTGCAACTATTTTTCAGTGTTTGAAAAAGAAAAGGCAGTGTTTGATTTGCGCGAAAATATTTGGTATTTAAGACTAGTCTGTTCAAACTTTTGAAAAACGTTGAGCACAATTCATTACTTCGTACAAAAAATTTGAAATGCAAACACTATTCACTAGTCATTGTTTGTTGTAAATTCCATGCGAAACAAGCATCACTCATATTATGACAAATTAAAATGTTGAAGATATGTACATACACATGTTTTATATGTTTTTCTCAAGATAAACAGACTACTACTTCTGCAAAATTTCTTCATGAACTTTTCTTGTTGTGTATATTGACAGCATTTCACATGAAATGTTAAACAAAGTAGCAGACCTTAGGGCCAAAGTACGATTGACTAACATTTTGTAAATTAATTTTTAATTATCTATACTAATTTTATTATCTTTCTGTTATACAAATTTGTATTTTTAATAAACTAATATATGTATATTAGCTCAATTCAAGACTAAATTTAAATAAAATGCTAGATGTAGTAAATCTATGTATGTATACAACAAAACTTCATGTTCTTATACAAATTTATTTTCATGTGATTTTTGAACGTATTGCAATATTTGCATTCGCTTTCGCATTTGCATTCGCTTTCCCAAAAATTAAAATGTGTTATTCGCTTTCATTCGCTCATTCGCATTTGCTAAACTGGTATTCGTTACTTCCCTAATATAGACATCTTATAGGCCAGCGCTATTCAACCTTTTTGGTTCGCGTACCACAAAACTCAAAATCAACAATACGCGTACCACCAAAAATATTATGTGTATAAAAAAGTATATTTTATTTATTAAGCAGCCCATACATGATTCATCTCAATTTTCAACTGAGTCGGTTGTTGTTCAAATCAAAGCGTGTATGGCTTTGTCGATTGACTAGCTTGGCAGTTGGCGAGTTGGTTGAAGAAAAATCAAAAGATTTTGTGAATTAATCTCTTATTATTTAGCTGGTGAGGCCTATCTCGTTTTATGTCAATAAAAACTAAATTTTTATTACATATTTATCCCGACGATTCGTGAATTTTATGTTCACTTCTTCAGGGGTTGTGTTTGCAATCGAGTTATATTATTATTAAAAACATTAAAATAAGTGTATGAAAGTTCACTTTAACTAAAAATTACAATATTAAAAATGATGGATTTTGCTGTTTTTAACTATCACACTGTAAATGGCGCTTAGGTTGTCAGTGTCTTCTTTTTTGATTTTGATTTTTCATGTTGATTAGTAAATCTTTTAATTCGATTGTGCTGTGTGTGCTCAAGTCTCTTGATTAGCTGTCAAAATTTATGTTTTTAGCTTTATTTTGTATAGAAAGAGTTATGTATTTTTAAAATTTTATTCAATTTCATTGAATTTTAAATAAAAAGTATAAAAATTAATGAATGAATGCAGTGGAAATTTTTAATTTATAAATTTGTAATTGTGAAAAATATATAAATTTGACAGTTGAATAAAAATCTTTCAATTCAATTTATGAAGTGTGTGGCCAAGAATCAATTCAATTGAAAGACTAAATTTAAAATTGAATTGAAACGTGTGTGGGATGCTATAATAATAACAAAACAACAAAATTTAAAAGAAATTAAAATTATTAAGAACATTACAAGAATAAATAAAATTAAATACATAATAATTAGGAGATCTTTGCAATCTCAGTACTTTATTATTGATCTACAAATAAAAAAAATAAAATAAAATAAAATGAAATAAAATAAAATAAGGAAATTAAACACAATAATAAGTAATTGCATTACTTGGTTAGTTAATGAAAAAAATGCTTAAATTTTCGAAGATTTGGCGTACCACCTGGGAAAGTTTCACGTAACCCAAGTGGTACGCAAACCATGGGTTGAATAGCCCTGTTATAGACCATTTACACGTGCACAAAATCTATCAGATTTAAATTAAAACCTTTACACCAACTTTTTTGGCATAAAAAAAATTAATTGTTATTAATTATAAAACAAACAATGAACAAAATTATTACAAATGAATTGGGACTGTTAAAGCCTGTGGAGAAAGTTTTGTTAAAAAAACTTATAGCGGATCCCTTAAGGTGTGAAGAAAGTGCTTATGTATGATCGCAAAAACTATGAGGTTGAGTTTTCTAGAGGCGCAATAGAGACAGTTAGAGCTATGGGAGTAAGTGTTTTAAAAATTTTAGTTTTGTATAAAGTAAAAATATAAATGTAAGGCGTTCAGTAAATGCAAAGTTTACGTTTGCAAAACTTCAGCCGAAATGTCTGTTTTGTGGCGGTTTTATGCAGTATTTCAAAGCAATAACAAATATGTGTTATATATGTATATGGCCGTTAGTTCTATGGATAATTTATTTATTTTTTATATTCTCTCCCCTCAAATCGGTTCAGTTTCATGTAAAAAATTTACAAAAAAAAGTTTCATAGCGATGAGTTGTGTTTCAGGGGTTACATTCGCCTCTCAAAGTTATTCGTCAAGACTAAATGAAAACAATTGAAGGTCAAATTAGTTATAGTAAATGTATCATCATTTGCAAAGAAATTTTAAAAACTCTATATTTAATTTTTTTCTTACGCGATTAATTTAAAATTTCGTAGAAAAATGCACTATGTTCGTTCAATAATCGATGTAGCATACATACCTTAATCAATTTAAAATTTAACTCGCAGTCTTTTTTGAAGTCTTTTCTTTTGTAAATTTGAAAGAGAAAATTTTTAGGGGAAAAAATTTGTTGTGAAAAAACGACCTAGTTAAGCTTTATTTAGTTAAGCCAAATTTTAGCCACTTTTCACTATCATTTCAAATTTTCTATTTTGATATTTTTTTCATGGCTCAACGAATTGAGATAACTCAAGAAATTCTTTTACATCTTATCGCAAATTTTATTGAAAATTATAAAATAATGGCTACTACAGGAGATATTTACGAAATAAGGAGCCAAGTCAAGGTCAAAATACAAAATTTTAAAATTCAAATTAAAAATATCTCTATAAAATAACCTAAATTTTCTTCTTTGTTTATTTAAAAACCTTGCAATAAATATAAAGGCATTGAAAGCAGATGATACATGTTTAGAAAAGTTATGAGGGCAACAAGGTTTTTTATGGCCGAGGTAGACAACTTTGAAAGCCTCTAGATCACAGTGTGTTTCAACAGGGTAGTTCGAATTTCAATATTCTTAAAGCTTGGGTCTTTCTCTATATTTTCTACAAACAACATTTTGTTATTCGATTCCAAATTTCACAGATACAGATTTTCGAGTGTTACCCTTTTTAGGGTCCCGTACACCAAAGGTGAAAAAAGGAACCCTATTGTTTTCGCTACGATGTCCGTCTGTCCGTCGCACGCTATTTTCTCAGGAACCGTAAGAGCTACGGATCTGAAATTTGGACAGAGGATGTAGAACCTTGACCGCTACAACAACAAATGCATGAGAATTAAACATTAAACGGTGTTCCAAAACGAGCAACGAAAAATGCTAAAATCCCATGTAATATACATAGAATTGTATGTATATATGTATATTGACACTTGAAATTTGTAAAATTAGTGTATTTTTATAAAGACTACAACAATTAACACTAAAATTTAAAAAAAAATTAAATAATTATAAAAATAATAATATAATAAAATTAAAAAAATCCGAAAATTATAAAATCGCCAACCCAAAAAAACGCCAAAGATTGAAAAAAATCGCCAAAACGAAAAAATCTCCAAAATTAAAAAAATGTCTACCACTTAAATAAGTCGCAAAATTCGAAAAAATTGTCTAAATGAAAAAAACGCTAAAATGAAAAAAGCGCCGAAAACCGAAATAAATTCAGTGAAGTGCGACTTTGACCCGCGCACGAAGGGTTCCGTACAGGCACGAGATATGTAATTCAATACGAACAATATAAACTATAGTTTTGGCATATTTTTCGTTTTTGAGTTTTTTCGGTTTTAAGCGTTTTTTTAGTTTGGGGGTTTTTTGAATTTATTGGCGCTTTCTGAGTTTTGGCACTTTTTTCACTTTTTGGCGATTTTTTTTTGGTTTTTGAAGTTTTTTTAATTTTGGCAATTTTTATTATATTGGCGTTTTTTTTATTTTGGCGATTTTTTTTTAATTTTGGCGATTTTTCTTAGTTTTGGCACTTATTTTCGTTTTGAGGATTTTTTTCGGTTTTTGGCGTTTATTTTAAATGTTGGCGATTTTTTTCGTTTTGGCGATTTTTTTTAATTTGGCGATTTTTTTTTTAATTTTGGCGATTTTTTTTCATATTGACGAATTTTTTTTTCACATAAACAATTATTTAGGTTTTGGCGCATTTTTCGCGTTTTGGCAATTTTTTCAGTTTTTGGCGTTTTTTTCATATTGGCGATTTTTTTTCATTTACACGATTTTTTCGAATTTGGCAATTTATTTTAGTGCTAGATTTTTTTTTAATTTTTGTAAATTTTTTTCGGTTTGGCGATTTTTTTTTAAATTTTTGGCGATTTTTTTCAGGTTTTGGCGATTTTTTTCGGTATGGCGATATTATAATTTTCGGATTTTTTAGTTTTACCGTTTTTGAAAATTTCAAGAGTTTACCTCTTACGGTCTCCAAGATATAGCAATTTGTCAAAATTACATAGTCAAAATTGCATTAACTGATGCACCACCCTTTAATTTAAATTTTTTAATATTTTAATGTTTATTGCTGTAGTCTATATAAAAATACACTAATTTTACAAATTTTAAGTGTCAATATACATATGTACATACAATTGTATGTATATTACATGAGATTTTAACATTTTTCACCGCTCGTTTTGGAGCACCCTTTAATTTCTAATTCTCATGTATTTATTGTTGTAGTGGCCCAGGTTCTACATACTCTGTCCAAATTTCAGGTCCATAGCTCTTACGGTTCCTGAGAAAATACCGTGTGACGGACAGACAGACAGACGGATATACGGACAGACGGATAGACGGACAGACGGATAGCGTAGCGAAAACAATAGGGTTCCTTTTTTCACCTTTGGTGTACGGAACCTTAAAAAATGGCCAATAACAAAATAATTGTTTATATGCAAAAAATAGCCAAAATGAAAAAAAAAATATCCAAAATTAAAAAAAAAATCGCCATATTGAAAAAACGCCAAAAACCGAAAAAAATCGCCAAATTGAAAAAAAGTGTCAAAAAAGTCTCCAGAATGAAAAAACGCCAAAAGCCGAAAATCGCCAAAATTAAAAAAATCGCCAAAACGAAAAAAAAATAAAAAAAAAATCGTCAAAACGAGAAAAAAAGTGTCAAAACTAAAAAAATTTTAAATATTAAAAAAAACTCCAAAAACCGAAAAAACACCATAACCAAAAAAAAAAATTGCCTAAATTAAAAAAATCGCCAAAATTAAAAAAATCGCCAAAATAAAAAAATCGCAAATATAAAAAAACGTCAAAAACCAAAAAAATGCAAAAACTATATTTTATATAGGCTAAGGTTCGTATTTAATTACATATCTCGTGTTCGTACGGAACCTTTCGTGTGCGGGTCAAAGTCGCACTTCACTGAATTTATTTCTATTTGGATCCATTGACTAAATGCACAGGCAAAATTTTCAGTTTACTCGGTCGTAAGAAATTTTTAGCACATTTTACTGACAATATTGTAAGCTTCAAGAAATATCTATTTGCATACATTAGTACGAGTTTTAGCAATTAAAAAGAAATTTATTTAACATCTTAAATTTAGTAAAAAAATTTGTATAATTTCGATTCAAAATACTATAATTTAAATTTAAATTTCATTCTCTTTTAATTTGCTTGAATATTGAGGATTTATCTCTTCTGCACCATTCACTCATCTCTCATGCCACTTTTCGATAATAAAGAACTTGTAAATTTAATGAAATTAAATCATTTGTAATTTTATTGCACAATAAGAGTCTGTGGCTTAGATGAACGACAACACGATTAAGTCTTTGTCTTTTATTCATTGACAAACAAATTGTAAAACGATATTCAAGCAATAGAGTAACCCAAAAGCAAAATAAATAACTGGAATACTTCACAAGATTTTTGAAAACTTAAGATTTATGAGGATGTGTAATCAAACTGACTTGATAAGCAAGCAATAAAGTTATTTTATGAACTAAAATTTTCTTAAATCCAATCTTATTTTATGTGATGTGGAACTCTGTAAAAGTTTTGTCTATTATCACATGTATGTAGATTTTAACGTGTATTTGATTTATTTGCAAGAAACATTTGTATGTTAATACAATTCATTTGAATTTACAACTTTGAATTCATTTAAACCTGCTTAAAAAGCTTTTGTAAATATAAAACATAAATTATTTTGTGCTTTGCAGCCCAAATTAAAGGAAGCATGTAAAAGGATGAATGCTCTAAATTACTCGCACCGCAAGCATTTTCATTTACTTGGGGTAAACAAATTTTTCTTACTTGTTAATGTTATTATTTTGACAAATGTACTAGTAAATTTACATGTTTAACAGAATTAACTTTAAAAGGCTTAAGCTTAACAACTTGCAAGTGTTATGGAAACTGGCAGGAATTTCTTGCCAAAATTCCAAAAGAAATGGTTCCTTGCTTTATGATAAGGGGGGAGTAGAAGCGCTGTTACACGTTTTTGTATTTTTTTTTGGGGAAATTTAGAATGCTCACATTCCAAGCATTGCTTTAAACAAGTTGTCTTATATTATAAAGGTCAGAGATGGAACAACTATTTATTCGAATAATCGAATATATGTTAAGTTTTACACAACAACTTGTATGAACAACTGATTATCCGCTAAAATTTAATTTCGAAACATATTTTGATAGCCAAACATTTTAATTCGATTAATCGCACATATCTTAAGTTTAATTCGATTATTCAAATTTATACAAAAAAAAATAAATATATATTAACATTACTAAATGCAAGTAATAAAATCCTTTCAATTACACAATGTATATTTTATTGGAGTTTTAAAGTGAATTTTAAGTTTTATACCATTATTCGAATAAAGTTGTTAAAAAAAACTTTTACATCAAAGCACAATTGAAGGAAAAAAGTAATAACTTAAAACAAAGTTATATTAGAGTAATGGGAAAGATGTTAAAATTTAATCGATTTTTCGAATATTTAGCAGATAACAAGTTGAATGCGATTATTCGAATAAATAATTATATAATAAAATTAAAAATAAATTATTCGATTATTTATATATTTTCATGTTTTATTTCAGCTAACATGAACAACGTAACTAACTTCTTGAGGAAACATATTACTATTTGCCAAAGGCTTTTTTATTCAAGTTAGTTTAAAATTTTATTCGTTTATTTGAATAAACAACGTATAATAAAAAGTACTAAAAAAAGAAATAACATTTAATGTTAAATACATGAAATTTAATCGATGATTTGAATATTTAACACATAACAAGTTTAATGCGATTATTCGAACGAGCTTTTTTTTAGAAATATACAACAACCCAAAACCACATACGCCAATGCAGATGAAAGAAACAAACAAAAATAAGAAAAATAACAATTTTATACTTTCTGTTTCTAAAAGCTGCGAGTCAGTATTCTGCACACTCAAATTACTTATGAGAAAATACAACCCCGATATGATGGAATTTTTTTCACATGTCGTGCTAGTGAAAAGTGGTCTCAAGAAATATACAACCACACAAGCACATAAGCTAAGGGTAACGAAAGTCACAAAGAATAAAATTAATAATTTTATACCTTTTTCTTATTAAGAAATATGCAACCACACAAGCACATAAGCCCAAGCCAACGAAATTCACAAACAACAACAATAACGACAATATTATACTTTTTGCTTATAAAAAATACTGGTAGTCACTATTTCACATAATCAAATTACTTTTGATGGAATTTATAAGAATTTTATTAAAAAAATCCTTTCCCAAGTCGTGCTAGTGAATACTGGCCTTAAAAAATATGCAAACACACAAACGCATATGCCACTGCAGATGAAAGATAGAATACAACAATAATTATAATATTTCCACACATATGAATGATATTGTCAACGTACATACACAAATTAATAGAACGAAATGCGAGACGAATTAATGCCGTGACCGAAACCTAGAATTACTGAGAGTATGTGGAATGTGCTGTGACTTTCTGGATGTTGCTACATTAATATCGCAGCTTTCAGGGAAAAAGGCCCTAATTCAAATAATTGTAACTTTACAATAGAAGGTAAAATCATAAAATCATTTGTTATATTCTAAAATTACTAGTAAAAGCGTTATTGTTTTACACTACAACAATAATTTTATTTTAATACATGTATTTATTTATTGTATTTTCAAATAAGAACTAACAATAAGTATTCAAATCTTAAATCTAAAATATAAATATTAGGCCGGACCAAAATATTACGAGCAAGTGGATTAGGGTGTGACTTAAGTTTTGTTAAATATTTGCCTGTGTATTTTTCAAATTTTTGTGACGAATTGTATTTGTGTGAAATTTATTGGAATCACTGACTCTATTTTGTAAAACAAAAATATTTAGGGCCTTTCTACTTGAAACCTTCGATATGGAAGATGATAAAATGTCTTTACCGACTTCAAGTACACGTAACATTTTTAAAGAATTTTTTAATAACTTTAGCCACAGACAGTCCCTTTATTAAATCTCTATTACCTTCTTTTTTTGAAATTTGTTATTTGTTATAATGTTCTTACATTATTTCTATCAGATGTAAGTTTTTATGTCACATTTGTTACTGCTGGCCACAAACACTTAAACTCCAACAACGGAAATGCTTATACGTATGAGATTTTAGGTAAAAGCTTATTTATGTGAAAAAATTTCTTTTTTTCATAAAAAAATATATTCTGTTTTAAAACGTAAACCTATTTCAGTTTAAAGAGGAAAACACAACTACGAGCAAAAAGGGAAATACTTAAAGCCACATTATGCAGTTTCTCTTGACTTTTTATTTAAATGATTGTATAAGTATATACATAAACATATGTATGCATATGCATTTGTATATTTTAGTTTAAATGTTATTGTTCCTTTAACCTACTCAAGAGAAACATAGAAAAAAATATATATCCAAAGTACTTCCTATTGTACTATGCAATGATTATGCATACATATCCGTTTGTGGTTGGTTTTCTTAACCTTACTTTCAGTTTATTTATTTTATATTTTTTTGTGCATTGCACTCGTATGCAAAATACCCTACAATTAGTCATTTAGATCAGCTACGGACAAGTACACATTCTCTGATATTTGTATTTGAAATGCACAGCTTTAAAAGCTCTTACAATTTTTTTTCTTGTTTCTTTGCAATGTAAGCAGCAAACATTGTTGTTGCCGATATGTGATTGGCTGTTGTGCTCTTGTCTGTATGAAAGCACAAAGCTCTTTTGTAAAAGCTTGCACATTGTGGCTTGGACATAACTGATTTAGATAGAAGTCGCCATTAACTTTGAAGAATCTTGTTTATTACGGATACGGGTTATAATGGATTTTTCTAAAGCTCCAGATAGTTGCTGCATTTGTGTATATCCTTTAGTAATCATTTTACTATTATTATTAGAAAATAAATGTTTACGTTTGAAATGTTCGGCTTTAATTTCTTATAGCAATTTTACAAAACCGACCAACTTTTATCAACTACATATATTTAAATACAACACTTTCCTTTGTGACTTATACTTTTACAGCTTTACTGCTTTCATTTAGAAAAATAGAGAAACATATACTTGTGGCTACAAAAAAGGGTTCAAGATTATTTCAATATAAGTACAAGATTGCAGAAAATAAAAAATTACAATACAAGAAAGAGAAAACAAAAGGAAAAAGGAGAGAGAGAAATTTATATAATCGTAGTAAAAACATAAAAACGGATATAATGTTTTATTAAAGATTTTCTTTGAAAGCTACAACAAAGCACTGCAGAAAACTAGAAAAGAATAATGAGTTAAAAAATAAATAAATAAAATATGTTCGTATTTAACATAAGCAGGACAAAGAATTAATTTTACCAAGACTGTGGCATCTAAGTTGTAGTAAGTATTGTGGTTAAGGATATTTTAGTTTAAAGAAGAAAAAAAACATTAATAAAAAATAAAACAAGTGAAAAGTCTACACTTTGCTTTGCCTTCACCGGCATATGTATGCTACAAATACAAATATACACACCAAATGTAAAATTTGAGTGGAAAAATTTTTGCAATTCATATTTGAGTTCTGAGTTCAAATTTTGGCCAGGGAGGACAACACACAAATATCTTACTAATGCCTAGGCCAATGCACACAGTAACGTGAGTTAAGATAATTGATAACATACAATGACTATATTTAATTAAATTCACATCGTTTCAACTTGAAATAGTTTTGATTCAACATGATTCTTCATCTCAATTTGACAATACTGGAATGTTAAATCAACATGAAGTAAAGTCATTTCAAAAGGAACATTTTCTTTGAAGATTTCTGTAAATCATAGTAGATTAACATATAACACATATAAAGCAAAATCAGTGCCGAAAAATTTTAAATTAACATGGAATTTAAGTTGAAAATTTTCCTTGTGCACATACATACACACACATATATATATATATATATATATATATATATATATATATATATATATATTAATCTAGTGTATATATTTTAATCTAGTGTAATTTTTGGTGACCTACCCACAGTTTCCGATTAAAGAATATGATTCAAGAATTTTATTTTCTTTATTAGCAACAGTAAGAATATTCTATTAACATATCTGCATTTAAGGAGTTTGTTTTCATTATTAATATTTGATGAAGTTAACATTTGTTAAAGCACCAATAATTTCAAACAATTATTTTGCTTATTCAGTAAAGTATTTTTTTTTCAAAATACATGGGAAATTTATTATTGAGGGGTTTAGCTGGATGCTATGCGCACTTTACTGTTGATAATGCAGATAATCTGCAGATAATTAGGGAACCTTTACCCAAAATATTCTTAGTTTGTAGAGTTATTATGTTAAACTTTCATATAAACAAATGAGAAGTTCAACAAATATCAAAGTTGAAACTAGAACTCAATCATCAACTTATTTTTTATTTTCTTATTTTACCATTGCTACAGTAGCTGCATTTTTTTCAGCTCGAATTTCAATTGTAAGAAGTATGTAAGGAAAATAAATGTGAAACACAACAACAGCTATTCAAGAATAGAGTGTTGCCACATACGTATTTGTGAGTAAAGTTGATAATTGGTGTTTTTTTCTGGGAATTGTTACAATTGAAGGCCTTCGATTTTTATGGCTAATTTTTTAACAAAATTGAAATTCAAAATTTTTGTAAATAATTTCTTGAAGGAGTAGTTAAAAAAATTCTACCAAAACTCGTTTGCAAGTTAAAACAATTTAATTTTGTTGAATTTTTTTCCTATATTATAGTAATTAGTTTTGAATTTGGATGAGAAAAATTTACAAGATATAAATTTTGCGATTTTCTGCTAAACTTTTATACGATTATTTTATAAAAATTCGTATGAAAAAATTTTTTATATAAAAACAAATTCATTATCAAACACATATAAAAATAAATTCAGTAAAGTGCGACTTTGACCCGCGCACGAAGGGACGGACAAGAGATAGGTAATTCAATACGAACTTTAGTAGCCTATTTAAAATTTAGTTTTGGCATTTTCTTTCGTTTTTGATGTTTTTTTAATTTTGGCGATTTTTTTTGCGATTTTTTTTTTGTTTAAGCAATTTTTTCAGTTTTTTGATCTTTTTTCCATTTTGGCCATTTTTTTCTTTTGTTTTGACCTTTTTTTCTCGTTTTGGCGATTTTTTCGGTTTTTGGCGATTTGTTCGTTTTGGCAATTTTTTTTTTAATTTTGGCTATTTTTGGTTTTTGGCCTTTCTTTATTTTGGCGTTTTTATTCATTAAGGCGTTTTTTTTTGTTTTGGCGCTTTTTTTTCTCATTTTTGCGATTTTTTCGGTTTTTGGCGCTTTTTTCATTTTGGCGATTTTTTTCATTTGGACGATTTTTTCGAATTTTGCGACTTATTTTAGTGTTAGATTTTTTTTTAATTTGGAGATTTTTTTCGTTTTGGCGATTTTTTTGATTTTATAATTTTCAGATTTTTTAGTTTTACCGTTTCAATGTGGCGCAATAGGTCGGAAAAAGTCTGACAAGCCAGCTGTAAACCAAAAAATTCAATCAGCAAAAATTGCTCTATGAGAACCCAGCCTGAGCGAAAATTTTCAATTGATTATTATTTCCAGCGCTCTTGATAAAATTATGTTAGGATACATACGGCTTTTTCTGGTGAATATCGAAAGCTCTTTTCTTTAGATTAGCTTTGTCGAAAGTAATTTTCATTTCTTTAATTCAAAAATAATTTATATATTTTAATTAAGATTTACGATTTCCAACTTATTTTATAAGATTTAAAAGTTAATATGTTATTTTCTAACAAAGAAACTTTAACTTAACTTTAGTATAGTAAACTTTCATAATATGTACACTTCATTTCTAAAATTGCATTTAAATTGTATGTATAACTTTAATATATCGAGCCATAACCGCTTAAACAGCTTAAGCGACACATTTTTTGGACTTCGTTTTTTTACGAAAATCGGTTATTTACGATCGCATATAATCGATTGTGTTCGAAAATTGAAGTACGAAAATTATGTCGCTTAAGCTTTTTTGTTGGTTATGGCGCAACATATGTAAATCATTATTTATTTTACATTATTTTTTTTAACTTTATTTTCTCTTAGTTGGAGAACACAAAAACTTTTTGAAATTAGTTATGATAACTGTGACAGTTTTTTGTTTAAAGCCAAGTGTGTTTTACTGTGATTGCTTTTATATTTAATTAATGCAACTTTTGAAATTTATATTAAAAGCTAAAAAATTATTAAAAAAACTAGACAGACAAGTATTTAATGCTTTCAGTTAAGAGATTTTTAAACTTTTTTTATATTTAATCATTTTTGTTTAACTTTAAATTTTCCAAAGTTTGTACTTTTATTTGTATTACATTGCATTTAATATATTAAATTTATATTTGCATATTCTTCGTTTACTGCATAAATCTCTTAACTTAAAGGATACGATTTAAAAATTAATATCAAAGAATTGTTCCGCATACTGCATTTGATTTGTTATACGAACTTCATACAAGTGAATAAAGAATGTTTTTTCATATTTCTTCATATCGCTGAAAAAACATCATAACTCAAAAATTGAAATTTTTCAGTTTATAATACAGAATTAGTTTTTTGAGTTATGACTTCGTTTAAGTAAATGAGCGTTATATCCAAACTTTGTAAAATGTAACTTTTTTGAGTTATGCCATTATTGATGTAACCAAGCCATATTACAATACAACATATATTTTTCTATGTTCTCAGATGTGTTTTCTTTTTAATTATTATCTAGTTTTTAGTTCAAGTTTCAAACGTATTAATTTTCTTACATGACTATTTTCCTTAAATTTTTTTTCTTCTTCTTTTTTCTCTCACTCTCTCTCTCTCCCTGTTTTTCTCACTCTTATTAACAATCAAAGTCCATAGAAATTTTTCCATCATTAAAAGTTTTTCCCTCTCTTACATTTTGTAAGAAAAACTTTCAAGAATGTTCACAGTGATTTCAATCATGTTGAATGAAAAGAGAAAATAAATAAAAATGATGACAAAAAGTATTTGCTGCAACGTCCAAGGAGGAGCATGGTGGCACTCGAATGACAAACAACAGCTGTGTAAAATCACTAAACTTGCTAATATGAGTTTTGAAAGATTTAAGTCCGTGGTCGGCAAATTAAGGGCGCCGCGGATTTTAACATGCTCTTCTAATACGTATGTGTACACACGCATTGCTGAGAACAAGTTGTGTGTATCGCATACTCTTAAGAATCAACGTTGCCAGAGAAAATTTTTTTTGCAACAATAATAATATATGTGTGATGAGAATCTATAAAATTTTTTATTTTCAGAAAATTATTATGGCAAACCAGAATGTTTGTCAACGTACGTTGTCATGAAGGATTTTTCCTGACACTCAAAGCCATATTCAAGCATACATTTAAATTATTTTAAGAAAATTTTCTACAAAATCATATTTTAACTCACCATTACATTGACGTAGCAACAACAAAAGATGTTTTTCTTTATATAATCAAATCAAGTTTGGTTTTGGAGATTTAAAATTTTAAGTTGGGGAAATGAGATGAAAATTTCACTGGCAACACCGGCTCGTGGTGAGAGTATAACTCACACAATTGTAAAATGTAATAATATCGGTTGCCGATCACGGATTTAAATACAATAAAACATAATTAACTCATTGCAGGGCGTACTGTATAAAAAGTAATAATAAATTCAGAAATTTTGTGTAAATCATTACTTTAAGCATATTTTTCAATAATAAATTTATATATAAACATATCTCTCAATTATTTTTTTCGTCTCTTTTACAAGTACAAAATGTTGTATATCGCACCATAACCGCCAAAAAAGCTTAAGTGGCATAATTTTCGAACTTCATTTTTTTGACCAAAATCGTTCATTTGCTATCGTAAATAATCGATTTTTGTAGAAAAGGTGTTCAAAAAAATGTGATGGTTAAGCTTTGTTGGCAGTTATGGCTCGATATAATAAATATATTAAACAATTATTTAACACTTTTTAATTCTTATGCACACATTTCATATCTCAAATGTCGAAGATGGCTTAAGACTTTTGGTATAAATTTTAATCCTTATTGTTGTGATTAATTACAAAAGCATTATTAATAATCGTATGTATGACTATATGTTCGTTCATATGCTATGTATATTTTATATGTTTATGTATATATTTAAACGTTTCTGAATTGCAAATTTTTAGCATGAAAAATTTAACGAATAATGATAAGTACATTTTACGAACATAATTAATAATTGCAACATTTAACAATAATTTTAATGGACATTAATAGTTTTATATTATTTAATGTTGGTTTAATAAAGACTGGTAATAAAAGCTTTAAGGCGCAATACAAAAACAAACACAGGCAAACGCACACGCATACAAAAACATACACACACATACACACTTACCCTCAAGTAAATATAAATATATCATTATGGAAGAACTCACGCATATCAAAAAAAATCTACAGAATTATTAAACCATTTTTGACGGTATTTGTTGTCGGGGGAAAAAATTGACTTGACTAATAAAAATAAATTAGTGTTTTTAGAGTTCCATGCAGCAAAGGTTGAGAGGAACCCTAAATGTCCGTTTGTCTGTCTGTCTCTCTGTCACGGGATGTTTTCTCGAAAACTGTAAGAGCTACGCACCTGAACTTTTCACTGAGTATATAGAACTTTGGCCGCTAAAACAAGCAATATATGACAGTTAAAAAGTTAAATGCAATAGACGGACAATTATAAATAGACAGTTGAAATGTTAAAAGTTAGTGTATTTTTAAAACTACTTGTACAACAATAAACACTGAAATGTAATTAAAATCAAATTTAGAGGGTGTTGTAATTTTTAGTATGCAATTTTGAGAACTGGTTGTATCTTCGAAACAGTAAGAGGCAAACTCTTGAAATGTTCAAAAATCAAATATTAAAAAAATGTCAAAACAAACAATCATCAAAATAAAAAAGCGCTTCAATGAAAAAAATCACCATAAATAAAAAAATCGCTAAAATGCAAAAAAAAATCACCAGAAGTAAAAAAATTGCCATAAACCGTAAAAATCGTCCGAACAAAAAAGAAACGCCATAACAATATAAAACGCCTAAATTAAAAAAAATCGCGCAAACCAAAAAACCACCGAAAAAACATCGTCAAAAATATAAAAAAATCACAGAATAAAAAAATAGAAAAAAACCGAAAAACCTAAAAAATCGCCAAAACGAAAAAAGCGCCAAAAGTAAAAAAATCGCAAAAACTTAAATAAATCGTCAAAAAGCGAAAAAAAATCGGATTAACTTCAACATGACAGGAAAAAACCCTAAAACCGAAAAAATATCCAGAAAATAAAAAATCGCCAAAAAGAAAAAATTTTCTAAAACCCAAAAAATCTCTAAGGTCAAACAAAACACCAAAAATTAAAAAAAAAATTGCTAAAAAAACAACCGAAAAAAACGCCAAAAACCGAAAAAATCTTAATAACAAAAAAACCGCAATATTCAAAAAATCGCCAACAACTGAAAAAAGTAAGATATTCGATTATATAGGCTTAATGATCGTATAGTATTTCATATGTAGCGTTCGGGCGAGACCTATGGATGCGATTTGCAACGTGATTGTAATGAAATTTGGGAATCACAAAAGTAATTAATTATATAGCATGCAGTTCTAATAATAATTTCTAATTTTTTGCAGCGTTGCTGTATCTTCAAAATCGTAAGAGGTAAAGATTGAAATTTTCAAAAACGCTACAGCTAAAAATTCCGAAACTAAAAAAAGTCGAAGCGAAAAATCCCCAAAATGAAACAAGCGCTTACATGTAAAGTGTTACAGAAATTAAAATAAATCGCTACGTACCGATACTAGCTATGTAATTCAATAGGAACTTTAGCCTATATAAAATATAGTATTATATATATATATATATATATATATATATATATATATATATATATATATATATATATGTATATATATATATATATATATATATATATATATATATATATATATATATATATATATATATAATGAATATATAAATAATTATATATATATAATATGTATATATATTTATATATATTATACATAATATAATTTTTTCGTTTTTAGGTTTTTTCGGTTTTGAGCGTTTTTTAGTTTTAAAGTTTTTTGCGTTTTTTCGGTTTTGGCTCTTTTTTTATTTTGGCGATTTTTTTTATTTTTTAGATTTTTTTTAAATTTTTGGGGTTTTTTTAATTTTTGCGATTTTTTTGTATAGGCGTTTTTTAGTTTTGTCGATTTTTTGGTTTTTAGTGTTTTTTCAATTTGGCGATTGTTTTATTTCATAAAAACAATTTTTTAGTTTTGGCTCCTTTTTCGCATTTTGGCGATTTTTTTCGGTTCTTGGCGTTTTTTTCATTTTGGCGAATTTTTCATTTGGGCGAGCTTTTCGAATTTGGCGATTTTGTTAAGTGTTAGATTTTTTTTTTAATTTTAGCGATTTTTACGTTTTGGCGGTTTTTTTTAATTTTTGGCGATTTTTTAGTTTTACCGCTTTTGAAAATTTTAAGACTTTGCCTCTTACGGTTCCCAAGATACAGCAAGTTTTCAAAATTACATAGTCAAAATTGCATTAACTGATAGGAAGAACACCCTTTAATTTAAATTTTTTATATTTTAGTGTTAATTGTTGTAGTCTGTATAAAAATACAATAATTTTACAAGTTTCAAGTTTCAATATACATATGTACATACAATTAATTGTATGTATATAACATGGCATTTTAACATTTTTCGTTGCTCGTTTTGGAACACCCTTTAATTTTTAACTCTCATGTATTTGTTGTTGTAGCGGCCAAGGTTCTACATACTCTGTCCGTAGCTCTTACGGTTCCTGAGAAAATAGCCTGTGACGGACTACCGGACAGACGGACAGCGAAAACAATAAGGTTTCTTTTTACCTTTGGTGTACGGAACCGTAAAAAGTGAAAAAAACTACAAAAAATCGGCAAATACCGAAAAAAAGCCAAAACAAAAAAACTGTCAGAACAAAAAAATTCGTAAAACAAAAGAAATCGCAAAGAAAAAGCGAAAACGAAAAAAAAAACGCCAAAACTAAAAAAATCGCCCAAACCCAAAAAAAAAACTCGACAAATCGAAAAAAGTGCTGCAACTAAAATAAATCGCTGAAACTAAAAAAAAAATCGGAAAGAACTCAAAAAATAAAAAACTCGACAAACCGAAAAAAACGCTAAGACTAAAAAAAATTCCAGAACAAAAATAAATAACTTTAGCATTTGTTTAACGTACTAATAATTCCAAATTATTATTTTTCTCATTCAGTAAAATATTTGTTATTAAAAATACATTTAAATTGATTATTGAGGGGTTAACTGCATCCTTTGTGCATTTCACTGTTGCCAATGCAGATCATCAGGAAATCTTTACGCAAAAATTTCTAAGAACAAGTACAGTTATTATGTTATAAACTTTCATTTAAACAAATGAGAAGTTCAACTGATATCTAAGTTGAAACAAGAACTCAATTATGAACATGTTTTTTATTTTCCTTCTTTCTGTATTCTTCTTGATTGGTACTACATTTAATCAGTCGCTTTGAGATATATAATCAACACCGTCCCCGATCCAGCCGAGATGCCCCTATACCGAATACTACCCAGCAATAACTTTTCATTATTTTGTAATGGATAGTGCTCTTTTAATGGTTGAGAAAGTAATGAGCTGTATTTATTTATCTTATTATATTATATATGTATATTAGGGTACTTCGATTTTTTTTGCAAAAATTGTATAGCCAAAACGTAATTTACTCGAAATTCAGAGAAAATTTTGCTAAGAAACCATGGGTCTAAAATCAAACCCTACACCACGCAAAACTTTCTCAGAATTATATATAGATTTCGTTTTTACTATACGATTTTTTTAATTTTTTTTATCCATACAAATTGACCCGGCCTAATGTACACTTCCTGAAAAATCATACAAATTAATTGCGATTTTGACCTGGAGTATTTCCGAACATCCAGATTACGGAGGTACCATTAACTCATAATCAGCTTATCTCGACTTAAGCACTTTTCCACTTAATAAAGAGATGGCAATATTACCCACCGCTGCCCTTAAAGGGTTTAAAGTAAGTGATAAATATTTATTCAATTAATAAATGAAAATTATAATAAGCAATTTTTTCTGTTAATGCTTTCAAATAATAATAATATAAAAATCAATAATAAAGAAAAATAAATATGAGATAAAGCAATAACCAATAATAAAGGATAGATAACGAGCGTATTTAATATTTATTAAAGTTAGGAGAAGAAAGGAGGTGGTAAAGTGGTCGTACAATAAATTTTTAAAGCATTTTTATTTTTGTAATAATGCTTACATTTACGATTTCGAAAAATAAAGGTATTCATTTCAGTTTTTTCCTCGTTGAAAAAATGTAATTTTTTACAACAAACACAGAAAAAAATTTAAAAAATTTTTGAATTTTTTTTTGCCTGTGTTTGTTGTCAAAAAAATTACATTTGTCCATTTTTCCAACGAGAAAAACCTGAAATGAATACCTTTAATAATTTACATATAAGATTTACTCTTGAATTACTTTATTCCTTTCAAGCTGGCTCGGGCAAAAAAAAATTATTATTTTCAGTCTTTCCTAAAATAAGAATTTTTTATTTTACCTAACTAACTACCAATTATAAAAAGGACTTATCTGCGTTTTTTTACTTCTCACACTTTTCTAAAACAAGAAGATAAATACAAACCAACAAATATTAACCAATTGCTCTAAAAATTTTTGTCAAATTAATTATAGAATTTTTTTCTTTTGTTTAGATTTTGTTAACTAGTTCGAGAAATATCGATGTCTAGTATTCGGATTATGATTATTTAAAAATTTTTTAAACATTTAAAAATCCATCAGAAATATTCACTTCACAAGTGATAGTTCATTATTTCTTTTATATTTCTAAATTTTCTATGAATTATAAATTGCCATCATGTTATCAAACTAAGCCTTAATTTACACTATGCAAGTCTTATTGCTAAGCTGATTAGTTTGTTTTAAGAGAGATAGACGAGGGGAAAAGCAACAGTTCTCTCTCCCCTCATCTCTCTTTTCCACAAACTAATCAGCTTAGCAACAAGACTTGCATAGTGTAAATTAGGACTAAGGATTGGATTAATAAAAAATATATATAACAACAATCAAGGAAAAGTAATCACCCTTTCCCAAAACATTTGCGGTTACAAAAAACATTTTTGCTCTTTAAAAATAAAATAATCTTTAAATATCTTTTTTTTTCGCCAGGCAAAAAATATACAATGCAAACTACAGGAAATTCATTATTATTCTATTATGCAAAAAGCCTTTAAGTAACAGCAAGTAACAAGCAAAAAAAAAACAACGCTGCTATAGCAGAAGCAATACATTAAGCAGACAAAAGCGCTTTGCATGTGTGTATACGAACATGCTTATATAATTTTGTGTAGTTGTAAGTGAAGTGCGGCATGAAATGCTTTACATGGAATGTGTGTATATGTATATGTATTTGTGTATTTGAGCCAGTGTGGGCTTTTCAATTAGGCCTGCTCCATAAACTCGTGAAGTTTTTTTCTTAATTTTCTTTAATAAAAAAATATTTCCTTTTAAATTTTTTCTTAACTTTTAAAGAAGTACTCATGTCTTCTTTATACCAGCTGTTAGAGCTTGCGAAAATGACAATCACCATGGCCACGACAGCGTAACTTTTTGTTTAACCTGTCTGTCTCAGGAAGTTTTCTCGAAAACCGTAAAGGCTAGGGTACTGAAATTTTCACAGATTATCTAAAACTTTGGTACAACAATAAATATATGGCAGCTAAAAATTAAAGGTTAAAGTATTCTAAAGCGAGAATCAAAAAATATTGGAATACTAATGTAATATCTAGACAATTATATATAGACACTTGATGTTTTCAAAGTCAGAGTATATTTTTATGGGGAATACACCAATTGATATTGAAATTTTAAATAACATCAAAATTAAAGGGCATTCTATCAGTTAATGTAATTTTGACTATATAATTTTGACAACTTGCTGTATCTTGAAAACCGTAAGAGTCAAACTCTCGAAGTTTTTAAAAACTCAATAACTAAGAAATTTTCCAAAAACGAAAAAAAAACTGCATAAAATCGGAAAAATCGCCAAACCGAAAAAAAGCCAAAAACCGAAAAAAAGCATAAATGGAAAAACCGTCAAAATTAAGAAAAAGCGACATAACAAGTCATTAAAAGGAAAAAATCCAAAAAAAAGCAGGAAAAATTGACAAAACGAAAGAAGGACAAAAACCATAAAATGAACTCAAAACGAAATATGCTGCCAAAAACCGGAAAAATCGCCAGAACGAAAATGGCGCTAACCAAACAAAAAAATTCGCTAAACCTAAAATAAATCACCAAAACAAAAACAGTCAAACATCGAAAAAAAATAAACCAAAAAAATCCGCCAAAGTTAAAAACAATAAAAAAATGCCGTCAAAACCCGAAAAAATGCCAATAAACCAAAAAGTGCAAAACGAAAAAAAGCGCCAGAAAGCAAAAAAATCGTTGAACGAAAAAAATCGCGAAAACTAAAAAAATGCCAAAAACCGAATAAATCTCATTATCGAAAAAAATCTGCCAAAATTAAAAAAACACCCCAAAATAAAAATATGTCATTAAAACAAAAAATATATTGCTAAAAAAAGAAAAAAAAAACGCAAAAAAAAACAATAAATTCCGAAAACCGAAAAAAATCCAAAATTAAAAAACGCCTGAAATAAAAAAATCTTTACACAAAATAAATTCGTCAAAAAAAAGCACCACTTGTAAAAAAAATTATTAAAACGAAAAAAATCGCCAAAAACTAACAACGCCAAAGTTCAAAACGGAAAAAGCTCAATAAATAAAAAAAATTTTAAAAAATCGAAAAAATTCCGAAAACCGAAAAAAAAATCCAGAAGAAAAAAAAACGCCAGAAATAAATAAATAAGGCACGAAAAATAAAAAATTCCGAAAACCGAAAAAAAATTCAAAATTAAAAAACGCCTGAAATAAAAAAATCTTTACACTAAAAAAACACAAAAAACTCACAAACGAAAAAAGCGTCAAGCGTCACCAAAAACGAAAAAATTCCGAAAAACGAAAAAAAAATCGACAACAAAAAAAACGCCAGAAATAAATAAAAACCGTTACACAAAATAAATTCGCAAAAAAGCACCACATGTGAAGAAAAAACGCCTAAAAACGAAAAAATCGCCAAAAACTAAAAACACCAAAGTCCATAAAAAGCTCAAAAAATAAAAAAAAAATTAAAACAAAAAAAACCCACAACTTGAAAAAAAATCCAAATATTAAAAAAAGTGCGAAAGCGAAAAAGAAGGGAATCGCTAAAACTAAAAAAAACGCCGAGAGTAAAAAATTGCCAAAATGAAAAAACTCCAAAACTAAAAATTCACCAAAACTAAAAAAGTCGCCAAAACCAAAAAAAGGTTTACCAGGCGCTTAAAGTTTTATTAAAAATTTTTAAATCAGGTAAAATATTCGGTTATATAGGCTAAAGTTAGTATAGTATTACATATGTACATATGTAGTGTTCGTATGGTGATTTCCTGATGTGTACACTGATTTGTTGCTTAGTAGCAACGAAATGCTAGAGGCATTAGACGAGCTAGGTCAACAAAAAAATTATTTTTCAAATTCGTATTCTTTTTTTTAGTTTTTGAAATTTCCCTTCTCTTTACTTTGTGATTGAAAACACTTTTAATATAAATTTACTTTGAAAACGTCTTTTATTTTCATGAAATCTTAAAGAAATGCAAACACCGCAATTGTGTGTCTTCAAGTTTTGGTTAAAGTTGAGTACAGTAGTATCATTGAAACTAAAAACCAAAAAAAAAATTTATATAATGCTCTAGCTATATTCGCTTAGGAAGGAAGGACATCAAGGCTTTTCAACGAAACCAGAGTATGTCAAAATTTTCACTGACACATCAAATTGATCTTAAAAACCAAGCATTTTGTTTAAAGAATACACACCAAGAGAGTCAGTTGAATTAGTCTAGTTGTGGTCATGAGAAACTCTTAAAGTAATTTTAAATTTATTCCCCCCTAAAATACAACCATTAAGACTATTAACTATATGTGTCTAAAACAAATCCAGCTTAAAAACTGCTTTGAGAAATTATTTTAAAAGATATTTTCTAATAAACAAAAAATTCAATAATTAAAACATCTTAACTACTGTTAGCTGCAAAGTCAGTATGTTAATGCAAGTCAGTTCGTTGTAGTGGCATTGATTCAAATGGGTTAGTGGCAACAAAAGAAGGAGTTGAAGAAACTTGAGAGTTTATGTTTACAGCGTCAATATTGTTAACCTCGTGCCACATGCAATCTAAGTGATGTTGTTTTTTATTATTATTTTTTCACTACCACTACAATGTGTTTTTGTGAGAAAAGAAGCGTGTATGAAGTTAGTGCTTCTTTTTTCTTCTATTTTACACATGAATTTTCTTCTTTTACAGTTTGCTTTTTTGTGCCTCTTTTGTGCTTTGTTGTTCATTCTGTGCTTCACAACAGCATACAGTTGTTATATGTCAGCCAATCTTTTTTTAAAAATGTTTCATTATTTTATACTTTAACACTTTTCTTTTAAGTGAGTCTTATGCAGATGTATGCATAAGGTAACCTGAAAAGGGGGCCTTGCATATGACAGTTACAAGTCTAAATTTCTTACTTAAGCTGTGAAAAAAATCTTGAATACAAGGAAAAAGGAAAACTTAAAATTTTCTTTCTAGCCCAAGAACTTCACAAAAAATTAGCACAAAATAAAAAAACAAAAATCAGACAGCATTCGAAGTTACTGCCGTCGATTTTACTATGGGCTTTATTAATTTGTCAGCGATTTTCCTGAAGTTGTAGACTTTATTCTGTTTCATCATTTATGCATTAAGGTAAATGGTCTGTTAGAAAGTTTTCGTTAAAAGATTCATTGGACACAATTATATAAGTTTTACTACTAGTAGTAGTAATAATAGTATTACTAGTAGCAGTCGCAGTAATTGTAAGGGCAACAGTAATTATATATTTGAGAAATAGTATATAGTATAAAATATTACAATAAATAAATATTACAATAATAAGTATTTTAGAAAAGGCAGCAATATTAAAAACTATACTAGTAGTTGCTAAGAAACAAGCAATAAATATATATTTTTAGCTTCGCTAGAAATCATTCTGACACTCCTTAATGAGATGAATTTGTTTTGCAATTATAGTAGCAGTTATGTTAATGGTAGCTTTAGTTGCAAAACATAATAGCAATAGCACTAGCAGAAGCAATAGCAAAAGTACAAGCAATAGGAAAAGCATTGTTAACAGCAATATCCATAACAAGAAAGAAATTATAAAATCAATAGTAATAGTAATAGCAACTTAAATATTGATATTAATATTAACACCGAGAGTAATAGCAATAAGAGTAGTAGTAATGTAGAGTAAAAATGTCCATATAGCAAAAATAGGTGTTAAAATAGCAATAGTAATAACTATAGCAAAAGCAATAGCTAAAGAAATACAATAATAAGACCAATAGTAATTGCATTATCAGTGGAAATATCTGTGGCATTGGCAATAACAGACGTATTATAAATAACAAAACCAAAGGTATTAGCATAATTAATAACAATAGAATTAGCAACTGCAACAGAAATAGCAAAAGCAATATTAATTAATAGCAATAACAACTGCAGTATCAATAGCAATAGCTATAGCAAAATTATAAGTAATTGCATTACCAATGTTAATAGCAATAGCAACAAAAATAAAAGAAGCAATAGCAATATTAGCGACAATAGCAATAACAATATTAATTATACTACCAAAAGCAAAATAGAAACAACATTAGCAATGAAAAAATTTTATCGAATAGCATTGGAAAAAAAAACAATAGATATAGCAAAACGGTAAGCAATAGTAATAGCAATAAAAATAACAATAGAAATACTACTACCATTAGCAAAAACGTGAGCAATATCAATAACAATATCAATCAATCTCAAAAGTAATATTGTTAACAACAGATATTGAAATAGCAATAGCAATAGCAATATATACAGCAAAATAAAAAATATACAATAAGAAGCAATAGCTAAAGCATTACAATAGAAATTTCAATAGTAAATGAATTGGCAACACTAAGATCAACAACAGCACTGTTAACAACAACAGAAATAGCAACAATATCAATAACCGGTAAAATTGCCATAGCAATATGTATTTCTATAGCATTAGTAAAAATGATTGCATTATCAATAGCAATAAGAATAGTAACAGCAATAGCAATAGAAATTAGAAAGCGATAGCAATTGTTATTACAATAGCAATATTATTTGCAAAAGCAGTGGGAAGATCAATGGTAATATTGAAAGAGATAGCAATAACTATAAAAATATAGATAACAAAACGAATTTACTATTAGTAGTAATAGTAATATCAATAGCAATAGCAGTAAAAGTAATAGCAATTAAAAATAAGAATTGTAATAGTGTTAGCAATAATAAAAAAGAGAGGAATATCAATAGCAACTAAAATAGTAAGAGTAAATAGTAGCAATAGCTGTAATATCTATAGTCAAAGCTTACACAATAGCTGAGACAACATAGTAATTGTATTAGCAGTAATAGCAATAGCATTAGCAAGAGCAAAAGTAGTAAGAATAATAAAAGCAATCGCAGTAGTAAAACAATATCAATGACAATATAATAATATCACGAAATATCATGACAATATAACAAGATCAGTAAATAGCAATAAAAATGACAACAGCAATAGCAACAACAATATATACAGCAAAAGTATAACTTATTGCATTAGCAAATTATAGCAATAACAATAAAATCATTAGCAATATCAACAGAAATAACAAAAGTATTGGCAACAGTAATAACAATAGCAATAATAATAATAATAGCAATATTATCATCAACAAGAATGAAAATAGCAATAGCAATATCGATAGTATAGCAATGAAAATAGCAATAACAATGCTGATAGAAATATCAACAGCAACTGCAATTGCAATATCAATAGCAATATCTGTAGCAATAGCAATATTTTAGTAGGGAAAATAAAAGTACCACACTTACAGCGTCTAAATGAAATAATACCTTATGAAATATGTACGTGTGTCACAAGGAACTAACTCTATTGGGAACTTAAAAAAAGTTTAAAACTTCCAAGACAATTTAGTGATACAAGTCGAGGAAAACTAAATTTGTCCTTAAATTGGAAATGAGATAAACTGAAATTATTTTCAAGTGAAGAGATGGTTTAAGTCTACATGAAAGACTACCCATAATAAAAAAACCTTCAAATATATTTAAAAAAAAGTCTGTTGGAAACACAAGAAACCAGAGAGTTTTCGTGCCATAAATAATTTAGGCAGCAAAGACAGTGCAGTACAAATATGCGTAAAAAATTTCCTGTTTAGTTCTCTGCAAGAAATTGTTAAATCGAAAAATATGAAAAAAGTATGAAATAATTTAAAAACGTGAGAAATTATTTTCTCGGTGAAATATTAAAATTAGGGGCTCCTTTTACCTATTTCATGTTATGATTTGAAAAATTCCAAAAAAGCAATAACATTATAAAAAAAATTAATTAGTTCTAAATAACCCAAATTTTGTCTTATTCGTATTTTACTAATGTTTGCTTAAATAATTAAAAAATTAAATAGACATTAACGCCAGTATTCACAAATGATTGTTAAAGTTAAATTAATATGAGCTTAAAAAATGTTTTAACTTTAACAAGCGTTTGTGAATAACGTTGTAAGTCAGACCAAGGCTTCCCTGAACCTTCTAGGCGCCAACTGATTTTTAATTTTAATTGACAAAACTTAATGTTCAATAGATTTTAAGGAATCTTATTTAAATAAAAACATGAAAGATGATGAACAATTAGAGGGCCACGAAAGAAATCGCCTTGTTTTAATTTAAACTGGAGTTTGTATTCAAGAAAATCGAAAAAATTAATGTCCAGCAAAGTTGTTACTTTTGTTACGCTATATTTAAAAAATATTTTGTTCAACAAAAAGTTTTCTTGACTTATAAGATTAAGATGCTTTTTTCCCCCTATTAAATCTTTCGAAATGGATACTACTTTGTCTCCTGTTATATTTCCTTAATTCATTTTGGATGTATTAAAATTACTATTTTCCTATTTATTAAAAAAACTCTTAAAATTATATAAAAAGATGTATTTGTTTTCCAAAATTTTATAGTGTACATTAAAGCGCACACATTGCACATACAGGAAGTTGAAAGACTCCTTGGGTTAAAGTTTATAAATGGAACAAAATTCAAGTGAAAAAATAATTGTATGAGTTTGCATATTTTTTCCAAAGGTGCAAAATATAACAAACAAACAAAACACAGTGAAAAGGAAACAACTATAACAAAAATGTTTTATGAAACATCATGAAACAAAAAGCATTAAATCCTCAACAACATCAACATGCTGAGCAACACTTTTTCATTTAGCAGCAGCGTTTCTTTGCTTTTCACTTCTTTTCTTTTTTTTATTATAATTTTTTTTTTTTGCACTTGCTACAAGTTTATGATTATTTTTATTATACAAAAGCGTCTATGTGTTAAATTGTTTATTGTATGTTGGTGTATTGTTAACGAAAGAAAGAAAATTAACTTTATGTGTGGATGTGTGTGTGCGTGTGTGTGTGTGTGTGGGAGTGTGTTTTTTAAATAAAGAATAATTTTACTCAAGTATGCATGTGCATATTTTTTTCATTAAAGTTTTCATATGCTGGTGCTTGCAAATGCAAAAATCATTGGCAGTTCTTATGTGATTGTGTAAGTGTCCCGTAGCCTCACATTTTTGTAACTATTAAAAGTCGTTGTTTGTTGCTTGTCTATAATCTAAAAGTTGCGGTTTATATAAAAGAAAATATTAAGAAAATGCTAGAGCTAATTTTACTGGAAATATTTAAAAATTTTCTCAATCTAAACGGGAAGCTTAAATTTCAGCATCAACTGCAGAATGCAACATCATCAAATTATTTTGTTACGTACAATTCATTCCTTTAAAATTATCGCATTGGTTCGTTGAAAATACATTTACTTTTATATTATTAATTTTTAAATGATTTTAATTGAAACGGGAAACGGCCCATAGTTAATCGAATTAGTTGCTTTAATGGACGATTATGATAAAAATAAAAGAGATGGAGTGCAAGTTAAGTTTGACGAATAGAGCCATTATATTGTGATGGAAAATATCAATAATGTGATCGCGTTGCTTCGAAAAGTTAGGATTTTATTTCACAAAATTCCACTCGGGAGCTCTTGTTTTCGAAATAAGACAGTGATTCCTTCAAACTATCAAATAAGCGCTAAAATCAATTTTTTTCTTAAACTCTCTCAAGAGAGATAGAGAGAGAGAAAACTTCTAAAGAAAATTTTTTCTCTCAATCATTATTTATTTTAATGTTCGCGTTAAATATAGGCAAATAGCCGTTCTGCTTTCTTTTTGGGCAGTCCAAGAAGTGCTTCAAAATAATGTAGATAGCAATAGCAAATAACAGTAGTGTTAACAATAGCAACAGAAATAACAAAAGCATTAGCAATAGTAGCAACAACAGCGATATCAATAGCAATTTTACTGTCAAAAACAATAGAAACAGCATTAGAAATATCAGTAGCATTAGCAGTAATAAAAATATAAATAGCAAAACCAATTGCAATAGTAATAGCAATAGTAATAGCAATAGCAATAGCAATAGCAATAGCAATAACAATAGCAATATGAATAGCAATAGCAATAGCAATAGTAATAGCAATAGCAATAGCAATAGCAATAACAATAGCAATAGCAATAGCAATAGCAATAGCAATATCAATATCAATAGCAATAGCAATAGCAATAGCAATAAGAATAGCAATAGCAATAACAATAACAATAGCAATACCAATAGCAATAGCAAAAGCAATAAAATTAGCTGTAATAATAGAAATATCAAAATCAATTTTATTAACAACATACCTATATTGAAATAACAAAATCAATAGTAATACCTATAGCTAAAGCTTATATGAGGCCCATAGCGCAGACGTGGTTTTTTAAACAATTGCTCTTTATGACCTGTGCAAAAACGATTTTTCCGCTCCATTTTCTTTAGAATAAAGTATAATATGTATTTATCACCAGAACAGCAACTAAAAATCAAATGTGGGTTACACCACTTCAGAGCTGATAGCCTGATATAATAAAAATCAATAGTAATTTAATGGGCAGTGGTAATAGCAATAGTAATAACAACATCAATAGCAGTAGCAACAATAATAGAAATAGCAACAGTAATATCAATCAATAACCGTAGCAATTGCGATAGCATAAGCAACATATATAGCTATAGCAAAAGTATAAGTGTTTGCATTAGCATGGTTAGCAGCAATAGCAATAACTGATACTATTTATCAGCTTTAGAAATAACAAAAGCAATAGGAATAGTAAATACAATAGCAATGCCTATAGCAACATTAAGAGCAATAGCAGTAGCAACAATATCGAAAATAGCAATCTTAATGCCCTGAAAAAAAGCAACAATGCAAAGCTATAGCAAAAGTATAAGTTATTTCATTTACAGCGTTAGTATCAATAGCAACAAGAAGCCTAGAAAGCATAAAAAAATTTTTCTGTTTCCAAAAACTTATTATTTTTTTTATGGGTCCTTTAGTTGAATTCTTTTTAGATACTCGTAAAACCAAAAATATATCCTCATACTGAACTCTCTCTCTGTATAATAAATAAAAACTATTTTAATGAAGTGTCCATATGCTTCTGTCCAACATCAGCAGCACTCACATTTATATATGTAGTTGCTCATAGTTTCTTCATTGAATTTTTACAAAATTTTAATAATTACATGCTGGTCCTTGGCTAAGCAAAACTTTATAATCAACTTGAAACTAATATTTACAAAAAAAAGAACGAAAATGCACAAAAACTAAAAGAGAACTTGCCCAAAAAAAGACAAAAAAAAATAAAAACTTTACTCACATTTAATTTTTATTTTATTATAAAATTCTGATTTCTGGCACTTTTCAAAAAAAAAAGAGAAGAAAAAAGAAATTTTAAATCTGCATTACAAAAAATAATAGGAAGTATGGCAATGGTTTGCTTTCATGCAGTAAAATCTTTGATTGGGTGCAATTGATTGGAATGCAAAAATTTTAATGTTTTTCAAAACTTTTTGATTAAAACTTACGTTTCATAGTTTTTTTTTCTTTTCTCTAGTATATTGAGGAATTTTGTTTGATTTAGTTAAGTTTTCCATGTGACTGCATAGCAAAGTTTTAAACTTTAGCAGATGTTTTGAAAAAAAATTTAAAAAAAATAGACGAACTATGACAAAAAGAAAGTTTTATGTGCTAAAAAAATATTTTAAACTGATATTGACATCAATTGCTGATTTAAGTTTCTATTTTTTTAGAGCAAATTGTTTGATTTAGAACAAAATCTCTATGTCTGCTAAATAATTTATTTAGCAGTGAAGCGCTTACTTGAACCATAAAAAGTAGGAAAATTTATTTACAAAAAAAAAATAAAACAAGCGGGAGCTTAAAATTTTTTGGCTGAATTGACAAATTCATAGACACACACACAGGCCATAAAAATGAGATTATCAAGAGTTAAATTTATTTGTTTTAAAAATGGTACGAACTATTTCGTACCGAATCAAAAATTGCAAAAATTTGTTTTGTATGCAAACAACATTTCATTTATAAAGAAAATAAGACAAAAGTAAATTTTATAATTAGACTTAAAATTAACTGAATGAAGATTTGATATTTTAAGATCTGTACCTGGTTTCAGTAGTTTTTATTACGATAATCTGGTCGCTATACTCGTAATAAGTATAACGAAAATTTGTCGACTTCAGTAACATATTTAAGCAAAATTCGCTCTCGGTTTAACAAAAAAAAAATATAACAACAACTAACTAGGTCCAGTAACAAATTCCAGTTCCGGGAACTCGTTCTGGAAACTAGTTACCGGATCTGATTTGGAACTAGTTCTTATTAGGATCGGCAGTTTTTTCAGTGGATTTAAATAGTCCAATTATTTTTATATTAAAAATTTCCTACTGATTGAATAATTTTTTAACTTATTTTATAAAAGAGTTGAAAAGGGTCTGCCTTCAATACCTCAGTTACAACGAAACTTAATATTTTAACACTGGATAAAAAGCAAGATACAGAGAGGTAAAGATAGAGAAAGAGAGGGACAGAGAGAGAAACAGAAGCTTTCACCAACTACTAGTTCATAAATAATATAATTTGGTCATTGCAATAGCAACAACTAAATTAGATTAACCTTCATTACTTTGCAAGGATTTTTTTAATTTGTTCAATGAAAAGAACTAAAATGCAGCAATGAATGAATACTAGTATTATTAAGTGTTCGAGAAGACAAAATCCCAAAACTATAAAATGGCCAAACCAAAAAAAAAATCGCCAAACAGAAAAAATCACCAATATAAAAAAAATCTTATACTAAAATATATCGCCAAATCCGAAAAAATCGCCCAAATGAAAAAAAACGCCAAAAACAAACAAAAAAATCGCCAAAACGCAAAAAGGCGCCCAAACTAAAAAATTTTATGTATGAAAGAAAATCGCCTAAATAAAAAAAAATCGTCAAAATTAAAAAAAAATCGCCAAAATTAAAAAAAACTCCAAAACTAAAAAAAACCCTAAAACCGAAAAAAATCCCCAAAACGAGAAAAAAAGTATCAAAACTAAAAAAATTGCCAAAATGAAAACACGCCAAAAATAGACAAAATTTAAAAAATTTTCTATATGAAAAAAATCGTCAAAACGAAAAAAAAAACGCCAAAATTAAAAAACGTCAACAACCGAAAAAAATCGCCAAAACGAAAAAAAGTGTCAAAGCTAAAAAATCGCCAAATTAAAAAACGCCAAAAACCGAACAAATCGCTAAATATAAAAAAAATTGCCTGTATGAAAATAACGCCAAAAACCGAAAAATCGCCATAATGAAAAAAAATTGGCAACATGAAAAAAAAACGCCAGAAACTAAAAAAAGCCAAAACGAGAAAAAATACCAAAAATAAATAAAGCGCCATAACCCAAAAACAAAAAATTAATGCCAACACTATATTTTTTATTGGCTAAAGTTCGTATTGAATTACATATCTATCCCTTTGTGCGCGGGTCAAAGTCGCACTTCACTGAATTTATTTAACAATGCAGTGTTGCAGCGCCTCTGGTGTCAACGAGACTAGTTAACGAGTTATTTTACTTCGCCTATGATTCTGTTACACAATACCGACTAAGGAGGGCGCTCTGATGTTATATTAGGATTAGCATCAAAAAAGATGCATATAAAAGATGCAATACCAACATTTTTTATTGTCTGTTAACAACTAAAATTAATTACATTAACCAACGAAAATAGTTTGTTTAACAGCATTTTTTATTTGCAGTCAAATTAACAATTTAACTTTACCTAATTTTTTTTAAAGTAATTTAACCGCTGAAATTATACAATACAAAATTTTTTTTTACCATTTTACTTTAGTTAGTTAAACCAATTTATTTTTGTTAGGTACAATTTTAAATCACAGATTTAGTTAGATCTAACTCTATTCTTCTCTTTGTGTATGTAAAATCTTTTTGCAATTATTTAAATTAATCATAAGTGTATTTAATAACACATCATTAGAAAAAATTAAAAATCATGTAAATAACAAAAAATTTATAATTATTACTATATAACATTTGTGTAATTCTTTAAACATCTGCCCCCCGAAACACTAAAATTATAAACAAAGATACATAATAAGATGCAACTGGAAGCATTTAAATTTTTTGGTATTGCTAATTCTGTAAAATGCTTAAAAGCATAGTTACACGTTTTTTGTATTTAAATCTAACGAGATACGATTTACAAGAAATTTAAATGTTACTCTTATTTAAGTATAAAAGAATAAGGTTTAAAAAAAAAATTAAGACTATTGTATCATTGTTTAAAATACAGGTAAGCACACTCGCAAACGCACACACACTCGCACACACTCTTACACACACACTCATACATTAAGACACACTCCTCAAATGCCTTTATGTCATTTAGCCGTAACAGGAAAAGAAAATGCGCTTCATTTTGCTTGCATTATATTTCGCAGACAACTTTAGTACGCTACAGATGAGTTAAATTGGATTTTCACAACACGGTGATGGTGATACAACAAAAATAACAGAAGGCTAAAGTGTCATATTTTCATTTTTTTTTTGTTGGGATAACATCTGCGAAAGTAGTTTGTAGTTTTAGAAAATTTCACGTCTGTTTTAATGTATTAAGTTCGCAAGCAAAAAAAAAACAAAAGATGAAGATTTGTTGTTGAGAAACCTGGTTCAGCTGTCAAAATGTTAAACAAAATTTTGTTTAAAGGTGTCTGTTTTTTGGAAGATGTTGGGGTAACCGTTCTAGGTATTCGGTGTAAATTTAGGTTTCATTGTTAGTGGCGAAAAAGAAAAAAGGCGGACTTGCCAAGTATCTTTTAAAGCATGTTATACGAATTGTTGCTCATTTTGCTTTTAGAGAGCTCGATCAGCTGCTTCAGCGTTGCCATATTTTTTTTACTTAAGTCATGTAAAAAAAAAGTAAATTGTACGCTTACAGCCAACTGCACTGTCAACATGTTTATACTTTCTTTAATTTTTTTATAATATTTTTATACTTTTCAACTGCGAGACAAAATTGTTTGTCTTTCATTCACTTCATCTTCTATTGTTCTTTAATGTCGGGCTATCATTGTCATTGTTTTGGTGTAATTGTATATTTTATATTTTTTGCTGTCATTGCTATTTGTTTGTATTGTATTTTTGTTTTGGTTTTTATTGTCGTCTATGGCATTTGCAACACTCTTGATTTTATTTAATTTTCCTTGTGGCTGCCTTTTGGCAAATAAATAATTTTCATTCATACTCTCTCTCATACACTTTTGCTTACACTCACATTCATTCATATTTCAAAAGCATTAAAGTAAATACAAATGTACGAGGGCGGTTCAAAAAGTAGTCAAACTAAATCCAAAAAAAAAATTGGAGAAAAATGTTCCTTTTAGATTCGATATGATATTTATAGTAACCACTGTCCAGGTTTTTAAAAGAGCATTCAACTGCAGGCTAAAACTGCTGCTACCATTATTTTATTATATTGGGGAAATAGAAAATAATCCGCGGAAGCTAAGTCTGGTGAACAAAGTAATTGAAACTTTAATTAAATGATTGTGGTCATCGCTGAGAACATTTTATTAAGGGTTCCAATAAATAAAACACCAAACAACGTGGCGCTTCGAAACTAAAAACGCATGTTTATTTACAAGGTTTCCACTTTTCACCAAAGCAAATTTTATTTTAAACTATTGACACTTTGTGACGTCGGTTAGTTTTGTGATGGCCCTCGTAGATGTGAATGTATTTGTATGTGTGTGTGTGTGTGTGCGTTGGTTTGTGCATGCGTAAATTTACTTTTGCCAGGATGTGTCAATTGCCAGACAAGAACGTTTGTTCTCGTATGACTTTTCCTCCTACTGTCTGTCTGAGGAGACATATTTGTTCATATCTGTAACGTAGTATAAATATATTTATTTACTTCTTTTTTCTTTTCTTGTTGCAAATTTCATGTACGTGCATATGTATGTACTTACATACATTTATAATAATTTTCATTTTATAAGACAACTTTTTCCCTTTTTTTTTGTTAATAATTTTTCTTTGTACATATTTTTTTTAGTACGTGGATGTGATGACATCCTTTTGTTTTAAGATGAGAGCATAGTACAAGTGCTGAACTCGAGTTGTGGTGTTATTTTTATTTTTTTTATTTTGGCAGCAGTTGGCATTCGTATAGCAATTTGTCTGATCTTGTCGGTTTGGCAGAAATATATAAAAATATTCTAGTAAATGGTTTATTGTAATTTTTTTTAATAGGACCACCACTCAGGGGATAACCCCTACTCATGCAATGCATTGTGCTAGAACTAGGAAAATGGGTTAAAGGGAAGGGAATATCCACTACTCCATCTGTGGATATTCGCTTTAAGCTTTCCCACGCTGGTGGTGACAGGAAAGACCTCTACATACGAACAGTGCGGCTAAAACAGGAATTCTCTCTGTAACGCGCAGTGCGATTCATTGACCAATCGACCACAAAGGGATGAGCTCTGAATGGGACACGTGGTTGTACGTATAAATGTGTGGGTTTCGGGAACAAGTTTCCTAATTTCATTAGAACTCATTCCGTTGTAGTAACGATAGAAGAATGAAATGCACCCCACATTGCGTCGATGCTCCAATGAATCAATAGAGTTGGATACCCTACTGTGACCGATGACCTTCTTCGCCCTCTCTTGTACGCGGTCGAGTAGCCCCAAAATAGACTTTGAAGTGCCGGCTCATACATGAGAGTTGTATTCCATTTTCGCTCGGATATAAGTGGTATAAATAGCAAGGAGATCAGATGGAGTGAAATATCGTTTGCACTAGAGGTGAGCGATATTTGGAAACCTGTTACTTTTTCACAGCGATTAAAAAATGGCTAATCACAACTGTGACTGTATTTATCAAGTAACAGGTTCTGGAAATATAGTTCTTTCATACAAACTGTACATGTTCTTGTATGCTTACTTTTTAGTAAATAAAGCTACTACATTATTTTTTATACCTTCAGTGTTTGTCGAGAAAAAATCGTCAAATCATATCAAATCGCCTTTTCTGGCAACCAGGTATAGTTCTCACATTATTGTCTTTGCAATTTTATTGTAATGATGGATGGGCTTAATTGTTAATTGTTTGTTCTTGTCGCTGTTCTTATTAGTATTTATCAAAATGTCAATACTAATAAATACTTTTAGCGCAGAAGAATTGAAATGTGATCACAACTGTTTAAAAGAACAGCGATTTAGGAATCACATTCCCAAGGAGCAGCATTATTAAAAAAATCACGTTATCGCTCATCACTAGTTTGCACCCTTTCAAAACGGCGAGGCACTTGAATGCTTCTTTTGAAATTTTGAGGGGTATTTATACGACAACAAGAAATTTGCAATTATATGGTTGCAAGATAATTTTAATTCTAGCCAACAAGTTTTATTTCGTCACCTAAAATCCAAAAAGTTTTATTTCGTCACCTAAAATCCAAAAAGTCGTTAGTACAATTTACTTTTTTTTTAACAAGAGATTTAAAAATTCTTTTAAATTTATTTAAATTGAATAATGAATAAAATCGGATATTTTTGAACACACGATTATGTAAGTAAAATTTTAAGGAAATATGTATTGTGCTTAATTTCAATCAAAAATTCTATTTTAAATTTTTTTGGTTCTTACGTACTTTTGGAATTTAGGTGACGATTTGAATAAAAGAAAATAAGCCACAAATGCAAAGTTAATAAAAACGTTTTTTTTTCTTTTTTCCCAAGTTTAATTACTTAACAAAAAATATGCTGGAGTTAAAAGATTTTGTAAAAAGAAAGGTTTAAAAAATCAAGGTTTAAAGGAATAATTACTCGTATTTTCTTAAACAAACAACTGAATTGAGTTTGTGTGTATTGAATACAGTAAAATTTTAATTAGACCAAAGGTCAGCATTTTCTGTGGTGCCATTAAGTTTTGCATTATTCATTCGTTTAATCATTAATTATGTAGAGGCAAATGATGAGATATCAATTAAGTATAACTGATGATCAGGGAAACCAGAAATATGCTCTAAAAATGTATTTTATGCGCATTCAATATGCACTAAAACTTCGAAATGTACAATAGAAAGAAAGTCAAAAAAAATATGATCTTAAAAATAAAATAAATTGTTTATTTTTTGTAAATGAAAATATATTTTTGATTCAAAAGTTCAACAACGTTGGCATATAAAAAAAGAGAAAAATAAAATAAACAAACAAAAAAAGAAACAATAAAAAATTAACAAAGAAAATTACCATAAAAATTTGGACTAAGAGCCTATTTCACTAACTTATTTAAATATCAATTTATAGTTAAAAGTAATTTTTCCATACACAAATTAATGAAAATCGACACTTAAATGTGTGTTGATATTTAAATAGAGTTGGTGAAATTGTCCCTAAATCAAATAATACAAATTATTTTTTTAATACTCTCCTAACAACTTTACTTCATTTTAAAAATAGATCAAAATATCAGAATTTAGGTTTTGGAACTATATTTTGCATAAATAAGACTAGATTTTATTTGTATTTTTATTGCAATAAATAGAAGAATAGAAGAAAAAATAAAACTTTTAACTGTAGATGATGGGCTAAACTATTTAATCAAGACACATTTAAAATGAAAGCAATTCTCTTTCAAGCTTTACAAAAGATGCTCCTTAAACGTTTAGGTATTCATAAGCACTTCTTAAACCGATTTTCTCATACCAAATTCCTACTTTAAAACAAAATTAACCTTAATAATCGTTTATGAATACCGAATTTAATGTATAAGCGTTTAAATTCACACCATCAAAGTAATCTTAATTACATTCTTCTAAAAAAGTAATTTAAAATTAATTTTTTAAAGCCGATTTACAGCTTAAATGCTCAGTTCGCCTCTTAAGGACTAGCAAAATAAGTCAACAAAAAAATTTACGTATATCTTAATTTTCTTCTTTCATGCTTGACAATGCGTAGAATTGCTCGTTATGCATGTATGTCTGTATTTCGCTTGACAACCTTTTATAAATTATGAAGATAAGTTAAACATATTCTTGCTTTTGGCTACAAAAAAAAACAGTATCCATAACAATAACAAAATTATTACGCAGATTACTTTTGTATGCGAATTCATGGATGTCAAGTTTTACGTGTGTGTGTGTCTGATGCTTAAACAATAAATTAAATAAAAAAATTATTTTTCTGCTTTAATGATATAAAAAACAGTAAAATTGTAATATTATTATTTAGCAAATAGTAAATTGGAGCTACTGTTTAGGAGACTACTTGAGGAGAACGTATCAGTTTTTAGTTTCAATTTAATTTTTGGAAATTCGATAACGATTTCGAAAAAATATCCTTGAAAAATTTCTGTATAAAAAATACCGAAGTATATGTATTTATTAAACTTTCATTACTGTAACCAAGAAAAAAATTATTTCGTTAGGAAGTCTGCGTTAAAACAAAATTGTAATGCAAATTTTAACTAAAGCACACTTGAAATGCAAATTAATTTTCTTTGAATACGACCGTAAGCCTTTAATTTATTAACAGCTTTGGTTTTCTTTTAAAGGTCTTTCTAAAAACACATGTAGCTTTTTTAGCTTATTTAGGATTGAAGTTTTCTGAAGAGTTCCTCAAGTGGAAACGAAATATGTGCATATAGAAAATGCTTAACCAAACAAAAAAAAATTCTTAAACGAATCTTTAATTTAAATTTTTTTTATAATTTTGTTCAAAATAATACATATTTTTTATTTTATTTCAAATGCATTTTTATAATTTTTAGTGCATATATATAAGTCATTCTAATCGCTTTAGATTTGGTAAAGTTGCAAAATTTTCTTAAAGAAAAATTTAATTAATCAGGAATAATTTCGCAATTGGGCTTAAGTTCAGCATATTCAATTCTTATTGAATGAAATATTTTTATTAATCAATGTGAGTTTCTAAGAAGAGAAGAGAAGAAAAATAAAACTGGACTTTATTAGCTGTGGGAAATACCGCCCCTTTTCTGTACGGCCACGCACTTCATCAGCACCTATGAGAAATGATTATATTGTGTATGCAATTATTGATTTACAGTACTTTGTTTAGAGAGAAGCTTTTGTGAAAGGAACTTTTTGTGAAACGTAGCTTATGTAAAAAGAACGTTTCCTAACAAAAAGCTTTTGTAAAAAGTACTTTTTTAAACCAAAGACCTTTTGTACAAAGTAGTTTTTTAAAAAAGAGCTTTTGTACACAGAGTTTTTTAAAAAAGAGCTTTTGTAAATAGTAGTTTTTTAAAGTAGAGTTTTTGTAAAAAGTACTTTTTTTAAAAGAGCTTTTGCAAAAAGTACTTTTTCAAGAAAGAGCTTTTTTAAGAAAGAGCTTTTTTTAAAAGTAGTTTTTTTTTAAAAAAAACCTATTGTAAAAAGTACTTTTTTAAGACTTTTTGTAAACAGAACTTTAAAAAAAAAAAAAGCTATTGTAATAAGTACTTTAAAAATATCTTTTATTCTATTTATTGCAGAAATTACTTCCATATTTTTGTAATAAGCACCTGATGTAAATAATAAATATATAAAAAAAGAGCTTTTATAAAATAAAATTTTTAAAAAGTAGCTTTTGTTAAATGTACTTTTTTAAAACAAAAAGCTTTTCACAAAAAATAGGTTTTACTAAAAAATACTTTGTGTTAAAAGTAACTTTTGTAAAAAGTACTTTTTGTAAAAACTACTTTTTATAAAGAGAAACTTTTTTTATACGTAATTTTTCTAAAAAGTAGCTTTTAATAAAGGTGGTTTTTGTTAAAAGTAGTTTTTGCAAAACACTTTTTGTGGAAAACACTTTCGGTATAAATTGCCTTTGTACTTCTTTAAAAAGTACAATTTTGAAAAATACTTTTATACAGGGTATCTTTGGTAAAAAGTATTTTTTGTGAAAAGGACTATTTGTAAAAGATAATTTTTGTTAGAAAATCTTTTTGTTAAAAAATTAAAAGTGCTTTCTGTAAGAAGGACCTTTTGTAAAAAGCACCTGTAATAAAAAGTACTTTTTACAAAACGTACCTCTCTGTAAAAGTAATAAATTTTGGCAAAGTACTTTTTGTAAAAAGTACTTTTGCTAAAAGGTACCTTTTATAAATAACACCCTTTAAGAAATTGCATTTTTTTAAAAAGTAATTTTTATAAAAAGTATCTTTTATGAAAAGTATATTTTGTAATATTCTGTAAAAAGGATATATTGTTAGAAGAACCATCTGCTCAAATTGTTGTTGTAGTAAGAAAATTTTTTAAAAATGAAATTCTGTAAAAATAATTTTCGTTAAACGTGTTACTTTTTGTAAAAAGTATCTTTCCTATAAAGTCGGTTTGTCAAAAGTATTTTTAGTAATAAGTACTTTTTTGAGAAGTGCTTTTTGTTAAAAGTAGCTTTTGCCAATATAATCCTTTTAAAAAAGTATCTCTTGTTAAAGCCAACTATTGTAAATGCTTTTTAGAAAAAAATCCATTAAGTTAAATTTACCCAGTGTAAAAAGTACATCTTGAAAAGGCACTTAAAGTAAAAAAAACATCTTAAAAAGGTACTTAAAGTAATAAATACATGAATACTTATTGTTAGTTCATATTTAAAGATACAATAAATAAATACATGTATTAAAAAAAAAAAAAAAAAAAAAAAAAAAAAAAAAAAAAGGTACTTTTTGTTAAAAGTATCTCTTGTTGAGAATGTCTTTAGTAAAACGTCATTTTGTACAAAGCACCTTTTGTCAAAAGTATTTTTTGTAAAAAGCATATTATGTCCCAAGTAGCTTTTGTAAAAAAAAATAAAAAGTACCTAGAACAAAAAATATTTTATTAAAGGTACCTTTCCATAACAACTATTTTTTCTTTAACATACCTTTCCATTATTTGTTTATTTTAAAGATTTCTTGGTCTAAGCCATTAACAAATTGAATAACACTTTGACACTGAGGAATTTTTTTTGTTAAGTAAGAGTAACATAAGTTTCCAAATGATGCCAAAAGCTACTGAATATCCTTTAACTACCAGTTTTTACAATTTTAATATTAAAATTTAAAAAACTTGTCAAATTATTTATCTAATGTTTTTTACTGTAAAAAAGGATGTGTCAAAAATTTTTTTACGATTGCTCATTTTAAGGATAAAAAAATGTCCAAAGTAGAAAATTCAGGCCTCTGGCTTAGCGAGAATAAATACTTTAGTCAGTCACTCAATTTATGTGCATAAATTTACCTTTACGTCCTGTCCTGCTCATTTTAGAGGAAAGTTTGTATTTTAAAAACACTTGAAACATTTTTTAATTGTTTTTAGGATTTTGATAAAAAAAAATTTTGCAAATTTTATAAGAAACAAATTAAAATTGAATAAAAAAAAGCGCCAAGATGTCAAAATTTAATGAAAAATTAAATTAAATGTATTTTGATAGAAGTTTAAAAAAGAGATACAACATATTTATAAGTTTTTTCTTGACAAAACAAAAACAAACTAAACAAGCAAGTAGCCAGCCAGCAACCAGCTGTCATCTGTCACTTGTCATTATAAAAGTAAGATGTGTTCAAAAATATTTCATAAAATTTTCTATTTAACTAAAGATATCTGAAGTATGAACAAAATTTTCCCTTCTGTTTTTATATGTATTTAAGAAGCAACTGTAACTTCCATTACTTAAGATTTAAGTGCGCTAAAAGCAAACAAACAGAAAAAATTACAAAAAGTTAATCTTTTGTAATACCTTTTAAAACAAAAATATTTTAAGCTTTTCCATTTATATGCACGCAGTTTTACCTTTTTTTTTGCTTTGCTTTCAATACGTTGTTAGTTTCATCTTTAGAGATTATGCTCTTGAAAATATGTAATCCATTCAAGATGTTTCATGTCACACAGAAATAAGGACATGACAAGTTGTTTTTGCGCTTAAAATAATATCTACAGCGTCATAAAAGCAAGTATTTGAAGTAGGAGTTTTTTTGAAATCTTAGAAAAAACTTGTTGCAGCAATAATCTTTAATAAAATTTAATTTTTATTTTAAATAATAAAATATTGGCAACAAAGAGGGATATTTGTAAGTTTTAAAGAGATTTGTTACTAGCATTAACTTATGTAAAATGTAGTGGGCTTTGCATCAAACACATTTGACTCAGCAGACTACACAACTTCAAATGCTGCTAGCTACAATTTTCGCCCGTACTTATTTTTAAGGCGGGAGGGTATCATAAGCATCTGATATTGAAGTATAAATAGTCCAACACTCGGAATGTGCTTATACTCGTATTAGAAATTACGAAAACAAGGTTAATTTAACATTTTTTTTGGCAATGATTTTGCTTTGCATGTGTTTTTATTTTTAATTCGACATGATTTACAATAACTTTCGAAGAATATACTTTCCCTTTGAAATAACTTTATTTCATGTTGATTTAATATTACTGTTCTGTTAAATCAAAATGAAAAATCATAATGAACCAAAGCTATTTCATATTGCAACAACGTTAATTTGATACTGAAATAACATAAAGAAACATGTTGAAGAAAAGTTATTTCCAGTTGAAACAACGTGAATTTAATTTAATGAAGACTTTTGAAAAAATACATAGACTAAACATTATAGGTTCGACAGTAATACCAAAGAATGCATAATAAAACTCTATAGTCAGTTTGACAATTTTGGTGGAAAGTTTTTTATGGGCCTCCGAAGATTTCAAAAATAAGTGTGCCCAAACAAAATGGTGTTTTTTGGCCAAAAGGTAATTCAGACTGGGTGATAGTTCTAAGCAACATATGGCAATAATGTTGCTAAGAGTCTTGTCAACAAACCTTTTTAACATTTTATGAATTTCTTTTTATTCAAATATTGTGGAAAAATGTTTTTCAGTTTTTTCAAAATAATTTACTTAGCTTTATAATTATAATTTGAACGACAGACTATACACAGTAATAAATTATCCTAAACAGCCAAAATATCCGTACCAAATATAAAAACCCGTATCCGAACCGGATAAAATATTTCTTATATTTATGGTTTCATTAGATTAAAGTTCGTATTCTAACAAACACTTAGAAGAACGGAACAACAAACTTTTTTCGAAGGCTGCTCTGCACCTTCATCATCAGCGTTCACTGTCTTTAGTGTCAGTTCATGTAGACTTTGGCTTTATATATTCAGCTTTCATTGCAAATGGAAAATGTGAATTGTTTTGATTCATCGTATTGCAATTTGCTGAAAGCTTTTTTGTAATGAAAGCTCAATTTTACCATCTCTAAGTTTAAAACAGTCGTGCCATTCTCCTTTGTTTTTTACTCATTATGCACATGTTAGTTAATTTGCTTATTTTTGTTCTATTTAAGACAAACTTTTTGGTTTGTTACAATGGCCTGCACAAGACCATTTGTAAGACCTTTCAAGACAAGAGAGATTCTTCAAATGCTTTACTACAGCGAAATATTCTAAAACAAACGCTAAAAAACACTGTTGGCAAGACAAACAACTGAAACAAATGTCTTGCCAACACTGTTGTTTAAGGTTTGTTTTAAAATATTTCACGGTAGTAAAGCATTTGAAAAATCTCTCATGTCTTGAAAGATCTTATAAATGGCCTTCTGCAGGACTTTAGTTTGCTACTATTAAGTATATTTTTTATTTAATTTTTGCCACAAGGCTGGTATTGTACAGCAGAGTCATCGTCAAAGTAAAATAACGAATAAAATGGCTACTTAATAGTTTTAAAAATTTAATACGCCTCGTTGACACCAGAGGCGCTGCAACACTGCATTATTATTAACATTTAAAAAAGATGAGTTGTAAAATAATGAAGCTTTTTTCTATATCTTCCTATACCACTTGTCTTCTCTATCACTATCTCATTCGTAAAGAAAGTAACAACTAGTAATAGTAGTAGGCACTCATTATCTGATAATTATTCTCTTTAAAAAATCGTTTGAGTAGTTTGGGCGTGAAATATAGAGCTATTGTTTTTTTTAAAACTGTTTTGTATTTCAGTAATAAAAAAACGTTCATAATTTCTAAAAAATAAATAGTTAGACATGGGCGCTGCTGAAAAAAATTTATATATATTTCCTTCACGCTAAGGTTTAGTTTAATTTTTCTGGTCTTCTTTAGAAAATCGCATTAGTTTTAATAATAAAATTTCTTTTAAGCTTATTTTAATAGAAACCCACTTGCTGGTGAGTAAGCATTGCCAATATGTATTTCATTGGTGCTTTGCAAAATCATCAGTAGACTTCAACTACACATTTTGAATAGTCAGAAGCCTCTTATATTAAGCACAGACTTTCAAAACTATTTGAGAATTCACAAATGATAATACGGGTATTTTTAAAAAACACAAAAGAAAAATAAGCGTACTAGGCTCAGATTTTCAAATATTATTACTTTTGAATTCTCAAATAGCTTCTAAAAGTCTGTGCATGAGATTAGAGGTTTAATACTGTTCAAAGTGTGTGGTTGAATTTTACTGATGATTTGCCAAAGCACCAATGAAATGCATACAGACAATGATTAACCGCCACCAAGTGGGTTTCTATTGAAATAATATTTCATTGTAAAAGAATTGAAATTACTGAAGTTAGTTAGGATTAAAAAATTATTCTTGATTAAAATTCATTCTAGTTTAATTAAATTTAAATAGATATTGTAAAATATATATTGAAAATTAAATTAAAATTAAAATTCACTACAGTTCAATTAAATCTAAAAATGTCTAATTTTAAATTAGTTTAAAATTTAGTTTATTCAAAGTTTTTCATGCAAAAATTTCTTAAAACAGATTTCAAATAAATTGAATTTTTTTTTTGAATTTTGCATGGAATAAGTATTATTCGAATTGAATTTTGGTTATTTTCTCATACAAATTTGAAACGTTAAGAAACGAAATTTTTTACAAAATATTCCTATTAATATTTAAGAATTTTTAGTTGTTGTTGGTCAATCATGCTTGCTAAGTAAATTTATTAAAAAATTATTATTAAATTAAGAGTATTGATATAAAAAAATGAATGTGTTTAAAAAAACAAAACACTAATAAAATTATTAAAAAGAAATATCGTGAACTAGAACATTTTTAGTTATATTTGTGTATATTTTGCATTCCCCCCCCCCACAACCAACGAGTTCATTGAATCAATTTGGATAAACGTTTAATACTTCACCTTAAATAAATTAAATTGTTGGCCTGTGGCGAAATTGGCAAAAAGAAAATGGGAGGAAAGACACAAATTCGAAGTATATTGCAGAGGAAAAAGTTTAAGAATAAATATTGGCACTTAGCCAAAATCAAGGAGTCTTAATAATGTTTAGATTTCTTTTATTTCTCTCTCTCTCTCTCTCTTTTACTCCCCTGTTCAATAGTTTTTTTTCAGGGACTGGAAAGCAAAAACCAGGAAAAGAATTTTAATTTAATGTCAGTATGTTAAGTTTCTATCAGAAGCAAATAAAAAGAGAAATAAAACTTTTACGATCAATTTCATTAATAGAGTCTACGGAAAAACTTGAAAAAAGGAATAAAATAAATGTTAGGTATGTTAGTCAATTTATAAGCAAACTTTAAATATTATTGGGAAAAATTTTATTTAAGCAGAAAAAAACTTAACTTTACCCTTAAGTTAAGATAAAAAAACACAAATGGCATGAATTCATAACACAAAATATTTTTAACATGTTGACTTCTTCTATATGTTGCCTTAGGTAGAGAATAAGTTCAGCACGTTTATGTAAAATTTCATAAAGAAAATCTCTAAGTTGGTCCCATATGGGACTTTTTTATCCCTAACAAATTAAAGGGCCAGAAAACGTTCTTGCAGAGGAATAACATGAATGTTTAATGAAATGGAATACGAGAAACGGTTTTATTGTATGTACACGAAGAAAGTATAACAATTCATTTTTAACTTTTCTGGTTTTTTTTAATAAAATAAAAAAATATTAAAATAATGTAATGTAATTTTTAGGGTTCTGTAGACCAAAGTTGAAAAGAAACCCTATCGTTTTCGCTACGATGTTCGTGTGTCTGTTTGTCTGTCTGTCTGTCACAGGCTTTTTTCTCCAGAACTGTAACATGCACGGATCAGAAATTTTAACAGAATATGTAGTACTTCGGCCGCTACAACAACAAATATATCGAGCCATAACAACGAAAAACAGCTTAACGGACACATTTTTTTAACTCTTTTTTTTACAAAAATCGATTACTTACAATCGCAACTAATCGACTTTAGTTAAAAAGAAAATTTAAGTTTAAGTGTTCTTCAGTGAGCAAACTATTGAAATTCTCAAAAACGCTAAAACTAAAAAATCCCAAAATGAGAAAATCGTCAAGACGATAAAAACTCCAAAAACCGGAAAAAATCGGCAAAACAGAAAAAAACGCCAAAACTAAAAACAAATCGCTAAAACTCTTCAAATTTTCAAAAAAGCTAAAACTAGAAAAACCTGAAATTAAAAAAAATCGCCAAAGGAAAAATCGCGAAAAAAAAACGAAAAAAAAGCTCCAAAACTTAAAAAACGCTATAACTAAAATAAATCACCGAAACTAAAAAAATTGTAGAAAACGAAAAAACGCCAAAACCGAAAATAATTTACCGGGTACTTAAAATTGCCTAAAAAAATTTATACATCAGTTAAGATATTCAATTGTACAGCCTGACGTTCGTATGTATTGTATGTGCGAGGCAAAGTCAGGTTAGATCAGGTTAGGTTAGCAGGCTGCTGGTAAGCAAGAGTAAAATTTAGAGTCCGGCTCACTCGGGTCCAATGCAATGATCCCTTTGAGCTACCTGTGAGTTGAAGAAAGTGATAATGAAGGGATAGTGATAAAGAAGACAGGTGTTGAAGAAAGAGATAGAGGAAAGATTCATTCCTTTTTTTTAAAACTCTGCTTTTTACACGCTTTTTTAATAATGCAGTTTTGCAGCGCCTCTGGCGTCAAATGAGGCATATTAAATTTTTAAAGGTGTGTTTATTAGTCATTTTTCTATAGCAACTGATACAAAAGACACTAATGCCCATCAGAAAAATATGTGGCGCTGTTCGAACTTCATTTATATATTTATATTTATAATTTTATAAGGCTAAAGTACGTATCGCTTTGCAAGCCAAATTACATACATGTGATAATTATTAATGAAGAAATAACACCAAAGTTAATTGTAACCTAGAAGTTACTGGCGTCACTAGAACAATTATATGCCTTTGTCTAGTTACAAAATAATTAAAATTAATGCACTGAATGTAGCCTTGTTTATTAAGTTTTAATTTGAAAGCAATTCTAAATAATAAGAAATAATAATTTTAATATAAAATCAATTAAATAGTTAATTGGCCAAAAGAAAATAATTTTACTAAAAACCTTAAAAAATTTACAAGTTAATTGAATTTACAACTTAATTTTCCGGCAGGACATTTAAATTTTTTTTATTCCTGAGACTTTGTTTGTACTCGCAGCTGCTGTTTGCTAATCAACACGCACTCTTGAAGAAACAATGATGGCTTTGAAAAGCAAAAGAAACACACAAGGAGTAAGAAAGAAAATTTTTATTCAAAGCCGAAAAGGAAACCAAACACAAGTGCATGAAACGGAAGGAAGCTCAAATGAAAACATAAGAATTTTGCTAATAAACATGATGATGCTGCCTGCCCGCCTGCCTGCCTGCCTTAAAACAAACTTTATTTTATAATTTCCGTCTCTCGGTTTCTTTTTTCTTTTGTACTCGTAACTAAAGTGCTGTTCGAGTGGTGTTAGTCTACTAAACAAAAGCAGCCCCCATTGACATACAGACATATATGCACACCAACACACACACTCAAGCAAAGTTACAACTTCAATACCAACTAGACAACAAATAACCTGCCCAAACAGATATTTTTATACTTTTTTCAAAAGTAAAAATGTAAAGGTAACTAAGAGTGGTATTTTAGTTTGTTTGTGAGCCCATCTGTGGGGGCATCTGGTGCTAAGAGCGCACACGTATACCAAAGGACATGCATACATTCCATTTTTAATACGAGTATATGTATTATCAAGTTGCCTGTTTTTTATTCTCCCTTTACTTTTATATGCTGGCAATTTCATATTAATGGCTGTACTTAAGAATGCCATTGTTGTTTAAAATAATTTATGAGATTTTCATCTATTAGATAGCCTTACCGTGCACAACGTTCAGGCTGCTTGATTTTCCTCTTTATCCTTTTTTGTTTGATGCTTGTAGCATAAGGTATCTGTGTACCAGCAATTTAACTGGTGTGTATTGTTTGTTACTTCAATTAGACTGAAATGAAAAAAACATATATAAAAATTTTCATTACAACCATTATACTTTAGATAGATACAAATAATTATGGAATTTATCAAATGAAATATTTATGAATTAAATTATTTTCTCTTTTACTCGTATTATAACTCTTCCCCTTTAAAAAATAAAGGATGATATAATAAATATCGGTTTTCAACATTCCTAAGCAAAAATTTCAGCTGCTAAGAATTGAAATCATTAATCATTAGGATGACTCATCAGTTAATGCAAACAATTACTAAAATACGGCATAACACAAATTTTTGCTGGCAGGCTTATTAAATATTCTTTTTTTACAACTTTTTGATTTTTGATTGACTGGCATTTGTTTGTTATGTGTCTGTTGAAATTTGTAACTGCGTTCTAATTTTTTTTATTCAAATTCCTCTAATCTGCTACGCATATAATCAAATAGTTGTTAAAGCAATGAAACCCCTTTCAAAAAGAAAAACGCACAGTGGGATTTAAGTGGGACAGAAACCTTATTTTTTTTACCACTCAATTTCAAAAATCTAATGATGCAGTATTGTAGAAAAATTTTTAAATACGAAATGTTTGTTTATGGTTTTTTAGAAAATTTTTATTTTATTATTTAAAAATTAAAGTAAAGGCCATGCAAGTGTGCTATTACTTACATAAAAGTGTATATGGAGCGTTTTTATAAATTCTAGCGTAAGCGGAATGTTAACGAAAAGAGACTTTTTGTATTGAAACTGAAATTGTATGAGTTAGTTTAGAACTCAGCTATTAAGAAATGATTAGTAATGGTACTGATTACTAATTTTATAACTTTTTTTGAAAAGGTGAAGTATTCTTTAAGTTACGATTATATTCACTTTCGTACCATTAATAATTGATTACGATTCTTAATAATGGAAAAGTAATCTTAATTACTTGAAATTACAAAAAATAATCAAAAATAATCAAAAGAAAACTAAAAAAGAATCCAATTACTTTTAAAGATTACTTTTAATTCTTTTTGATTATTTATTAATAATCAAAAGTAATTTTTGAAAGTAGTCGGATTAATTTTTGCTTCTTTTTGATTTGATTTGATTGTAATTTCTAGTAATTCAGATTACTTTTCGATTATTAGTAATCGTAATCAATTATTTGTGAAAAATTCTTTTAAAGGGAATTATATAATCAGTACAATTCTTTTTCAAATGTAATCTAATTGATTCGTAATTGTAATCAAAATTTGACAGCTCTGGTGTAGAATTATCAAAATTCCAACATTTTTGATAACTTTTAAGATACAGTCTGAACAATTTTTACAGCTTTATTTATGAAACTTATTGAGGCTTTATAAAGGGTTTGTAAAACAAATTTTTATACTAATTTTTCTAAAAAATGTTTTATAAACCCGTAATAATTTTCAAAAATAAGGCTGTCAAAATTTAAATTTTTTTATTTCTGACACATTTGGATATTTTAAAAAAAAATCCGATTTTTTAAAATACCAGCGGCCGAAAAAAATAATTATTCTTGAATTAAAAAATAAAAAAAGAAATTGATTAAAGTGCAACTTGGACTTGCACACGAAAGCACGGACACTATATACATATCGTTACCTTAATATAGAAAAGCCCTAACTCATAATTTTTTTTAATCGAGTTTCTTGTATATTTCGTTAGAAGAACATTTAATGTTTCGAAAAATCTCGACTTCAAAAAAATAATGAGTTTGGGTCTTTCTATATTAAGGTAACGATATGTGATATAAAGTTTTTAGTTTTGGCTCTTGTTTTTTCTTTGGCAATTTTTTGATTATTTGGCGATTTTTTCGATTTTGTGGATTTTTTGTTATATTGACGCTTTTTTAGCTTTGGCGTTTTTTAGTTTTGACGATTTTTTCGGTTTCTGGCAATTTTTCTCGTAAGGATACTTTTTTAGTTTTGGCGTTTTTTAGCTTTGACTATTCATAATTTTCGCAATTTTTTGGTTTCTAAGCGATTTTTTGTGGTATTGACACTTTTTTAGTTTTGGCGTTTCGCAGTTTTTAAATTTTTTTTCAGTTTTTGGCGATTTTTTAGAATTTACAATTTTTTAATTTTGGTCTTTTTTAGTTTTGGCGGTTTTTTATCTTGGGCGATTTTTTTTTGTTTTTATACAATAATTTTTTTTCTGTTTTTCCCGATTTTTTTTTGTGTTGGCGTTTGTAAGCTTTGACGATTTTTTTGTTTTCGGGATTTTTTTGTATACTATTTTTTTTGGTTTAACGATTTCTTTAGTTTTACCGCTTTTTTCGTTTTTGCGATTTTTTAGTCTTTTTGCAACCTTCTCACTTGTTAACAGTCTTGTGAAATTTAAATGAAACCATAAAATATAAAAAGCCGTTTAGCCGTGAAGCCATTCTGCCTAAAACCTTATTATTGTAGCTGCTCTAATTTTGTTTCTTTAATACTAATCCTAATGCATCAATGACTTTAAAAACTTACATCAGCTTCCTAAGGCTAAATATTCCTATGTATGTATGTATGTAACATGAAAAGAACAAATGATAGAGCAACTGAAAACAATGGAAATATACAAAACAATATATGATTTTCTAAATACTTTATGTGTAATTATTTACATAAACTTTTCTGTTTCAAATTTCCTTTTCACAAAATGTTATTCACTAACATTGTAACTATTTGAAACTGCAACACAAGCAGCTTCATCAGAAATAATGGCAAGAATTTGTAAAACTTTTTCCTATTGTTTCAGTTGTCATAACGCCTAAAAATAAGTTTAACGCACTAAGAAATATTAGTTTAACTTTGTATATGTATTACTATGTAGTAACAATAAAATGAAAAAAATAGTACATTTGTGCAGGCTGGCATTAGTACTCCCTCCCCTCCCCCCCCTTCCAAGAAAAGTAAACAAAGAAAACATTAACTACATTCATAAACACCACGCCCCTTTACATAGCACAGCATGCTGGCAAAACTATTTTCTGTTGAATTTTCTCTAAAGAAGTCACAAGATAAATTAAAGAAACTAAAAGTCAAAGTATGACATCAACATTTCTTGTCAACATTATAATATTTCTCAAACGACATGCCAAATAACAAGGGAAGTTTTATTTTATATTGTGTGTTCCTTTGCGGCAACAACAACAACAACAAACATACAAAATAATTTCAGAAAGGATATAATTTTGCAAAATTGTATAAGTTTTAAAATTAAATTGAGCTGCAAAGGGGTCAAATATGCATATGAAGGCACTGAAGCGTATGAGTGATATTTGTTTGCTGTTTGTTTAATTGAAAATCCCACATACGTTCCACATATTTTCTCTATTATCTGTGTGTGTGTGGAGTAGGGTTTCCAAATTTATTTTAACATTTTACTCCAAATTTAATTTTTTTTAAACTAACAAGGTATTTTTTTAGTTTTTGAAAACAAACATTTTTAATTATTATAAATATTTTGTTTAGTCATAAGAAGAATATAATCCAAATCGCTTAAATTATCCACTAATGTTCTGAACAGACACTGGATATGCAATTCTATAAAAACTTTAGCCTACAGTTTTGAAATTTTTTCGTTTTTGGAATTTTTTCCCTTTGTGGATTTTTTTTTAATTTTGCCGTTTTTTTAGTTCTGGCGTTTTGTTAGTTTTGGCTTTTTTTAGTTTTAGCGATTGATTTTATTTTTAGCGTTTTTTTTTTGGTTTAGGCGATTTTTTTCCGGTTTGTTTCTTTTTTTTCTTTTTTGGCAATTGTTTTTGTTTTTAATTTTGGCTATTTTTTTGGTTTTTCTGGCGATTTATTTTAGTTTTAGAGATTTTTTCAGTTTCTCACTTTTTTCCGTTTTGGTGACTTTTTTCGGGCTTGGGCGATTTTTTCGGTTTGGCGATTTTATATTTTTGGGATTTTTTTAAATTTCAGCGTTTTTGAAAATTTTAAGAGCAGCTCTCCAAGATACAGCAGGTTGTCAAAATTACATAGTAAATATTACATTAACTGATGGAATACCCTTTGTCTCAATTTTAGTATTATTTGTTACACCAGCCCCTTTCTCTCCTAAACTATCCAGTCTATTTATACCAATTTAACGAAAATATTTTGATATTCAAGACATTAATGTAAAAGCGTCAAAACAGCCACAACTGAAAAAATCGCTAAGACAAAAAAAATGCACCAAAACCTAAAACTAAAAAAATCCCAAAATTAAAACAATTTTGAAAGTAAAAATCGTTGACAAAAATAAACTAAATCGCTCAAATACAAAACAAGCACCAAGAGTAAAAAAGTTGCCAAAAACTATAAAAAATCTCAAAAACGAAAAGAAATCATCTAAACGAAAAAACGTCAGAACCAAAAAAATCGCTAAACCTAAAAACAAGAGAAAATATCGCAAAAAACGAAAATATCGCCTAGCCAAAAAAAAAACGTCAAAACTAAAAAATCGTTATATCATTCAAAATAAAATAAATCGCTCAAATACAAAACCAACACCAAAAGTGTAAAGGTCGTCAAAATATAAAATCGCAAAAAAAAAGAAAAAAATTGCCAACGCGAAAAAACGCCTAAACTAAAAAAAATCGCTAAAGCTAAGAAACAGAAAAAAACACAAAATACCGAAGTAAGTCACCAAAACAAAAAAAATCGCTCTGTCACTTAAAATAAAATAAATCGCTCAAATACAAAACCAAAAGGTCGTCAAAAACTATAAAAAATTTTCAAACAGAAAAGAACTATATATGTATGTTGGTAATTTTTCTTCGACCTTAGAAATTTTATATATTTGAAGAAACAAATATACAGAAAAAAATTGCTAAAACGAAGAAACGCTACAAGGAGAAAAATGCCAAAAACTAAAAAAATTTCTAAACCTCAAAATCAGTCGAAAGAATCCAAGGACCCGAAAAAATCGCCAAAAAAATATAAAGAAAAAAATAGCTAAAACCAAAACAAATCACCGAAAAAAAATCGCCAAACAAAAAAAAGCGTTAGACATAAAAAACGCCAAAACTTTTTAAATGTCTACAGAAATAGTGCTATTCACTAACTTTTTTAACGATAGATAATCGCATCGTTAAAAAAATTATAACGAAAATTTATCGCATTCGCTGCTATTCATTAAAATTTTTAACGATATTCGCTGTAGGTTAATGTCAGTAGTGCGATTCCGTGACTTCTAACGATTCGACAATCGTAACTTTTGTCTATACATTTTGTCGCTAAAAATAGCGGTTGTGTGATTCTGAAACTTATTTTTAACAATAGGAGGCAGCTGATATTTTCTGTTGACTTTTGTCGATAAAATTTACAGCAAATAAATTATTCTCGCTTAAATAACGACACAGCTCACATTAACTTACAGCGAATATCGTTAAAAATGTTACTGAATAGCAAATTCGATAAATTTACGTTATAATTATTTTAATGATGCGACTATCGTTAAAAAAAGTTAGTGAATCGCGTTAAAGGTGTGCCGTTGTTTAAGCGCCAATAATTTATGTACTGCTAATTTTATCGACAAAAATCAACAGAAAATATCAGCTGCGTCCTATCGATAAAAACGAGTTTTAGAATCACACAATCGTTATTTTAAGCGAAGAAATGCATAGGCAAAAATTACGATTGTCGAATCGTTAAAAATGCTGAATCGTACTACCGGTAAGATATTCAATTATATAGGCTAAAGTCCGTATAGTATTACACAAATGTGTAGTGTACGTACGGAAACCTTTGTGTGCGAGTCAAAGTAGCACTTTACTGAATTTATTTAGAGTTGCTGCGATTTTAATAGAATTTTGCAAAACACAATAGCCCTGAGTATATTATAAGTAGTTTGTGTAAGATATTTCACGAATTTATAGTTATGGTTTTTGATCTTATGACATTTTTTTAAAGTAAATGTTATATGGTAAGGACACGAATCCTTGCACGGATATTCACTTAAATTAATATTTATTCAATGTAGGTCCATTAAATTTCATTACTCTAGGATAACTGTTTTTAGTCGCTGCTTGTATAAAAGTGTTACACCAAGCGACGCGATTAAAGCCTGGATCATACTATCGGCAAATTTATTTTATTGATTTAAGTAATTTCACAACTGAAATAATTTTTTTAATATTTTCTGTGTATGTCGACATATATAAAACATATATAAGCAGTGAATCTAAAAGCCGAATCTTTGTTTTTAAATTCTACTAATTTTAGTATGCATACACACAAACATATTCTTGAACGTCTTATGATATTTATAGTTTTGGTAATTTACTCCATTGTTTGCTCGAAAAAAAAATAAACAAAAAGCACGAAACAAAACTGCTGTTAATTTGTCAACAAATTTTGCAGCTTTAAAAACGTTCGACAGCCGTTGCTGTTCGTACGTGCTTAAGCTGAGAAAATTTTTTATATCTTTCCTTTATATAAGCACTTATCCTCTTCTCCGCCCACCCCCAACATAGCCACCCCATCCACAATCAATAAAATACTTTGAATTTTTTGGCAATTGCAGCAATAGCAGCATGGAAATATTTAATCGAAATATTCGTGTTGAAATGTTTTAGAAAATCGCACATACACTCACACATACAAACACTCATGCATTTAAAAAAAAAACACCAAAGTGGCAAAGAATATTGTCACACAAAAATTCCTATTGAAAAAAATGGATCGTATGTATTTGGCAAATTCCAAACCTAAAGTATTAAAATAAATCCTGGCATTTTAGTTTGCACATAAATGGTTTATTCAATATTAAATCCTAAATCAAATGCTGGCAATTATTTTAAGAGAATTTGGGCCATATAGTGGAGGATATATTTAAAAAGGATTTTTTTTTATCTAGAACTTTAAAAATAGTTTAATATTTAAAGGAAGCCTAAGAAAAAATTCTTTAATCTAGAATTTTATATTTATATATTATTTCAAGGAAACCTATAAAAAAATATTTGAGATAAATTTTATTTATTTGGGAATTAATTGAAGCAATACAAGATGTAAAAATTATTTTAAGATATTAAGCAACAAATTAATTGTAAAAGTTTGTTAAGCCACAACGAATTTTAACTTAAGTTAGACTATTATTTGTTGTTGTTTTACTGTTTGTAATTTGAACCAAAAAAATTTTTGGGTCCTTGAATTGAATGGCAAGAAATTTTCCACGGAAAACTTAAATGCACAACTTCACAAGGTAAAAAGCAATCATCGCTGTATACTTATCATAACTGAATTTATATTCTCAATTTTAATAGTAAATTATCCCGCCTTTTTTTACAGTGAAATTTTCTAGGGATATTCAAATTATTTTGTTTTTAATAATTTAAAATTTTTACTGATCTTGAATTAAAACTACAGAACATATTTAATTAAAAAAAGTAATATAGTAGAAGCAAGTATTCCTTCCATTAAGTGCAATAAATTAAGCCAGATTTCACTGAATGTCGATCTTAATTAAAAATAAAGACTTACAGAATACAAGTCTGTACTTGTATTATTTTCAATAAAATTACTCAGCATATTATTATTTTTAAATTTTAATGATGATAGAAAAATATATTATATATAAAAAATCTGCCGAAAATTTTTTTTGCAACATTCCGATCATGACTATAGCTAAAGTGAAAAATTTTTAAATAAAGGATATATGGGAAGAGTGTGTGTCCTTATAACGATTGCACTTAACTTTGTCCAAGATTCTACCTGTATAATTCTACGAATTTTAGCAAGACTTTAACGGCATTTGAATCATTGTTGTATCTGAACTGCAATTTCTGAAATAAAGGATATATGAAGAGAAGATATTCTACCCACAATGATGAAACTATTTTATATCAAATATTTTAGATACATGAATGTAAAAAATAAACAAGAAATTCTTATGGCATTCTAGTCATAATTTTAACTGAATCTGGTTTTTTCAAAATAAAGGATATAAGGGAGAAGAACCTTTCCTTGTAACGATTGCGATAAAAATTATCAAAGTTTTTGGCTATAAGATTCTACGAATAGTAATGAACTTTGACGGCATTCTGATCATAATCGTCTCTAAGACTAAATTTTTAATATTAAGAATATAACAAAGGCACCCACTTTTTTTACAGCAATTAATTAAAAATTCATATAAGACTTTAAGTTTATATTTTTATAAGAAACTCGACTAGTTTTTAAGCATAACTATAGCAAAAAAGAACTTTTATATAAAGGGTGTACGAAAGAAGGTCCTTTTCTTACACAGGCTCATAATTAAATTTATCAAAGGCTCTACCTATGCAACCTTACGAATAGCTAGTAAATATTTAAGTGTATTACCATCCTTATTGTGTTAAAAATTTAATTTTAAAAATTAAGAACACACCGCTCACTTCCTAAAACAACGTCATAACTAAAACAAACTCTCTTACCAGAAAACAAGTTTAAAGTTTTCACTTTACACAGAACTTAAAATAAAAAAGGAAATTTTAATTTTCTTTTAAGAGTTGAGTAACCAGGACAATTTGAATAACGATATGAGAATTAATTCTGCATCCTTAACTCAAAAAGTATATTTCTTTACTTAAAAATCCAAGTTTTTGAGTTATGACGTTATTTTAGAAAACGAGTGATATTATTAGAATAAAATTTATCAGAGATTTACATGATTCTAAGAATAATTTTCAAAATAAAGGATATATGGGAGAAAATTGTGTTCCAATATCGATTAAGATGAAATTTATCAGAGATTTTGGCTATATAATTCTACAAATAATATCGAATTTTGACGGCCTTTTGATAATAAGTATATCCAAAATCAAATGTTTAATATTAAAGTTAAAGAAAAAGTACGCACTTTCTTACAACAATTGATATTCACAACAAATTTTATGTTTATATTTCTATTTCTGAAGAATTCAAAATTGTTACTGCGTTATTAATTTTTATTTTCAAAATAAAGGATATACGTAACGTCAGCTTGTCCTTCTACAGATTAGCCTAAATTAAGCAGGCATTCTAGTAATCATCATAACATTTAACAACTACTAACAACCATTACTCTCAATAGTTTAAAATTTTTACTTCGTTATGATCATTAGTTTAGAAAGTTTATTTTCAAAATAAAGGATATATAAGAGGTGGCCTTATCTTTCTACTTATTAGCCTAAGATTTTACAGGCATTCTAGCAACGTAATTCTACGTTCATTTTACAAAATATTTCCATCACAATTAAAGCTGATATGCAAATTTTAAAATTAAGGATATTTACGAGGTCCTGCATATATTAATGATAACATTCTATCCCTAGTAACAACTATTATTGTAAAAAGCTTAAAAGTGTAACAGTGTTATGATCATAATTTTAGTTAAATTTAATTTTTAAAATAAAGGATATATGAGAGGTGGGCTCATCATTGTACTGATTAGCCTAAAATTTAGCAGACATTCTAACAACGTAATTCTACAATCGTTTTACAAATATTCCTATCATAATTGAAGCTGATATGCAATTTTCAAAATTAAAGATATTAACGAGATATTAACCTTGCTAGGTCCTTCAACCACTTAACAGAAGAGTTACTGCAAATATAAATGATAACACTATACGACTACAAACTACTATTATTAAAGCATTATTATCATTATTGTAGCTAAAGTTCAGTTTTCAGTGTGCCCTTAAAGTAATTGAAATAAAGTTTACTAGAGTTTATTGCATTAAATTCCTACGAATTGTAATATTATTTGATTTAAATTTTTATTACGAATCATTCTAATAATTTTTGGGGCTTAAGTTGAGTTTTCTATAAAAAGGATACATGGGGAGAAGGCTTGCTTTTGCAGCGATTGAATTAAAATTTACTAGGGTTTATTGCAGTATAGTTCTACGAGTTGTAACATAATTTGGTATGAATTTTTTTTTAAATTGTGGCTGAAATTCACTTTTCAAATTTAAGTATATGACAGAGAGTAACTATGTTTTTAAGCAATTTGTCGTAATATTTATTGAAAATTTTAACTATGTTTTGGAATTAAACTAATAGCTAAAATTCTTAAGGGTATTCTGATTTTAATTATGGGTGAAATTGTATGTTTATAATTTTGTTATGGGTTAACCACATCTATAGGTAATTCGTTGATGCTCAAGCAAATGTGTTTTAATTAAATTTAAGTAAGATTTCCAATATGGTCACTTCTGCAATTAAAAAAAACTTAAGCTTAAATTCACTAAAAAAAATATTTAAATTTCTTTTCGACGTAAAATTTGTTATTAAATTTTTTTTATTGGATTTGAAAAAATTGCAATAATCAGATTACGCTATAAGCCTAACGCAAAACTGTAGAGACCGGATAAGTATCAATAATAAGTATTTGTTATAGCTGAACTCAACTGTTTACTACTCTCCAAAATCAAAGACAACATAGTTAAGTCGTACGTAGATTTAAAAATTTTTCGTTTAATCCTTTTTGCTTAACTCTTAAGATACGACAACTGAAATTAATATTAAATTTTAATTAATGAAAGGGAATTTTATTGTTCAATAATAATATGCACTTTTATTAATAATTCCCCGAAAGTATTTTATTGCAAAATAATTTTATTTGACAATTTTTAGAATGTCCTCTGACATTCATGTTAAATCTAAGAAGACCATTGGAAATTAAGATAAATAATTTGGTTACTTTGTAACTTTGTAGGAATTCTTTGCTTATATTGCCAAATTGACATGGATATAATCAATAGTATTTTCATTTCAGAAAATAATTGAATGCATTAGTATTCAATTAATATTTAATCCTTTGCTTAGTTAAAGGACATAATAAATACAAATACACAAGCCGTAATAGAATAATTTTCATTAAACTTACATGCATTTAGTCAAAATGCAATAATCATACATATCGTGCCATAACTGCTAAAAAGGCTTAAGCGACATATTTTTTGAACTTCGTTTTTTGACGAAAATCTATTACCTACGATCGCAAACGATCGATTTTTTTTTCTAAAAATTTAGGTCTAAAATTATGTTGCTTAAGTTTTTTGGCGGATATGGCTCGATATGCAGCTACTCCTACATGTGTACCTGAATCTGCTGATGTACGCAAGACATGCTTTTATTTGTATCCTTTCAAAACTATTATTTATTACTGCTCGTAAGACATAAAATGACATTCAGATTGCTGGTAATTCATTATTAAATTGACACAATAAAAAAATGCCACAAGGCAGAATCACTCAATCGAAACTACTTTTAGTAACGATGCAAGTGCAAATTCTATTTAATGTAAGGCTACAATCATTTGTCCTTACTCCTTTTTTCTGTGCAGCTATTGATCAATTTACATTATGAAATTTTTCAAAATATTTTGTTGCGTGAAACTTTATCCATTTGCTAATAAGAGCTCTACAGAAGACGGAGTCTTAGAAAATTGTATGTAGCATGAATTTATGTACAATTATTTAAATTTTTTTTGATACGAAATTTATTTTTCCACACCTCCGTTCGACAAACAGATAATTTTCTATAAAAAAATTAAAAACTTTAATTCAATCTATTTCAAAAATAATTTCTGTAGCAAATTTTTTTGATATAATTGGCCTTATACTTTTAGCTAATAATTAACATTAAATGTTTAATTGATTAATAAATTTTTTTCTTGTGCTGCTACACACAGATACTTGTGTGTAGAACATGTGGACATGATAATTTATTAAAACCTCTAATGATGTGTTTATTGGCCATTGAGGTCGTGTAAATTTTAAATGATTGAAGAGGAGAAAAAAGAATTTTAATTTAAATTAATAAATTTAAAATTTTATATACATAATTTATATTAAAACCTTATAAAAGTTATATATAGATAGTGTTACATATCGTCATAGAAAGCTCAAAAGGCTGTAACTTTAAAAAAATCCAAATGGACTTTTTGAATGAGTATGATGTAATTAAATTTATTGGGTGCCACATTCATCATCTAAGGGATCCGAGTAAAAAGCCGAATTAATTTTTTTTATGTAAGTTTTTATTTTTTTATGTTTTATTTCATTTTATTTCATTAATGTATACACAGATATATATGTATATGTATGCATCTATAGCTAACCAGTTGCGAAATCTTCAAACACAAACAACTCAACATTAGTGGGAACTTTTATTTCTCACTGCTTAATATAAAGTACCCCACCCAGAATCAGCAGTGCTTATTGCCATCACTATCAAAAACAGCTGATATTGTTTTTACTTGTATTTCCATTTCATTTAGTTTGATAGAAATATAAAAATATTTGAACGGAGTCAATAGGTCTGTTCATCTACTTTCTCAGCAGAAAATAGCAACGAGAGAGTAAAGCAGAAATTTACAAAATTACTCTCCCAAATATAAAAAAGTAAATGAACGCTTTACTTGTAAAAACTTGCAAGAAAATTTTATTCATATCAGAACCATGGATTGAAATCATGATACAATTGTACTTTTTCTGATGTATTTTGTTTGATAAGATTTTAAATTGCAATTTTTTAAGAAATTGAAATTTAAAATTAAATACTTTACACAGTTTCATGTATATTTACGATTTTTATGAATTTTTCAGACTTTTTTAATTTTATTCCATTAACAAATACAAGAATTCGACTTTTCATCTCTGATCATATATGAGAAATAAACAAAATTATTTGCCATTAAAATTGAATTTATGTGGCTTAATGATGGAAAAACAATAAATTAAGAAAACATACTTTCTTTTTTCATACGTATACATATTTTTTTTAACAAAGAAATGGAAATTATTGCAGTTTTCCCTTTTAAAATATTTTTTGCATAATTTATTTGACAACAGAACACAAGACAAGTAGTTGGATAATTCCTGCAAGTAAAAATTTTTTTTTTTGTAGGAATTTGTTTGTCTTTCAATTTTTTCTCTCTTTTGACGCTCTCTCCTTGCAAAGTTTTTGAGTTAATGAACACTTTCCAGTAACAATTGTTACAAACTCGTAATAATTTTCAGTAAATGAACAAACCTTATGCAAATGTTTAATAAAGAAAAAATTAGGTAAACAAAACGACTTGTCCAGAATTCGTTTTGTTAAAGAACTAAATACACATCCGTACATACCCAGCTAGCATTTTGTATCATAATCGAATTTTTTCCGAATAACCGTCTATGAGCTCATTTTTCGATCACAAATGAGTGAGAAAATGGTACCCTACCAAATAATCATTTATGATACGATTGGCTAATGCATATTTGTGCAATTTTCTGGTAGTATTAAATTTTTAAATCATCTTTTTGCGATTTCTTTGCATTTTGTTTCTCTATTTTTGAGAAATAATTATTCGACATAACTTAAGTGAATCTTTTTTCAAATCACCCAAGCGATAAATCAGTTTTTAATCATCAAAAGTGATCTGATGAAAATCATATAAGAGATATTTGAAAAAGTTATCACCTAAATTATAGCGTGTGGGTATACGCAATTGTAATGCAGGCAAAAAAAATATACACAAGTAAACAACCATCATAAACTACTTTTTTAATGACGTATGTCATGAACTCCTTGCGCGATTAAAAACGAGCTTTGAAAATGCTGCTGAGATTGTCTAAACGTTGCTTTCACATTCTGGAAGCCTTGTTTGGATAAAAAAAGGGCAACGCATCCATCTACTGGCAGATCAGTTTTAAGTTCAGATAACCATAATTCAGTTACAGTCTATCATTGAGTTTATTGTGAAGTCTATCGTGAAGCCTGCATAAGTGTGTTAAAGTAGCCAGTGAGTCTTTGTAGTAATATCAACGGTTAACAAGTGAAGGCTCAGTTAGCCGACTATAATGTAATGGAACTGCAACGTAAGAAACAGCTGATCGACATTTTTATATGAAAAGTAGGTTACATTACATTATATCTGTATAACAATTTTCATTACTTTTCACATAACAATATCGATCAGCTGTTTCCCACTGTTGCAGTTGCAGTTACTTTACATTAGAGTCAGCTAACTGAGCCTTAAGTCCATGTAATTTTTTTTACAACAAACATAGGAAAAAAATTCAAAATTTTTTTTTAATTTTTTCTTGTGTTTGTTGTAAAAATACTAAATTTTTTTTAACCAAAAAAAAAACTGAAATGAATACCTTTATTAATTCATAAAAATATTTCATTCTATAGGAATTTAAAAATATTGAACTTAAGCCCAATTAAGAAATTATTATATTTATTAAGTTTTTGTTTGAATTAACAAAATTTAAATTATTTCCTGATTAAAATTCCTTCATCATATATATATATATATATATATATATATATATATATATATATATATATATATATATATATATATATATATATATATATATATATATATATATAAAATATCCCTTTTTATTGGGAATATTCATGGTTAGGTAATTGATATTGTGCATTTGGTGAATATAGGGTGTTCATTGAAATTGCCTGTGATTAAGTCGGCGGGGACATGTCACTGTTTGTTTTCGTAGATTTTAATATAAAATTTTTCTGTATGTTGAGGACTCACGGTAAAATTATTATGTTAGAAATTCCAAGCAACTTTGCTCTATAAACTATAGATGTAAAATATACTTTTATTTTTGCATCGATTTGCTCTTGAGACGGTATTTATAAAGGACTTAATTGCAGTTTGCATAACAATTATAAAATTCATATATTTATATTACTTGATATTCGATAAATTTATTTGATGAAATCTTTTAGTGGCTGAAATTTCAGCCATCAATTAGAAATTAATTTTCCGACTCAAACCCAAACTCAATATTATATAAAGAAAAAGCAGAAAACAGATTTTTTTCATAAATTTCATGTGGTTAAAACATTATGAAAAGAAGTAACAACAATAAATAAAACCTGCTGATGTATTACTTTTTAACAGGAAGTAAACAGCAAAAACGAAAACTTTTACATACTCACTGTATATGTATGTATGTATGTGTAAATCAAAACACTTAAATGCTTGCAACACACACTCTTACAACTATAACAGAGACGGCACAACTTCCTAGTTTGAAGTTTAATGTAGTTCAGTTTATGGCGCTCATTTGAACATTTAGTGAGGGCAGAAAATTTTGTCACCAACATCTGCTGTTTTTTGTTTAGTTTTTAAATTGCAATCACAATATAAAAAAAAACTGGAAACCAACAATGTTTGTAAAAAAAAGCTAAAATATGAATAAATAAAACACATGTGCTTGTGCTTTTAAAAATATAATAAATATTTAATAATGGCAAAGTTTTAACAGCCATCTCAACTTTATTTTTTGCACTTTTCCTTGTTAACGGCTGTTGCACGTTGTATTTACATTTATACGAGGATCGCTATATATCTTGTGAAATTTGAGATCTCTTATTGACAGGAATTAAAAAATGCAATAAGGGCCATCATTTTAATAAATTGTTTGTTCGTTAGCCTTGATAAGCATTAAAGCATTAAACATTTTCACCACCACAGCAAGCTACCAACTTCAATATGTCAAGGATATAATACGCATGCTTATGTGAGAAAGATTATTTCATCGACAGCAAGGCAACACGGTGGCATGTGGTTGTCCATGCTGATTTTGTCTTGTTGTAGTACAATTAAACTAATTTCTATTTTATATTTTTGTTTTGCGACAATAACTAAATGTGGAATGAATGACAGCTTACATTCACTTCATATTATTTAACATAACGAAGTTCCAAAAATATATTTAAAGAAACAAATTGATTAATTTTGATAATTTTACGTGATGCATATATGTAAGTACATTCTAAATGAGTAATTTTATTTTTATAAATGAGGAATATTTAAAGATGGCAATACTGAAATATGCATTTATACTTGAATATCAGCTGCTTATGATGCTGCTGCTTTATGCAATATAATTAAGTAGCTGACTACAAGGCAACAAATGCAGCTAGTCATCATTTGAAGTCATGTGTTCTTTTAATCTGCTGCGGTGAAGTTTTTTAATGCAGGAGTTCAGGGCTGTCAGATATGGCAATATCTCGCCAAACGTGGCAATTTTCAACGTGTTTGGCGTCCACATATTTAGGTTGAAGGCATGGCGATTGTTTTAATGATTATTGAACTTCCAAAATTTTGTAATTCAGGAAAATTAGTTTGTTGAAGGAGTGGTTTCAGAACCAAATCCTACCAAAACTCATCTCTAAGAAATTAAAACAATTTGATTTTGATGATTTTTCTTATATTAATTATTGTATTGTGTTAACACGTTTTGAATTTGGAAGAGAAAAATTTTGCAAGAAATAATTTTTGACCATTTATTTCTACTTTTTATTACGATTATTTTATGCGCGATATAAAAACGAGTTTTTTATCAAAGATATATAATAAGAAAAACTTCATGAAGTTGATTTTTAGCGACTTTTGACGATTGTTAAAATCAATTTGGCGAAAAAGATCGGAAAAACCTGGCAAACCTGCATGAGTGTAGAAATTTTACCGTTAGCAATTGTGTATGAGGAGAATATAAGAGAGAGCGACTTTTTGATTTGATTTTTTTTATTTATTTACAGAATACAGTCGACTGTTGGTAATTTGAAACTCTTTATCTTAAATCTCTCGGTAATTTGAACTATTTCCCAGGCCTGCAGGCTATAATTTGAATTTTTTTCGGCTCAAGCTCTATAATTTAAATAATTTTTATATAAAATTTATGTTTAAATAATTTAAATATAAAATACCTAATCTTTTTTTTTAATAATATGCATTTCATAGGAATATCATAATGCTCGCCCAAGCACAGTGGGATAAATCCGGAATCTAGCTGGACAAAATTATTTGATGATCAGTCTATATGGTTTTAGGGCTGCTGAATATGCAAAAAAAATTTTAAAAAATTCTAGCTCAATTTTTTAAATAAATACGATAGAGCCTTGCTATTACGAACTTCTTTAGAATTCATTCTTCATACAAAATTAACAAGTACCTATTGTAATGTTAATGTTTTAATGGTTTTTGAATTTATATTTTTTTTAAATATTTTTACATAAAAACAGTGAAATTAGATGTTGCAAACTTTGCATAATTTTTTTTTTTTTGTTTTTTTTTGTAAATAAGTAATTAATTTGTATTGAAAAACTAAAAAGAAATAAAAAAATACCTAATTGTGTAATTTAAATAATATGAAGAAATATATTATTATAGAAATATATTATTGCTTGCCCAAGCACAGTGGGAATAATGCGGAATAGAGCTGAACAAAATTATTTGATAGTCAGCCCTTATGCTTTTGAGAATACTGAATTCGAAATAGTTTCAAAATTCTATCTCAATTTTTTTAATGAAATACTATAGTCTCGCTATTGCGAACTTCGTTAGTATTAATTTTTTATATAGAATATTAGCAAGTTTGCATTAACTTGTAATGTTAATATTTTAATGAGTTTTGAATTTAGAAAGTTATTTAAAAATGTCTACATCATTAAAAAAAACAGTGAAGATTAGATATTGGGAACTTTACAAAAAAAATTTTATATAAATAATTAATTTATATTTGTATTAATTTATATATGCATATAAAAATATATAAAATGCCTAATAGTTTCTTTTAAATACGAATTTATTCATAGGAATATTATATTGCTCGCTCAAGCACAGTGAGATAAATCCGGAATCTAGCTGGACAAAATTATTTGATGATCTGCCTATATTGTTCTTGTCCCTTGAATTCTACAAAAAAAAGTTTAAAAATTCTAGCTTTATTTTTTTAGAGTTTCGCTATGACGAACTTCGTTAGTTTAATTTTTTATAAATACTATTAACGAATTCGCATTAGCTTTTATTGTTTGAGAGATTTTTGAATTTGGAAAATTATTTCAAAACTTCAATAATACAGTGAAGATTAGATATGGCGAACTATATATCCAAGATTTGTTATGTATGTATATAAGTAATCAATTTATTTTTTTGTTTTCATTGTTGTCTAAATAACAGGAATATTTTAAAGTATAAGGCCCATTTTCACAACTTGCCTCTAGTCATAAATAGTATTTTGTCTGTCCGATAAATGACTTTGCATTATAAAACCTTCATTTATTATTTTTTATGCATTAAATATCATTATTATTAATAATAATAACAATAAAAAATTTAAGTTTTAATAATGCAAAGGTATTTATCGGACAGACAAAGTCCTACCTTTACCTAAAGGCAAGTTGTGTGCCAATGGCCCTAAGACTTTTATTATTTACAGAACAGATAAGCCATATTTTTTTATTAAATAAACAGTTCTCCTCGTATATTGTTGGTATAATTTTTTGCACATTTATTACTGCAACACATACCACAAAAACAATAACAATATGTTAACTAAATTATATGTTTCATAAATTTATATATTTATATACTTTTTATATTACACAATACTGCTTTAAATGTATGCTAATAATGATAATTTTAAAGTTTTGAAATGTTTTATTTTTTTTTAATTTTTTGGTTTACCCAGAAGAACAACGGTAAGGTAAAACATTCAAAAAGGAAAAAGTGTGTGGTCTTAACAAAAGTATACAGTAACATTCACATTATCTATGATTAGATTAGTGCACACATTTTCTCTCTAATCCTGAAATCTCTTATTGTGCTAATCATTTAATCATTTAGTATCCTAGTTTATAATTTCTAATATAATTAGAATAATTTGCGAGAACCCAATAAGATTATGTATACTTGTCTACGGAAGATGAAGATTTATTATACTAGTATGTACTGATATTCAAGCCATATAAGTCATTTGAAATATGATTAATTTCATACAAAACTAAACTATTTACTTCAAGTGTTTCCTTATTTAATATGAAGCTCTTAAAGATTTTGGAATACCCTCTGCATGAATAACTACAATTTATGTTTTAAGTATCAAGTAGAAATATTATTTAAAAAATTTTAGCAATTACTTGCAACCCATCCAATGAATGGCTTCATGTACATTCAAAAGATTTTAGCAAAATAATGATTTTAGCAAGATAATATTAATTTCAAGTTCTTAAAATAACCAAAAACGTTACATATTAGAAGAAAATATTACTGGTGTATGTAATGTATACATCACTACAAATATTCTTTTGGAATTGCTTAAACATTTCACAACATCAGAATTAAGAATACCAAATGCAGCAACATTCACTTTTGTTTGCATAAACTTAAATATTATTTGTGTATAAAGAAAATTTCTTAGAAACATTTATACTTAAGCCACTATTAATCATTTCTCTTAATCGTTTAAGCCCAATATGTCCTATTTTATGATTAATATCAATTCAAGTATTATGGTAAGAATATCTTTATTCATATTCAATGAGGACATAAGCATTTTTAATGTACTCTGCTGCACTATTGGTGGTGAGCAGGTATGTGCAGACTGTGTGCAGGAGTAAGATTTGACTTTACAAAAATACAATATATATATATAGTTAGCTAAAATGCAAAAATGGCGTAACTAACAAAAATATAATTTTACAGAAGATTCAAAAAACGTTAAGTTCTCTTATTTTTATAAATAAAAGCGTAATTTTTGATCGCAGAAGTGAAAAATTTTGTCAAGACATGTAGTTTGATGGCATATATAAAAATCAATCAAAAACTAGATTTTGTATATATTTTTTATAAACAAATAAATCATTTTCATATTTATTCTTCACGTTTTACTTTCGAAAATTTAAAAAAAAAACTATCAGTTTTCAATTGTGCTCTATATATAGTTATATCATGATATCATTACGTCACACCATATCTATTAGTGTTTACACACTGAAAGTTAAAAACGTTAAAACCGTAAACAGCTGATTTTGCATTCACACAGCAAGTTTGTTAAATTCAGGTTTTAACTCACAGACTGTCTAATTACTTTAGGTTAGGTTAGGTTAGGTTAGGTTAGGTTAGGTAGGGGTGGCAGTCAGAAACCCTGACTGCCACAGAAACCCGGACTCACTTAGACCGTTTGGTCCATTGTGATAGCACGGAGACTCTGCTTATGCAGAGTCCCCACCGTCGAACCATCCAGAGCTCAGTATAAAGCTGCTAATACGTTGAAGTTCAACACCAGCAACGTCAGAAAGTTCCCTGAATTCAAGAGCGCCCATTGTGGCCATTCTCTTTCCTGCAAGTCCAGGACAGTGACAAAGCAAATTTTCTATGCTTTCATCTTCATCAATATCTTGGCAGCTACGGCAAAAGTCGTTGTGTTCAACCCTTAGCCTTTGTGCATGCCTACCTATGAAACAGTGTCCGGTTAACACGGACACTAGAATTCAGATTTGTTTCCTATTCTTTCAAATTAGGTAATCCGTACCTTCTCTATTTAGGTGAGTCCATAACTGCCTTGTGATCACGCAATCATTTCTTGTGACCCACCTTCTATTTGTTTAGTCCTCTGTCTTGCGCCTAAGTCTAATTACTTTGCTCAAAAATAAAATAAATCTCCTGCAGAAATGCGTGTATTTGTTGTTGTATTTTGACAAACTGTACAACAACTGTTTTTGTTTGTATGAAAAACTGGGAAATTTTACAATACGTTGTAAAATGGAAATAATTTTATGTATTTTAAATAAATAATTTAAAATTATGGAACTACTAGTAATACAAAGTGAAGAAGTGTTTGAAAAGCAAATCAATCAATAAAAAATGCACAGATACATCACAAAATAAAACTTTTTTTATCAGCGGATTGATGTCAGCCATTTCGTTATATTTTCACTTCTCAGAGGTCAATGAAAATATTTTAATTGTTTTCCTTCCAAAAAACTCTTTTTTCCTATAATTCTTTGATTATTGTTGCTGCTGCATCCATTTTTACGAGTAAGTTGAAAATCTTTCAAGCGTCATCTGTTGTTATTCACTGGCATAAACATTATCAGCTGCTCCTGGTAATTTTAATTTGGCAGCACTGAACTTAGCACAGCGAAAACAAGGTTGCATTTCATTTTAACATAAACAATTTGTGTGGCAAAACCAGGTTTTAGCTGTTGGTTTTAACGTTAAAGCCAACTTTTATTAAGAAAATGCATTGAACAGTCAGAAAACATTATATGCTATGACATAATTATATCATGACAAGTTACCATGTCTCAACTTATATGTATGTTGTGACTTAAAATGTGTGTTATAATGTAAAATATAAATATCAATACACAAAGACGGCTTTTCTTTGCCAGTGAATTTTGCAAAGTCTTTACTTTGCAGGCAAGAAGAAGCTCCCAACTCAGGACTTTTCTAAGTAAGCTTTGCGTGTTTAAAAACTGGAAAACATAGCATAACAAAAGTATGTTATAATATAAAATATCATGACCTAATTGTAGAACAATACAATTATTTCATAACACACTTATGTCAGATAATAATAAGTTCATAAGAAAATTATATTCACACACGACATTTTAATGATGTTTTAAAATCTTATGTTATGTCTTTTCTATGTCTCGACATAGTATACGTTGTTATTTAGCTATGTCATCATATAATTGGAGTGGCATAATTATGCCCTACAATTTTTAAGTCTTAAAATTTTTATGCCCCAAAAGAATATAAATATAAGTTTTCTTTTAAAATTAATTTTTATGCGTTTTTAAGCCCTAAAATGATCGAAAAATAGCGGGCATCTGGTCGATAATTTTCCGGCCAAGTAAAGATGTAGTTTGAATTTGATTTTAACCCTAATTAATTTCAGAGTTATAAGATTACCGATTTTAAAAATTTTAAACCTTTTTTTTAGATTCTTAACGTTTGAATTAAAAAAAAATCATACTACATCCAAAAAGGAAGCGACATAATGAGTTTCAGGTGTCTATCTTAGGACAACGATTAACCAACCAGTCACTCATTCAATTACTTTTTTAACTGTGCTTTGATCAACATTTTTGTTTAGTTGAAAACAGCAATAAAACACGCTTGATCCTCAATAGAGCAACTTTTGCTAGGAACATCTTTATATATTATTCTTCTATAAATCTCTTGCTTCATGTTCAACTTTATTAGTTTATATTTAATATCTTTACTTAAAGTGAAGTGTGCTTAAGATTCGTTTCTACCCACTTACATTTGTCTTGTTTTAATTTCTCTTTCCTAAAGTTTTTGTAATTGCACTCGTAGTTCTTCAGTAAGTGCAAACAAACATTTATTATAGTTTGTAGATGAGAACTTATAGCCTTCATTAAGTTTAAGTTTTACTACGATTGGCTTTATATCTTATCTACCATTATAGTTACCTTAAAGGATTCATTTCTTTGCATATGGTTTTCCATATTGTACGTTTATAATATTTGTTATAAGGAACTTGTGAGTTTAGTTCTTTCTTTTTTTTCCTGCACAAGAGGTTTCATTTGAATCAATTGCCATAAGCGTTCTACAGTTTTATTTTTACAAAAAAAAATAAAACAGCAGTATTAAAATATGAGGACAATAGTCTCATCTTTAACAGTATTTTACGTGTAAGAAAGGTTGCAATGCAAATACGGACAGAGAAGAGGAATTGTTGCAATAAGCACAATTATGGGAAGCTTACTCGAAGACTAATGCAGGGTAGTAACATGTCTACTTATATTTTTAGGAGGTTGACCTATTGATCATTTTCCATGATGACATGTGCTAAATATTATGAAATTTTGCTTAAAATTTGCCATTATTTTGAGCTCAAGGAAGGCCATGACAAGATAAAACTATCTCTCATATCTGACTTTTATCACAAGGATTTAAGACTTACGCTACTAATCACACAGTGGCTAGATGGTCACACATCTGAGGTAGTTTCTTTCTCTCTCTAAAAATCAGCTTTTGAAGTTCGAAAAAAAACATAATTTAAATTGATACTTAACTGTTCAAGCTAATAATAATATTAAATAATTTATTTTTTTTATAAAGAAAAGTAACACTAAGGCAGCGAATGCCTACTACTGCAATTACTAGGTCTTACTTTCTTTAGAAAAGACAGGTGGTGAAAGTGGAGATAGAGGAAAGCTTCGTTCTTTTATTTTCTCTGCTTTTTTGCACATTTCTAAAAATGCAGTTTTTTTGCAGCGTCTCTGGTGTCAATGAGGCGTATTAAATTATTGAAAGTCTACTTAGTAACCATTTTATTGCTCATTTTACTTTGCCGATGATTCTGCCACATAGTATTTAGGAAGTACGACACTCTGATATTACATTACGAAGCCGGGGTGGTCAGTGACCAGTGTCTATGCCTTCATCAACTGAACTTTTCTATAACAACAGCTACAAATGGACACTAATGCACGTCAGAAAAATGCGTGGTGTTGTTATTTTTAATGAATTTTGGAGACTGGGCTCGAGCCCAGCACCTTATAGTCAACGTGCTATAACTACTTCTGCCAACGCCACCCTCAAATTATATAATCACTAACCTATGTGGAGTTATCATATTATTTTCTTCCTAAACATTTCAAAATTATAGACTTACATGAGTTTGCTATATCTATACATATATATATATATATATATATATATATATATATACTAATCACTTGTAATGATTCATATTAAAAAATTATATATACATCTAGGAAAGAATCCATCTTCTTTATAAGATAAGAAGACAATTAAATCGATGCTGCTATTCTTCGCTCTCGTGCCATGAAAAAGAAACAATGTTGAGAACGCAACTAATCCATCTCGTAAAAATGGCTCTCCTTAAAGCATAAACATAAAAAACGTGCTTATTTACGGAATACTACTATTTAATTCCCAATTATGCTACCTTAAATAAACATAAACCCACTTTTATTCTGAGAAAATCCACATGGTTTTTATTTGCCCTTGCATGCGTTTCTGCGATTACCTTGCTGAAATCAAACTCTTTTGGTAATGCGAACTCAAGGCTTAAGGATAAATGAACACAGACAAGCCATTAAATACTGTTGTTTTTTTTTTTTTTTTTGTTGAGATTTTGTAGAAGCACAACATGAGATGGTCATCATGAGTGAACATAAAGAGTCTGACTGCTAGAGGATAAAGCTTATGCACAGTTAACTACGACAAGGACATAAAGTGCAAACAGTTTGAAGGAATGTATTGTTCACAGGCTTAACTTTTAAAAGCAACATAAAAGCTAAATATTAAATGTTTAAGGTTTTAAATATAACTGAATCATCGGCGAAGTCAAATAGGCAATAAAATTGCTACTAAGCACAGCACACTAGAGGCGCTGCATTACTGCATTATTAAAAACGTGCAAAAAGCAGAGTTGTAAAAGAATGAAGTTTTACTCTATCTCTTCCTTCCTCAATCACTTCTCTATCACTATCCTTTTCCTACAGAAGGTAGCACATACCAATAGCAGTAGGCGTTCATTCATTCATTAAAAAAACATGTTTGGGGAGAAAACTCTCGAAAAAATCCAACTCTCTTTCATATTTAGAATGACTACTTTTTCCCGGGGAAATTTTAATTCTCAATAGGAAAAATAGGAAAAGACTTCCGGGAAATTGTTATTCATAATTGGGTTGAATAAGAACAATTCATAGTTTATTTTTAAATAAAATTTATTTATTCTTTAATTTTCATTGGTAATTTCAAGCAATTAATGGATACTTATATCAAAGTATTTATCAGAGACTGAAAATAATAATTATTCTATAATTTACAAAAAAAAATAAGTACTCGAATATACAAGGAAATATGTCCCAAGTGGCCAATAACGCCATTTGAATTGTTTTTAAATAGATTTTTCTAAGCTGGAATGATTTAAAAATATTGGATTTTTACTTTTTTTTTTTGCAGAAATAAATGTTTTTTAATGATTTTTTGTTAAATAAATAATTTTTTTTTCTGATTTTTATTTTTTGGAGCAGAAATAAAAATTAATAAAGTAAAGGTAAAGGTAAGTTTTTTTTTTGTTGGAAAAATGGAAAATGTAATTTTTTTTTACAACAAACACAGGAAAAACATTCTTTCACTGTTGGCAAGGCAAACAAATGAAACAAATGTCTTGCCAACAGTATTGTTTAGCGTTTATTTTAGAATATTTCGCTGTAGTAAAACATTTGAAAAATCTCTCATGTCTTGAAAGGTCTTATAAATGGTCTTGTGCAGGACTTGATTACATATCTACGTACGGAACCCTTCGTGCGCGATTTAAAGTATCACTTTACTGAATTTGATTTAATATACATTCTTATGAAATAAAATTAAAAAAAAAAAGTACAAATTAAATTGTTAAAAATGATTTCTTGTAAATTTTGTTCATCCAAATTCAAAACACTTTAATTACTATAATTAATATAAGAAAAATCATTAAAGTCGCAATGTTTTAATTTCTTGTTTGTTTTTTCAAAATACTTTTTCAACAAAATAATTCTCCTGGATTATAAAAATGTTCAACTTCTTCAACTTAAAAAAAACAGCCATACAAATTGCCAACATATTCAATTATCTCCAGAAAATCATGGCCATGTCGCCAAATCAAAAATTTAGACTCCAAACAAGTTAAAAAATCGCAAAGTTTGGCGAGAAATCGCCATACCTGACAGCCCCGTTTGTGAACACAACTGTATTTATAACTCTTGCTCTTCCGTTTTCTCTCTGCTCTGCTAAATCAGTGCAGCGAGTTAAAATTCTTTTGCTTGTTACATACTAACTTTATGTTTTACAGTCTACTGGAAACTTTATTTCAAGTACTCATCGGGATATTTCCGTTTTAGAAGCTTATTTGCCCATTAAAAATCAACATGATGCGCTGTTTTGCTTTTCGTAACCTTAGAGCTAAATACAGCTGCCCCACTGCTCTAAACAAAAGGAATCTTTTTCTATCGATTTACATACATACACACATACATACTACTTATATGTATTAAACTGCGATAGTTGTAAAATAAAAGATAAAACCTTATGCTCCATCGCACACGTAGAAAGCATGGCGAGGCTTAAGATATAAAATTGTTCACTTAAGGTTGCACATGACTACAAAGTATGTAGATCCACTCACCACTACCTTTTATTTTAAATCCACTTGGTGTATGTATTTATTTTTATTTTTTTATTTTTATTTTTTTTAAGTTTAAATCCGTGAACATTTGTTTGCGTTTGCACATACATACATACATACATACATGCATGCAGTGGCTCTTACTTACATTCACTTCATTTTAACGTTATGCATGCACTAATACACTTATCGATATTTAGTAGTGTTAAGGCATACGAGTACATACGAGTGCATATTAAAAATACAAAGAAAGGATATTTTTTTTTGCATAAAAGTATAACTAGCAGTCCACCTCTTTTATATCCACACACAAACTGCAATGAGTTAGAGTTGGCACCGTGACAACAATTTTTACTCACAACAAACAAAATTCATCTTAAAGCTTAAGCGCAATCTTGTTGATGCTTATTAAGGTTGGCATATTTCGATTTTGACTAAGATATTTAAAAACAGGTTTTGGGACATACAGACAAAGTACCAATGTAAAATCAACATGGAAAAATTTTGATTGGAAATCATATTAAATTTATTAGAAATAATATGTTGTTTGAGTGCGTTGTCTTGTAATCGGAGTGTTGCTGGTTCAAATCCTGTTAAATGAACAATGGTGATGATCATGGAGTGTAGCTCGGACTACATTATTCCAGAACTAAACTTCCTTGCTAAAACACAGAACACTATAAGGGAAGAAAGCTATCTCGAAGGTTTTAACTTATAGTTTTTATTTCTTCACTGATGGTTCAGATATGGATGCCGGGGTCGGTGGTGGTGGTGGGGGTGGTGGGGGTGGTGGCTGCAGAATTAGCTCTCACACCTCAAACCATCAATGCGCGTGTGACAGTCAAGGAGAAATTAAAGCAATTTCTGCAGACTGCAACTACTCTGTGTTGTCCTCATGTGTAGGAATGCCCTAAATATGATATGTGCTGGCAGACAATTACATATCTGTGGCAATAAGGAAAAAGTGCTTAAGTCATATTTTAGTGGTTTGCAGGAGAGCACTTTTAAGCGTTCAAGTCAATTTTCAGAAATTTAATTCTTTTACAGTTAAATTGGGAAATTCTCTGTTAACCTTTATTTTTTTAAGCAAACATCTTTCTACATACTATAAGTAAAACATTTAAGTTCAAATAAACTAAAGTATAAGCTCAGTTAAGTTATTATTCAAAATGATATTAGAAGTATAAAAAAGATAAATCGCAAGTCATAGTGTTATATTCAAAATCACACAATTTAATTGAAATTTTGACCACGGGTACTTTCGAATCTTCAAATTGCGGAGGTACCATTAACTCAAAAGCTGCTTATCTCGGCTTAAGCACTTTTTCCTTTTTGCCACAGATATTGATGATTGAGGGAAACGAAATGGCCGATACAATGGCCAAAAGGGGAATCCAATTACCGGTGTAGGAAACGGTAAACGTTCGGAAACCAATTCAACACCTGAAATCGTTCATAGACTCTAAGATGAAGGAAGAAGCGGAGGAAAGTGGGCGTGCGACGACGAAAACTTGCAAAACTTTTAAAATCATCCTATGATCCTAAATCGACCAAGTCATTTTTATCATTAACCAGAAGCAACTTTAGACTTCTAGTGGGGTATTAACTGGACACTACTGGACGGCTTCGTATGCCGTCAAAATAGGACAAATACTTGGCGGTATCTGCAGGAAATGTAAGGAACCCGGGGTAACTGAGAGAGTAGAACATCTACTTTGCTATAAGCCGAACTAAATATGACTGGCTTGGTGATCACACTTTTCGGAGTCCTGAACTTGTATCGGAAATGGAATTGTGTAGATTACTATGGTTTGTTAAATCTGTGCGGGAGTCATTCGAGTGCTGCTATAATCTTAAAGGTTTCTTGTTATCTGCTGGTATTGCTAAGGATCAAACCTAGTCTAAGCGAGGTTCTTGAACACCCAGACTAACCTAACTAATGACCAGAGCAGTCAGTATTGTGAGAATCCTATAAATAACATTGAAATTAAGGACGCAGCGTAGTACTCACTTGTGAATTATTTAAAGTTGTATGTTTTCTGATTAACTATAAATTGTACACTTGGGTCTTTAGATCTAAATAAAAGTCTACAAAGGGTAAAACATAACAGTGTGAATATGAATGCTTTGTATGCTAACCTCCCAGTCTTATCTCAAGAAAGGAATCATGAACATTATTTTGACATTTATAACAACGTTAATATAAAATTAATTTTTTTTAGTACGTATACCACTCTAATCCACATTTGTTTAACTTCTTTTGATTTTCAAATCAATAATAATGTGCCGTAGTTTAATGATTTAGAAAAACCACGTGACTCAAACCCTTTACCAATATATAACTTCCATTGATTTTATGTTTGGTTATATCACTGAACAGGATGAAAACATTAAACAAACTCACACAGGTACACATACTTAGCGAGTCGCAGCCAAGCCAGTGAGCAAGGATGGCTGCTTAAAGACACACAAGTACACTTGTACGATATCATGTGTGTTACATGCAGATGAACCATATCAAGGTGAATGTAGCAGCATCTACTCTATTTTTTATTTGAAGGTATGCACATGCATACATCCACCATTATTTGTAGCGAAAAGTATTCCAAAAACTCTCAGTTTTATTAAACTTCCTTGTAGGAATATTGTAATGATATTAAAGATGTCGTACTTTATTTTATTCTGTATATTGCTTTTATAATGCTGTTGGTTATATGTACAGCAATCGCTGATAGGTGGTCTTTTCTGGCTAATGGGAAAAGTAAATAAAGGGCAGAGATGAAAGGAAAGGAAATGAAACTGTAAGTGTAACTGGAACTGGCTGTTGTGGCGTTTTAAAGCTAAAAAATTCTTTAAGCTTTTTTTTGAGAACTGGAAATGTGAAGGAAATTTTTTTTATTGAAATAAATATTATTTATTAATAATATTTATTCAAGAATAGAGGAAACTTTTTATTAAATTTTTTTTATTTATTTATTTGATGGCCTAGCACAACAAAATAATATAAAGTAGACTCTCAATCATTTTATATTCAGGGCACCAAAGCTCAATTAAATAATAGTAAACTCACGATAATCTCAAAGCAGAAAAAATATTCAAATAATGGAGATCAGAGAAATGCAAAAGTATGGTTTTAAGAACTCTTTGAGTATTGACCGATAAAAAAATGCTTGTAGCTAAAAATTAAAAACACACTTTTGTGCAAACAGTCGCATTAGTTTTAAACCAAATACGTATAATTATAAATGTGCAACAACCATGTTTATACACATGTTTTAAACTACGCAGCACAAACACGACTATAACTAAAATGTATAAACTTTATGAGCTGCAATCATGCTCATGATTATAAAAATACTCTGACTATTAACCGGCTACACATGCGTATATGCAGGGCTATTTTATTTATACACACACATAAAACATGTTTTTTATTTATTAAATATTGCAAATACAGTTATAAATTATATTATGACTTTATTTAAACGAGAATAGTAACCAAGAACTTAACTCGCTGGTGGGAAAGGAACCAACAAGCTCCACACGCTGGCACACTACTTACTAGCCTACCGCGCCACATAAAGAATGTTTTCAAACAGCAACAGTAAAATCGAAAATAAAAAGAACAAACAAATGAGTTAAACACTAAGTGTACAATATCGCTTTCGAAATAATCGTCAGAAGATTGATTTAGGATTTTTTTATTAAACAACATCATATATTAAACAGCTCCCACTTTCTATTTCATTTTATTCGGTGGTAAATAATGCTTAAATATCCCAAGTATAATGCTTATATTTTTTTTGTCCGACTAAATATCCATACTCTGAGTAAAAGCATACTCCAAGTATAAGCATGACAGAGAGTTAATGCGCTTAGTACGCATGTGCCTTTTTATTTTTAGTTCTAGCGAATTTTAGTTTTTCCCATAAAAAAAGTAGAGGTGCTATTTTATGCTGGAATCGGCTATACTCATTGCTGCTTGAGAGAAGATATGTGAGCGTGCGAATTGTTTGCACCACAATTAGGATTTTCCCCAGTAATAAAATTAAGACTTTTTACGCAGGTACGACTATACATATATTTTTTTTTAGTACTCATTGTCATGCTCTGTTTGAAGCTGACAACTCGTTTCTTTTCTTTTCATATCAATCAGACTTGCATTGTGTAAACACAGTCTGAGTAAGAATCTCATCAATAAGATTTGCATAGTCTTAACAAAATATTAATCATATTTTCCCTATTTAAAAACCATTAATAATTCATCACATTTTATATATTAAAGAAAAAATTACAATTCTAAAATCAACAAAAACATTATTAAGTTTGCATTTTCAATTTATGTTCGAAAAATTATGCTCTTTTTTTTCTACACCAATAAATTGTGAAGCTATAAATTGAAGAAAATTTGTAATAAAATCACGATGTCAAATTACATCTTTCAATGTACATTTTTATTTATGCATGAATGCAGAAATACTTGTGTTTCTGTCTATTTATATGTATGTGTGTGCGCGTGTGCATGTGTGCCTTCTCTGCAGTTATGCATTTATGGAATTCATACACACATTCCAACTAAAACACAATCCCAAATACATTTCGACATTTTGTACCTGAACGATATTTTTGATTCATGTATGCAAAAAAGAAAAACAAAAATGCAATTTTCGTTACGTTTAAAGAAAATTTGTTGTATTTTATATACAAAAAAAAATGTATTCATATTTGTATGAAAAAATATATATAATTCATATTTTGTCGTTTTTACTTGCAGCAAAATCAATTTGTTTTTTTATATTTTTTACCGCCATACAGGAAAATACGAAATTGCACACAAGGCACACAAACACACGCACACACATATGTAAGTGTTCACAATGGCTCTGATAAGTGAAAGAAATTGTAGTATTAAAAGTATTTATATTTAACAGTTTTAGTCATCGTAGAAAATTTCTAAAATAATGTCCTCAATCGTATCACTATACGCAGGAATATTTATTCCTTAATTGCTAGCACGATATTGGCAAATACATATTTGTTTAACTTTCAGCCCATTGTGTTAAGCATTTTGAAATACTTTATATTCTCTATAGATTGTAGAAAAGTGCTGTGAAAATTGTTAACAGCATTTCCTTGCAATTTTCAAGTAACAACAGCAGTGAAAAGTGTTTCAACAAAAATAAAAAAAATATATAAAAATTATTGGAAAATATAATTAAAGCACAATATTTAAAAGCGGATTTAACGTCAAGTGAATTTTTTCTTTATATATTATTATACGAGTAGTTCTACATAGCATGTAAACATTCATTATGTTATTATATATAATAACGTACATTAGTGGAAGCAATCCAATCTGTCTCCATATCTTGCATTGCAAATTATAGCAGCTATAAAGTTCATAGAACAGAAGAAAACTTGTATAATCACTTAGTAAAGATGTCTGTGAACTTTAAGCACAATCGGTTCAGGCATATGGCTCCCTCCCATATATCCTTTATATAAAATTTTACTTTTACAGTTAAAATTATGACCGGAATACAGCAAAGCCTTTCAACTACAACTATCTACAACTTCACAAATAAGTAGCCGGGAAAATTTCTCTTGAACCAGTGGAAGGACGCAAACACCTCTCATATGTCCTTTATTTGAAAAATTTATTTTTACGTAAAATATTGAACTAAATGCAGTGTAACTACTTTTAAATCTATGCGCTTAAGTTCGTTCTTAGCGTTCATTGTGTTCGGTATTTCGAAAATTGTATATCAGCCACAATTACAATCTAAACTGCTTCTCAAATTCTACAAGCAAGCTTTCTGGTAGATTTCAATACAATGGGTTGAAAGTCTTGTCTACCTCCCATACATCCTTTATTTTGAAAATTAGTTTTCAGCCACAAATTTAAAACCGAATGCACCAAAACCTTACAAGTGCTTATATAATTTTATTGTGAAAATTAAATTCAATCGGTGCAAGGATATAGGTAGCTCCCATATATAATTTATTTGAAAATTTAAATTTCAATTTAAGTTAAAAAAAATATTTCAAACCATTACAACTATTTCCAGCATTGCTTGTATAAGTTAATTATCAAATTTAAGCAACATCGATGCAAGAATATGGGTTGCTCCCATATATCCTTTATTTGAAAATTTTAAATTCTGCCTCAACTTATAAAAAATTTTTTTAAAAGCACTACAACTATTTCTAGCATTGCATGCATGAGATCGCTGTCAAATATAAATAAAATCGGCGCAAGGATATGCCTAGCTCCCACATATCCTTTATTTGAATATGTAAAATTCTGATTCAACTTTTAAAACAAATGATTCAAAACCTAGCAACTATTTGTAGCATTGCATGCATAAGTTCAAAACGGTGCAAGGATATGGGTAGCTCCCATATATCCTTTATTTGAAAATTTAAATTTGTGCTTCGACTTAAATAAAATATTTTAAAGCCAATTTCTGCGTCAAATTTTAAAACAATATTTCAAAGCACTTCCAGCATCGCATGAATATAATCTTTGTCAAATAAATAAAAATAAATTAAATCAGTGCAAGGAACCCATGTATCCTTTATTTGAAAACACAAATTTCTACCTCAACTTTTAAACGAATGTTCCAAAACGTTACAACTATTTGTTGCATTGCATAAGTTCATTATCAAATTTAAACTTAATCGGTGCAAGCTAATGGCTAACTCCTTTATATGAAAACTTAAATTTCTGCTTAAAATTTTAAAGCAATGCTTAAAAGCATTACAAATGTTTCCACCATTGCATGCATAATATCACAGCAAAATTTAAATTTAATCGGTACAAGCATGTGGCTAGCTCCCATGTATCCTTTATTTGCAAAAACTTAAATTGCAGCTACAATTATTATTCAAACTCAGCTTTAGTGTGTAAATATTTGTAAAACTTCACTAGTAGAATTTCATTTCAATTTGTTCAAGGATATGTTCACCTCCGACATATCCTTTATTTTTATAATTAAATTTTAGCTAAAACTTTAAACTAGACGCTATGAAAGTTCGTTAATATGCTTTATATGCAAGGACATATGTATCTGAAATATGGAATCGTAGCTGAACTTCTGATCCATTTTCAGTACAAATCGGTAATCGATTGTTAAGCTTGTCAAGGCAGCTTTCAGACCAATTTCATTTTGATCGCTGCAATAACATGACTAGCTCCCATATATCCTTTATTTTAAGTACTTAAATTTTAACACACTTATGCTCAGAAATCACCGAAATTTTTTTTATTATTTTTAGAATTATGCAGGAAAATTTCGTTTTAAGTGTTGCTGTAATCTGTGCAAGGATATGCATAAATCTCATACCCCCCTTTTCTTGAAAATTAAATTTCAGCTGCAATTCTGATTCAAGCGCAGCATAAATCGGTAATCGATTGTTAAACTAGTCAAAGCAGCTTCCAAACAAATTTAATTTTGATCGATGCAAAAATATACTTAGTTCTCACATATCCTTTATCTTAAATGCTGAGTGTTTAAGAGAGTAATGCTCAGAAATCAGCGAAATTTTTTAACTACTTGCAGAATTGTTCCTGCAAACTTTCATTTCCTCTCATATATCCTTTATTTTAAATACTGAATTTGTAACACAGCCATGCTCAGAAATCACCCAAAAAAATTTTAAATATTTGTAGAAGTTTTTGTGTAAATTTCCTAGGTAATTTAATTTTTATCCTTGCAATTACATAATTTACTCTCACATATCCTTTATTTAAAAAATTTAATTTTCGCCTGAACTATGATGCGAAAGGGATAGGAACTGATCGATAATCACGTCTTTAACTGATCCAGGCAGCTTCCAGTCAAATTTTATTTTAATCGTTGCAAAAACATGCCTAGCTTCCATATATCCTTTATTTTAAATAGTGAGTGTTTAAGAAAGTAATGCTCAGAAATCAGCGAAATTTTTTAACTACTTGCAGAATTGTTCGAGCAAACTTTCTAGGTAATTTCATTTTAATCGGAGCAAGGATATCATTTCCTCTCAAATATCCTTTATTTCAAAAATTGAATTTAAGCTAAAACTATGATTCAAAAGGGATAGGAACTGATCGCTAACCGTTTTCTAAAACTATTCGAGGAAATTTCCCGACAAATTTCATTTTGATTGATACAAAAACATGCCCATCCCCATTCATCCTTCATATTAAGTGCCGAATTTTTCACACAGCTGTACTCAGAAATCACCGAAAGCTTGTAACTATTTAGAGAATTGTTTACGTAAATTTTGTAGTCAATTTCATTTTATTCAGGGCAATGATAGCTTTTACTCTCAGATATCCTTTATTTTAAAATTAAATTTTAGCCAGTTATGATGAGAAAGGTACACGAGCTGAGTAGTATTTCTTTATATATAATTATTTCAGGATCAAATTCACGCTGCTTTATTTAGAAATAACCTTGATTCAACATGTTTCTTCATTTTGATTTAAAAGTGCGGGAATATTAAAACAGCATGAATTAAAATTTATTCAACAGGAAAATTTTTATGAATTTTACTGCAAACCATGTTTAAGTAAGTGTTTTATACACATATAAAACATAACACTGTGATACAAAAGTTGAGAAAAAAAATTATTCAGGGGCTCTCATGTACCAATTGTGTTTTCTTGGAGTCCATAGAGAACGAAAATACCTTTGGTTTTTTTTAGATCACTTCGGAAAGTGATGTTATAACGGTAAATATGGAGAAAAACTGTTTTTTTAGAATATCGAATTGAGAGAGTCATACCTTCTTTGTTTCCGAATGGATTTCTATTAATTATTTTTCTTGTTGTTTAAAGGATTTGATACTATCTTTCAATCAAGGCATATTTTTTGTAAATCGGTCAATAAATGGCTAAGTTATAGTGGTTGAAGTGTGGTGAAAGACTAAAAAAAAATTTTCTCATAACCAACTTAGAGCTTGAGGAAATTTTTTTTAAATGTGTTTTTCTTTTCACACTTCAACAACAATAACTTAGCCATTTATTGACCGAGTTACAAAAAGTATGTCTTATTCGAAAGATAATATCAGCTCCTTTAAAACCTAACAAAATAATAATTAATAGAAATCCATTGGGAAACAAAGAAGGTATGACTCTCTCAATTCTAAAGTGTAATCATTGCCAAGAAAATGTTGAATTAGCATTGTTTTCGTAGATTTTAATACGAAATGTTTTTATTACTATAATTTTTTTGAAATTTGTTATTACCATACGACTAACATTTGCTACTTTCCTGGTATAGTTACTAACAGCATTATACTTAACAACATTAAAGTTGTTCTTCTTTTGTTGAGAAAAGTTATTGCTTTGCTTCACATTTTCAAACTTAAGCAGATAATTTTTAGAAGCACAACTTTGCGATAATTCTTTCCACTTTTCATATATTCTCATCTTCTAAAAAAAATAACAAAACTATGATAATCAAACAATTCCAATAAAATTATTTTATCTGCTCAAACGTGATTGAGCAACAAGCAACATAATCTCTTTTTTTCTGTATTCGTTTGAGTCTTCCTTCATTGTGTTATATAAAACCATATTCTGTTTTCCAGCAAATCCATTATATTGCCAAGAAGAGAGAGAGTGAAAGAGTTAAAAGAAAAAACTTGGATTATAGTCAAGTAAATGGAAATCTAGAAAAGTGAATGAAAATCCTTGTTAAAGCAAGACAGACAAACAATTTTCAAGGAAAATTTTTGCTTTTGTTGTATTGTTATTGAAGAAAGCAAATTACCATTAACTATGAGAAGGAAAAATGATTTTCCATTTATATTACTGCTAAGATATACAAGAGATAACATCGCATTAATGAGCTTAATTGAATGCTGCTGCATTTTCAAGAGAAGAAAGTTTTCACAAATCAGGACACAAGTGGAAGCTTTTCAGATATAACAGAGGCAAGTATATTTCGAGCAAAAATAATCTTTAGTAACAAGAAATCTTTAGAAAAAAATGTTCGCATTTATTCAATAATTTTAAAAAGATCTGGGAATTTTTTAAATATTAACAAATTTTAATCAAAACATATCACCGGCATTTGATGTTTTTACATAAATAGACATCAATTATTTCCTGTACATGTGTAACACGTGTTCAAAGTTACTGACATATAAGGATATATTTGTAAATATATGTATCTAAATATGTGAATCTACACGTTTGTGAATTTATTAAATTTCCTTTTTTTATCCTTAAAATCTCATTTCCTCTACGTATCATTTAACGTAATGTGATGAATTTTTTAACTCTGTACAACAACAAAAAAATATTAATTTTTAATGGCTGAGGAGAAAAAAATGTCTATCGCTCATTTACTTAAATAGTGACATAGCTCGACTAGAAAGTGCTAAATACCTTCTAATTTAATTGAAAAAAGTTTAAATAAAAAAATATCACACATTTTATGCATGCTAAGCTTTTGCTAACAACCTGCTAATTATATGATATTAGGCACAGCTTATACTTTTCTTTACTTTTTCATATAAGTCGTTATTTTACGTTTTTGTTTATAGAGCAAAACAAAAAATTTATAGAAAATAAAAAGAAAATATCCAATTTACGTGATATATATTTATTATTTTAATTGAATTTCAATAAATTTTTAGTTCAGGAATAATTTTTTAATCGGTCTCAAGTTCAGTGTTTTTAAATTGTGTGTAACAAAATTAAATATTTTCTTACTCAATGTGGTTTTGTAAAGAAATAACGCCAGCTGATAAAATCTTCCTATAATAATAGTAATAATATGCTAATCATGTTCTATGTTTGTAAAAAGAATTTAGCAGCTTAATTTCACAGTTAATTTATAATAAAATTTTCTAAGCATATTGCTAATAAGTTGCTAATCCCGTTACATGGTGTAAAAAGAATATAGCAACTTAATTTTCCAGCCTATTTATAAAAAAAAATTATTACAAAAATAAAATAAATAATTTAGCATCTTGCTAAAAAGCTGCTAATTATGTTCTATGTTTTAAAAAAGAAAATAGCAAACTTTATTTTTAAGTTTATTTATAATATAAATTTATTATGAAAAGAAAATAAATAATTTAGCATCTTGCTAATAATGTGCTAATCATGTTATATATTATAAAAAATAGCAAAAAAATTCGCTACAAAAAAATAATTTGGGAATTTTGTAACAAGCTGCTATTCATATTTTATATTATAAAAATAAAATAGCACCTTTATTTTCCATTATATTTATAATAGAAATTTATTCTCAAAAGAAAATTAATAAGTTAGCATCTTGCTAATAATGTACATATCATGTTCTGTATCAACATAATTTACTACGAAAAGAAAATAAATAATTTAGCATGTTGCTAATAAGCTGCTAATTGTGTTATGTGTTATAAAAAGCAAATAGCATCTTAACTTTTCAGTTTATTTATAATAAAAATTTACTTCGAAAGGAAAATAAAAAATTTTTCATCTTGCTAATAAGCTGCTAATCGTGTTCTATGTTATAAAAAAAGTTTAGTACAAATTTCCAGTTTGTTTATAACAAAAATTTATTATGAAAGGAAAATAAACAAGTTAGCATCTTGCTAATACGCTGCAAAAAGCAATTAGCAGCTTTAATTTCCGGATTATTTATAAAAAAAAATTACTACGAAAAGAAAATAAATAATTAAGCATGTTGCTAATAAGCTAAACACAGAACATGATGTGTTTTGAAAAAAAAAAATAATTTAGCATCTTGCTAATAATGTGCTAATAATCATGTTCTTCTATATTATAAAAAATAGCAACATAATTTGCTAAGAAAATAAAATAAATAATTTAGCATGTTCCTAATAAGCTGCTTATCATGTTTTATATTATAAAAAGAAAATAGCAACATAGTTTTTTAGTTGTTTACCAATATTAACTAGTATAGAAACCAGTATTCTATGTTTTTATATATGTATATGCTTAGAAAAAATTTGGAATATTTATAAAACAAACTAAAATGATGTGGAATAAAAAATATTATCACAAAACATATTAATAATAAAAATCTAGTAAGCACTTATTAGTTAGTTACTATTGATATGCTATTCCGTAATACAGAAGTTCTTGTGCAATATTTCGTTTTTTAATATAAAACTTAATTTTACCTTTGATATACTCGTAAGAACGATAATTAAAAAAGTAATATTTGTGAAAAAAACACAAACACACCAAATTAACATACATCTAAAAATATTTCTTTATAAAACAAATTTCTAAGTACTTGCTAATAAGATGCTAAGCATATGCTATTTATTAAAAGAAATGCAAACTATTTCCTTTTTAGCCTTTTGTATATTAAACATTATAATATGCCTCAGGGATGGCAAAGTTAGTACAATTGTAACTTTTTTGGTACTATTCAAACTCGGAAAGTACAATATTACACCAATAACTAATTTAGTGCATTTAATGAATCTCCTGAAAGTCACTCCGCAGTTATTTTCAAACGATTGCATATGTCAATTTTCACTTTTTGAACAATGAAACGCAGCGAGAAAATCAGTATTCTTCTAAATTTGGATGCTATAGCAGATGTTATTAATTTGTACATTTTAAATTTCAATTTAAACAGCTTTAGCCAAAATAGTGTAGCATATTTTAATAAAAACAAAAAACATATTTAACCTGAATTAAAAAAATCTTTTAGTAAAACTAAGATCAGAAAGTACAATTTTGTAAAGTTGTTGGTACATTTCCAAAATTCTCAATGCCATCCCTGCTATGCCTGTATCCATTCACTGATTACAAAAATTATAGAAACTGTGCTTGCTATTAGCTTTCAGAGTTTTGTAATTTAAAATTAGCAGATGTATTTTTATTTTGTCATATTTAATCTGTATGCTAATGAGTTGCTAAAAAAATAATTTTTTTTCAATCATGAGCTTAAACATTCTTATCCTTATTTAAATTTATCAGATAAAAAAACTATTATTAAATATTATTAAAATAAAATATTAATTATATTAAATATGTTTTCTTTTTTTACTATATTTTATCATAAAGAATAATGGTAAACACATTAAATTAAATTGAAATTTTTCGAGGAAACAATATAAAATTTCTACATTTTTTAAGCTTTCCAGCCACAGTCAATAAAAATTTTCTTGCAACCAGTTATAAAAACATTAACTTATTAATGAGAAGAAGAACGAAAAACTAACGTTTAATTTTTTAAGTTTGCTTTTAAGAAAGTATTTTTGTTTTCCTCTTCAAAAAGTGTAAAAGGTAAATTTGATATTTTTGCTAACTCACCCTTCCTGCAAATGCTAATCTTTCTCCCTGCTTGTCTGCCACAGCTTCAAAACTATTGTTTTACACTTAATTTCTTTTGAAAAATTTTTGTAGAAACTTCTCTTAACTTGTTAAGTTTTTTTTATAAGAATCGACTACACTTAACTATTTCATGGAAAAAACTTTAAATTCTTCAAAAAAAAAAAACAAAATGGAAAAGAAAAAAATTAAAACAATAACGTCTTTTAGGATGTGAATATTTGCTAGTATTTTAATAGTACAATATGACAGAGTTTTAGAACAGCAATTGAGACTTCAAACAAACGTCCACCGACTGGTTGCATTTGTAATGCGCTGCATGCCACATTACAAGCACTTATCTTTTAAGAAAGCATAAACTTTATGCAAAATGCATTAAGATGCAAAGAACTTTTAGCAGTGGACATTTAACCTTTTGTTTTCTTTTTCAAACATTTTATTTTTATACCTGCTTTAGGGATATTTTTTAACGTTTTCTTCTTTAATAACTGCTTCGATTTTATATCTATTAAAAAAATATGTTTGCCACCATTTATTTTGTTCATTATAGGATGTTATTTACTCAGTGAATAATTTTCTAAATTTTTTTCAATGTTGTTGTTGCAGGAAAAAGTTTTAATGTTGCAAAAAAAATCAAAAATATTGGAAAATACAACGGCGGTTCAATAAGACCGTGACTTTTACACCTGTAAAAAAAATTTTAATGTTCCCAAAAAAAATCAAGAGTAACGGGAAGTACGAGGGCGGTCAATAAGACCATGACTTTGGCTTTGAGACCTGTCCAAATTTCAACCACAGAATGACAAAATCATTGTTTTAAGTACTCTTTGAGTATTGGGCGTCAAGCAGCTATGAATGCGTACAGCTAAAAATAAAATATACGGTCATATAAAACACATGCAATAATTTTACACCGAATACTTATAACTATAAACAACCAACAACTATGTTTATACACATTTTTTCCATTACGCAGCACAAACAACTATAACTAACATTTAGAGACTGTTTGAGCTATAATTACATGCATGAACATAAAAAATACTCTGGCTATTAATCGGCTACACATTTGTATATACAGGGCTATTTTGTTAACACATACAGTTGAAGCATGCTTTAAAACAGTCTAACACAGACCGACACATTTTTCATTCCATTTTATATACACAAATGTATGTATACAGTGTCCGATTTAATACCCATACTGGGAGTATAAGCATACTCAGACTATAAGTATGATAGAGAGGGTGAGATAAAGAATCAATGTGTTTGATACGCTATGGTTATAGTTTATTGAGAAAAAAATATGTGATCGTGTGAATTAAGACTATTTTCTTATGTTTATTTTTTTAGGCTTACTCATTGTCATTCTCTGATTTATAAAAGCTGCGCAGCTTGAGAAATACTACAAGGACTCTTTACCATTAATTTCAATAGTGGAGATCAGGAGTTCGACCCCAGTTTTAAGCAAGATATCAAAATAATAAATGTTTCTGTTGTGCATTGGTTTGCAATGTGTGTGGTAAATGTAGAGATGGTAAAATTGAGCTTTTTTTACAAAAAAAAAGCTTTCAGAAAATTGTAACACGATGAATCCAAGCAATGTACATATTCCATTTGCAATGAAAACTTGAGTATATAAAGCAGAAATTCACACCAACTGACAGCACACCAAACACAAAGAATGCTATTGATGAAGGTGTGGCGACCTTTGAAAACACCTAGTTGTTCCATTCTGCTAGGGTTTGTCAAAATATTCATAATTAACTTTAGTGTTGTTTGTTCATTAATAATGATCTCATGTAATTTGGCTCACAGAGAGAGCCATACCCACTTCAGCCTTCTCAAATCGTAAATGCAAAACTTTTTGTTAAGCAAACTTATTAAATATTTCTTGAATTACCTTTAACATTTCCGTTTAACATGGCCGCATTATAATACATTCGCAATGTAAAATGCTTCTAAAAAATAACACATCTTTTTCTTCAAATTACTTGAGAAACATACATACAAACACTGCTCTGTATGCATTTCCACAACAAGTTTTTTCTTTCTTTTATTTACATTATTCTTTCTTTGCTAAATTTTCACTTCTGCATCTTTTTTACCTGAGAAACTTTTAAGTTTAACGAAAAAAAGGCAAAAATAGCTGAAAATTCTAAACGTCCAGCAGTTAAAAAAAAATTAATGAGCAAAATGGCAGAAGTGCATGGTGGACTAGAGTTTATGGAAAACAAAAATTAAGACGAATCAAAATCTAATTCATTTAATGTTTAAATAAATTTGCATAAATCCTAGCAGTAATACAAATGCATGAATATGTTTTTTTCAGGACGCTTTCTATAACTTTTCTCACTGCCTTTGCCACTGGTGAGTAAATTTTTAAATAGTTTTTTTTTAAGTTTTACTATAAAGTTTGTTCGAATAATTTCAGGTCTTGAGACCTTCAATCAATTGAAAATCTCAATTTTAGCTACAAATATATCTCGAAACAATAAATGTATGACTTGTACCGCTTTTATTATAATGGACACATACAATGATCCAAAATAGCTGGAATAAGTATTTGAAGCAGCACAAATTATAATTAGTTTATTTTTATTATTTTTAATTTTAATAATTCTTTTGAATGAATTTTTTTTTTTAATTTATTTTATAAGAATTTTTTTTAAATTATGGACACATACAATGACCCGTAAATAGTTGTGATATGTATTTAAATCAGCACAAATTGTTATTAGTTTTAATTTTTATAATTCTTTAAAAATTAACTTTTTTCATTGTTTTTATACGAAATTTTTTAAGTGTTTATTATTTTTAAAAATTTAAAATACTTTAAAGAATATTTAATCATACAATAAATACAATAGAAAATAATATTTGCATAAAAATATGCAAACAAAAACATTTATTAAAAAGAAAAAAAGAGAAAACATTAGACTTGTACCAAAAATACAAAAGAAATTTTAAGCTAAAAACTAGACAAAATTATCGGTCTGTTTTTATAATAACAAAAAAAAAGACATATCTATAAAAGATATATATTACTTTTTCTCCCCATCTCTCTCTCTTTCTCCCTCCGACAACCGCACACAAACATCAAAACTTGAGCATCAAAAAAAGATGCACGTAAAATGGCGCAATGAACAATTTGAATAAATTATGCAGCCAAAATTTGAAGAGAAATCTTGAAATAATTGATATGTGATCAGAAAATGATAATGAGTACTAAAAAACAATATATACATAAGAAAAAAGTCTTAATTTTACTAACTGCCCATAATCGTAATTGTAGCGCAAGCATTTCATGCGCTCACATATTTTCTCTCAAGCAACTACTTCGTTCGTTCGCGAAAAACTTAAATAAGCTTTAACACTATAAATAAAAAGGCAAATGCGTATCAAGCGCAGACTATGAATATTTAGTCGGACAAAAAAAATATACTCATGATACTCGGGATATTTATTCATCGTTCGCCACCGGATATAAAATGGGGTAGAAAATGTGTGGTATGTGTGAGGCTGTTTGAAAACATACTTTATAAATGTGTATTAAAAAACAGCCCTTTATTTACGCATATGTAGTCGATTAAGAGTACCCGATATTTCTATACTCATGCGTATGATTAGTTACTTGAAGGCCAACTTTGAGGGCGTGCGTCCCCCCTAAAACGCAACTTATCGGTATGAAATTTATTTATATTTTTTTTATATAAAACTGAACTGATTGGGGGGGGGGGGGGGGTGAGAGTAGAAGAAATCAAAAAACAAAAACTCTCCATAGAATTAACGGCCAATCTAATATGCATTTTGTTCCTGCTTCGGTATTTCTTATAAGAAATCATGAATTAATTAATAATTACTTTGTATCGAGGGTACCCATCTCCCCCTCGTATACCTCTAAGATTTCGTTGGAAAATGCATTCAGTTCTTAAAGTTATCCACACCAAATTAAGTGTGTCTCACTATTGTACTTCTGCATATATAGGAAAAATAATATTCATCTCACCCTCCTATATAACCAAAATTTTTATGGAACATGCAAATATTTTTTATCAAATTTTTCGACCTTTTTTTAATGTTAAATTAAACTATTTTTTGAGCTTTAGGTCAGCTTATATTTCAAATTTATTGGTTCAATATTTCGTTAACCTTATATATCCCGAAGAAGTTAACGAAATATTAAACCAATAAATTTAAAATATAAACTGACCTAAAGCTCAAAAAACAGTTTAATTTAATGGAATATGCAGTTTGTTTTAAGAGCTACTCATATGAAATTTAGTAACAATCACTGTTTTAGTTGTGAAGATATGAATTGATCCGCGAAAAAATGCCTTTGGGACCACTGTGCGTCGGTGTAGGATATATAATAATATAGTCCTGGAAATATGTGGCATAAAATTATATAAATATCCGATGATTTCGTTTAAACATACTCGGTTTTACATATCAAAATTAAAACTCTTATTGGAAGGCACTTTATACATACCCAGCAAAAAAATTTCAAAAAAGGTAATCGGGTTTAAAATTAAGCATTTTTGGTGGAAGAAATTCCCTACTGGATTACCAACTTAAGGCGTGAGGCTAAAATAATCGATTCTTGAGAAGTACTTACCTTTTTTATTTGGCAACGTAATCTATTTAATCTATAAAAATCTTTCTCCACATTTAGCAACTTGTACATATTTTTTTTTTAATTTTAGGTAATGTGATTTGTAAGCGATTAATGAAATTTGGTAATCAGAAAAGTAAGTCATTATATGGCAAGTAGTTCTGTTGGTAATGTGTAATTTTTTGCTGGGTATCGCTGGCCTAGTACGAGTATTTTAAGCTTGTATGTTCTGTATCTGTGTTATTGCACATAGAACCTCACAATATTAAGCCAGCGGTATATGAGAAAATATTCGCGTATGTTTATGCATATCTGAAGTGCATTTCATACACATATAAGAAGAAGAATAAGAAGAAGATGTAGCAGTAGTCGAAAAAGTATCTTAGCATGCTTAAAGGTTATGTTAAGTTTGACAGGTTGCTGAAAAGAGAAACTAGAGAGATTACCTTAATTAATTTTTTTTTGTTTTAATTGTATTTCATTTATTTTTATAGGATCCCTGCAGCGCCCCTGGTGTTGAGTAGGCGCATTATTTTAAGCGGAGTATAAATTAAATTATTACTTTTTTTACTTCGCCGACGATTAATTCAACGAAAAAATGTGTTGCGATATGCATACATATATTAGCATAGACACTAATTCAAGCCAGAGCTTGAACTCGGGCTTTCGAAGACCGCCATTTGCTTTGTAGTCGATGCACCAACCATTTTAGTGAACAACAACACCCTGATGCTCAAAAGTTATTCAAATGTCATTGATGTTCTTTGAGAATGTTTTTTTCCACGAAGGAAAAATAAAGACGGTTTTCTACAAATTTTTTGCCAGTATTTTTAATTTATTTATTTTTCCAATAACTTTACTAAATTAGTTTTAAGTTTTCTTTTTATTTAGCATTTGCTAATGGAATTTTACAGTTTTTATCAATTTAAAATTTTTAAGCTTAAATGAGCAACTAAAATACTTGAGCATTTTGATGGTACCCTGCTAATGACAACTGAGAGAATGTTCGAAATATGAGTATGAGCAATAAATAATCCTTGACATTTTCTGGTTTTTTTTTTCAAGTCACACATTTATAAATATGTATGTACGTGTATGCGAACTTTTATTTTTATGAATGAACATTTTTATGTAAATGTTAATTTAAGCACATGTAGTATTTATGTCTCTGGACAATAAACGTTGCATATATTTTATTGGATGCTTTTAAAGTGCAATAAAAGAACTTTAACTAAAAAGTTAGTTTAATATTTAATATTTAATAAACTCAAATTCATACGGTAAACTAAATGTTAAATGTTACTTGTATTTGAATTTGGGGAAAAAATGCATTTAATTTAATCATCAAAACGCTGCAGTTAAGAAAAAAATTATTTGAGTGAATTTTCTATTCCAGGTAAAATTAGAAAAAAAATTAGTTTGTTTAAATATTTATGTAGAAAAATAAAATAAATTTATCGTTTGTTTTAGGGCAAAGTTCACACTTTTTTGCAAAAAAAATATTTTGCAAATACCAGAAGTAATATATTTAAAACGTATTTAGAATTTTTTTTTTTTTAAATAAAAATAAAGAAAATTACTGCATTTCCATGATTTGACACGTTCGAGTATTAACCAAAAATCAATGGATTTTTTGTTTATGCACATAAAAATTATGTATATTGCGTTAGTACGAGTATTTGTTTAGCGGGATTAATGCGTTGACACTAATACCCAGCTGACCAAGACATTCGTTATTCATTATATTCGATTTCAAATATATCTCGAACATTTATCGTTTAAAACTATTGAGACTAAGACTGAAAAATTAATCGAAAAAAATTTCACCTGTCATTCAGTTTCGTCCCAAAAAAACATTCGATTTCGAAGTTTCGCTAGCAATAACAAAAGTGAGAGAATATCGAACTAATTACGATATCGCAAAAGGGCAGCAGTAATCAGTAAATAAGTAATTTTATTTTATATACATATATTCACTCGGCTGCCGTCAGATATTCGAGAAACTATCGAGAAACGTTCAAAGCTCGAAGGTTTATCGAACATTCGAATTTTTTTTAGATTTGCGAACAAATATCGAACAATTTTGTTTCGAAATTTCTTCGATTTAGTGAGCATTCGTTTATATCAAATCTCAGGTCAAGGTAATATCAGGTAAATATTTCTGATGTGTATTAGGAGCAATGATGTTAATTGTTGTTGATCTGTTTGAAGGAAGTATAGTGTTGGTCACTGAACAGTCCACGGTGATATTGATGATAAGCTACACAAATATACATGACAGCATCCTCCTTTGTCGGTATTGTAAAGAATTATAAGCGAACTAAAATAATTAATAAAATGGCTATACAGCTTTTTAAGAAGCTAGTGTGTTGCAACACTGTTCTAAACTTTAAAAAACCGTCCTCTCCCAGTTGAAGAATTGTAAAAGAATCAAGCTTTTTTTATTAATTTGCATTTCTCCACATTTTGTCTTCCCTAAGCATGGATTACTTGCCCTAGCAGACCTTAAATGCTATGTAGTTTGTACTTGTGCCGCTCAGTTCGTGCAGGCACAACACTTTTAAAATAAATATAAGTTTTTCACTTTTATTTCATACTTGATTGCAAAAGAAGTAGAATATGATAAAACCAAATCACGCTAAGAACGGTTTAAGTTAGAAAGTATCAAAGTCAAGCTCTCAGAATCTTAAGAAGCCTGCAAGGCCTTTAACCTTTGGTCACATGCGACAGCATAAGTGTAAAATATAGAAAACAACATTGTAAATAAAAAATTTTACATACTTTTAAATTATTCAAATTTAGATGAAGACAAAAATTGAAGGAAGATCAAATATATTATACATAAATAAAAAACCAAGAAAAGAACGCGGAATGATTGGAAAAAGTGAAAAGCTTTGGCTTAACGAAAAAAATTAATGAACAAATTATACAAAATTATATTAAATGAACAAAACCTGCCTTAGAAATGTAACCAAAGGTTTGCAAAATCTCTATTAAAAAAGAGGAGAAAAAAACTTTAAAGTAGTTGAATATTTCTATTTTAATTTGAAAACATTTTTATAAAGCTTCTTTATTAGCAATTTCGTAACAATAACAACAACAAAAATACAAATATCCAGTTAAAAATTGCCACGTGCGACAGGAGACTGTCATTAAAATTTAATTTCAAATTCACGTTGTTTCAACTTCAAATGACTTTGATTCAACATCATTCTTCATTTTTATATAACAGTACTGGAATATTAAATCTACATGAAATATACTTAAAGGGCAAAAAAATTTTTAAGATTAAATTAAATTAAATCATGTTGAATTTACATTGCCGAAAAATTTTAAATTAACGTTGTTTTCCTAGATATTAATATGAAATTTTTTTTAGTGAATGTATTATATAATTGTGGTAGTTTAATTGATTTCTGCAAGGTTTGTTATTCAAGGATATTTATGTTGAGACTGTGATTAAAATTTAATTTAAAAAAATATATAAATAATTGTTGTCTTAATCCAAACCCTTTTCAAAGAGACATCAATACATAACATTCTCAAACTAGTCACATTAAAATATTGCTTTAAGTTTCGAGTGAATCAGCTTTGTATTCGTTGGAAGCAAACTTTAATTTGGTTTTTGTCACATGCGAATGAATCTGTTTTCTGCAATTATTTTGAAAACAAAAAAATGGCTCAAAATCAAAATTACCACAAATTTTGTGTGTAGTTTAGAGTTAAACTTCAAAAACGTTGGTTTTTTATTGCAACAGCGTAACGTCACGTTCGTCATCATGAAAATGCCTGTGTACATATTTGTAACGCTCATAAGATTGTGTTTTTTTCAATCAACTTTTTGATTGATTTTTACACAAATGCAAATATTAATTGATTCAGTTATTCGAAACACACTCTAATTTTTGTTAGAAGCCTTTTAATTAAATTGGTCAAAATCAAAATTTGTACGAATTATGTGTCTACTTTAAAGCTTTAAGTTGGGCTTATTTTAAAAATAAGAATTCTTATTATTTTGTTTTTTTATATCAGTTGTGTACTAAAGTCACGTTCGATATCATGAAAATGCCTATATAAATACATCGCTTATAAGTTTGCTTGATTTTTAAATAATACTTATGTATTTAAATATTATTAATTGATTCAATTATTCGATTGAAATGAGAACATAATATGGTGTAATTTTTTATTAGAAGCCTTTTAATAAAATTGCTCAAAATTAATATTTGCAACAACTAATCTAGTCTAATTTAGAGCTTATTTCCTTAATAAAAATTCGTATTACCTTGTTTTTTCACTTCAATTGTCTAGCACGGTCACATTCGACATCATGAAAATGTCTATATAAATAAATACATCGCTTGCTTATTTGCGAAATATAAATTCATATTATTTTGTTTTTTATATCAAGTGTGTAGGAGGGTCACGTTCAACATCATGGAAATATTCATATACTTCATGTATGCGGTTTTTTCAATCAACTTTTTTTTATTAATTTTTAAATAATATTTCAATATTTTCAATATCAATTAAAATCATTCGATTAAGACGAGAACAAAATATGTTCTAATTTTTGTTAAAGCTTTCTGATTCCCAGTTATATTTTCCCGAAATCTTATTAAAAATATATATAAATATTTTGAGCTTTTTTAAGAATTAGTTTGTAGGTCTAGGTACTGAATCGTTAGATTTATTTATTTATAATTTGAGATTAAAATCACGGTAAAGCTTAATAATAATTGTTTTATTAATAGTGCATTTACATCTAAGTAAAATCTAGTACTAATGAGATTTCGTATCAAAATCTAGTAGATATCGAAGTAGATTTGCCATTCAAAATAAAACCTACTTCCATTAAAATTTAGTCGAACTTATTGATGCAACTGTCGCCTTTTTTTTCAAAATTGTATTAAAAAATAAGTCACTGTATTTAAAAAGGTTTGCGAATTAGCTGCATTACAGTTGTTTGGTTGCAGTTTAGGAAAAATTTCACTCAATGGTTTTTGTTTTGGATACGAAATCTTGATTAGTGTCACACAAAAAACTTGGTGTAAACAGTAAAGAGCTAAATCAATTGAAATATTTTACATTTCGTGCTAGTGAAAACTTAAAATTCTTTGAAATTAAAAATAAAATCCATTTTTAATACGGGCTATTTTTGTAATAGCGGCAAAATTTAAAAGTTTTTTTATTGATTCTAGCAATTTTAATATTAAAACAAATTTCTTAATTTTGTTGCATGCTAAAATAAATGTCAATAATACGACATATCAAAGAATTATTTGTAACATTTCTGTTAGTTATTATTTTTATTTTATTTACTTTCTATTAAGCGACTGATTTAAAATATGTACACAGAAAAATTTATTCACCAATTTATATTTTTAATTAAGAATTTATTTGATGCAATAAAATTTTCAATTGATTTAATTAATTTGAGTGGAAAAATTTAATTGAATTTTTAAAAGTTTAATTAAATTTTTAATTGATATTGCAAAATTATTCACAAAAATTACTTCTGTAAATTTATAGCCAGAATTTGTTCAAGATTTTTTTTTCGTGTTATCGCGTATTCTACGGCAAACGCAATTTATCATTTATACTCTAGCATTTACAAAGCCCATTTTTCCAAAATAAAATTGTAAGTTGTTTGCTACTTTAATTTATCTTTAAGTTTTCAACTGATAAAAGCAATCCATTAGGAAAAAAATAGAACTAAGTATAAACAAATGTATGTAACAAATAAAAACAACAAAGTGGGAAATTAAAATACATTTTAGCAAAAAAAAACTAACAACCACAATAAGCTGTATATAGTATGAAATTTTTTAATTTTGTAAATGAAAATACATTAAAAATTAAAAGCACAAGTTTGTTACTCACGCACGCATAAACAATATTATATTTTTACCGCAAAATTCACGCATGTACATACTTACATATATATTATTTGCTTTCAATGTATGCGAGTGTTTGTGTGTGTGTTTGTACATTCATAATGTATTTTTTTCAAACCGCATTTGAATGTAAAGCACGTCTTTCATATGTAATAGTGTTAATTTACTAGATACTTTTTTTAGAGATTTATTAAACAGGGTAATGCACTCATTGTTGTTCTAATAAAAAATTTCAGAATTAAAAAAAAAAAAGAAATTTATATATATAAATTTGATTGTTGTCAATGATCCAGAAGGAACATATTTCAACTACTTAAGAGGTACAGCGCAAAATTTTTCTACCACCCTGTGTATTTTTAATGCAATTTTTTGTATAACAATTAAATAAGTTAATTCTAATGATAATGCTTTTGTTAACACGTATTTATACTTGCTAACAGATATATAATTTGTACGTGTTTTCTAACAAAACCCCTAATCATGTGTTTATTGGCCAGCAAGGTCATATGAAATGTAAACGATTTAATATTTAATATGTTTTTAAATTTACAATTTTATGTTACAAGTTTGAAGACATAGAAAAAACAATACCAATGTCAAATCAACATGGAAAAATTTTTGATTGCAAATCATATTAAATTTATTTGAAAAAATTCGTTGTTTAGGTGTGTTCAGGTTGATGAGCTTTGTTCTTACCTAGCGGGATAAAAGAAGGTGTAGAGATGCCTTCTAGAAGGCCTTCACTCCATACTCATATATTTTTTACACGCGTTGACATTGCAAGTTAGGCCTTCCGCGATCTTGGTTTTGCTTTTGAAAAAAAGTTACTTCTTCTTTTCTCCCTTCTCATAGAAGATAATGTGTATCTTATATTTCATATGAAAAAGTGAAGGCCTTTTATAAGGCATTCTTTAGCAGTTAAATAAGAATAGTAATTGAATCAAAAAAATTCATAAGCAAGCCTTTAAGATGGCCTTCTGAGTTTTCCCGCTGGGTAGATGCAATGCACTAATGTGCCAAAAATTTTAAAGTATATATAAAGGCTTGTCATTCTGTGTGTAATTTCCACAATATTCATATTCGACCAATAAAGTATATATATATATTCTGGGTCCTTATCAATAGGGAAGACGAATAAGCGATATCAGTCTGTCCGTTCGTCTTTCTGTCTGACGTGAAATCAGTTTTCCGAAGCTTCCAGAAAAGTTAGAGACTTCGGTTTATATAGATTGGTATTGAAAATTAGCGAAAGCGAAATGGTGGTTTCAGAACTGGATAATTTAAACTTCTTCTTGGCATATTAAAGCAACTAACTAAAACTAATTTTGGGTTTTTTGTTAAATAAACCTATTTTATTTATCAGCAAGAATTGATTGGGTATTCAAAATAAATAAAAAATTAAAAGACGATTCCAGGGTTGGAAAATTTAAATGTTTTTGTATATAAAGGTAACCAAATAAATTAAATGTTTCTCTTTCTCTATGAAAGAAACCAATTGGTATTAGAAAAATCTAAAAGGCTGATTCCAGTGTTGGAAAGTTTACACTTTTTGGTCCACTAATTATTCTTTTCTTCCTAACTTAAATATATTTTATGTAAAAAAAATGTCTGCATACATAATCAAAAAAAAAAATACAAAACGCATCTCCAGAGCTGGAAAATTTTAATTTTTTTGGTATATTAAAGTAGCGATATACAACTATTTTTGTTTCTTTTGTTATTTAAACATATTTAAAAATTTAGAAAGAAAGAAATTGATATTAAATCAGGGATCGCAAATAACGATTATTTTCCAAATTTAAACTGAAAAAATCACACTAATAGAGAAGTCCTACGTGCAAAAGGAATATACCAAGTTACTCCATGTTACCTATAGATGCAATGATTTTTATTTTTTGATTTTTATTTATTTCTCACAAAATAAGAGTTATTTTGTGACTTTTATTTATTCCTCATAAAATAACAGTAATTTCTTGATTTTTATTTATTCCACACAAAATAACAGTTGCTTTATGATTTTTATTTTTTTGCTCAAAAAAATTTTAATTTTTGAAATGAATAAACTATAAAAAAGTAAATTTAATTTAACATATAATAATCTTTTTTACAGACTGTGGCGATTGATTCAATTTTAAAACGGGTAATATTAATTTTAACGCAAAAATTACACTTTCTAAATTTTAAAAATTTAGCAAAAAAATAATAATCAAAAGGTAACTGTTATTTTATGAGAAATAAATAAAAATCATGAAATAACTGTTATTTTATGAGGAATAAATAAAAGTCACAAAATTACTCTTATTTTGTGAGGAATAAATAAAAATCAAGAAATAACGATTTAAAAGTAATTTTTAAAATAAAAATTATAACCGTTACGGTCCCTGCATTAAATATCAGAAAAATCAAAACTATGGCACCAGGGCTGGCAAATGGAGATCTTTACACAATAGTTATTTGATATTTGTTAAATTTTCGGTATCGGTGTCAATATGATGTGCTTAGGTGTGTATGTATAAATTGTCATTAGAAAGTGCTGATCTCTGTTAAATAGTTCTTTACTTAATCTCTCCTCATTCATTTTAAAAAGAGAAAATATTAATTATGTAAAAAATCGGAAATACAGAGTGTAGTATAAAATATTCAACTATGGCTAATATTGCAAATAAAATCTTTGCATCAAATTAAATTCTTTGGTGGAAAAATATCTATAGGTTACTTACTATCGGCCCCGTTCTATAAACCGATCGATTTTCAGGATTTAAGAAAACTAACTCCGCAAATAGAAATAATATTTTAAATTTTTTTTTAATTTTTTATTATATAGATTCGCACAAAAAAATTGTGTTTGATTTCTCATCTTGGCCGAAGAAGTCAAGAACTAATACGTACAACATACAAAAATTTTTCTGCGTCCTGTGCCAATAATTACGTAAGTTAAATAATAAAATAAAATTAGTAAATTAAATTAATTTCATGTCGTTTCAACTTGAAATAACATTGATTCAACATGGTTTCTCATATTATTTCAGTATCAAATTCAAATCACGTTGTTTCATTTTCAAATAACTTTGATTCAACATGCTTCTTCATTTTGATTTAACAGTACGGGAATGTTAAATCAGCATGAAATAAAGTTATAACAAATTGAAAAGCTGTCTGTAAACAGTACTGTAAATCATGTTAAAGTAAAAATCATTGCTGAAAAATAATAAATTAATATTATTTTCGTAAAATCTATAAAAAAAAAAAAAGATTTTAATATCAAATTTTTCTGTGTAAATATAGTATTCAATTGTGGTTATAGTAATTGATTTTTGCGACGTTTTTTATTTAAGCATCTTTAAACGAACATTCAAAGCACATTAAAACAGCTACAGCTAAAAATTACAACAATTACTTCTGAACCACAAACCACATTTTACGTATCCTTTTTTTGGCTAGAATATAAATAATTTTTCAAAGCTGTATACCGCATTAGAAGTAAAGTGGCATAATAATAATAGTAGAAAAAAAAACGGGGTTAAGAGTGCAACAATTTAATTTCATTCATATTGTGTGCAAGTCTTGCTACAAAAATATTTTGAACTTGATTTCTCATAATTCAGCAAAAAAAAAAATTAAAAACCTGGCAACCTAAAATTTCTAGTAATAAACACTAACAAAATCTCAATGTTAAATAAAAATATATGTATAAGTAAAAATATTTTACTTGAATTTTCCTGAAAAACCTTTTTAGCAAAATCTGCCAAAAAAAAACACAACATCCTGATGTATTACTTTTAAACAGGAAATAAGAGGGAAAGAGAGAGAGAAAAAAAAACTACTAAATATTTGCTGCATATAAATCAAAACACTTTAATGTTCTTGCCACATGGTAAATCTGGTTGCCACGCGCACTCTTTCTTGCTCTTACCATAATGGCCAAATGTACGAGTAGCAACAAGCAACAATGCAACAACATTGTCTGCTGCCTGTTTTTCATATGCTGCTTCATTGTGCTTGTATGAACGTTTCTCTGTGGGTTATATGGAAAATGATAGAGTGTGTAGAATTTTATTTTTGTGGTTTTCTAAAGGGGAATTATGTCACCAACAGCTGACAATTTTTGTTTTTTTTTCTTGTATTTTTTGCAAATTGCAACAACATTAAAAAATATAATAAAACGACAGAGCAAAAAAAAGTAGAAATAAATAACATGTGTTTGCGCTTTTAAAAAAATAATAAATATTTTATAATGTTAAAGTTTTCACTTTCTTCCATTACTGTGTTCTTTTTTTTATTATATAAATTTCTCGTTGGCTGTTGTGAGTTGCATGAACGGTTTTGTGGGATAAAAGTTCAACTCTTTAGTAACTGCACAAGTGCTAAACATGCCAACATAGCAATAACAATATTTTAAGTGAATTATATATAACGTAAAATCTTTTTTTTTTAAATAATAATAGAGTTGTAAACGTATGCAAATGACTTGTAAAATTTCTAAATATTTCTCCTGTGGTCTACCGAAAATGTCAAACAAATATATTGAAGAAATAAATATTTTAGCTAAACGAAGAACAGAGTTTAAAAAAAATTTTAATAAGAGTCTTAAAGTATGAGTGTTAACGAGAAGATGGAATAGAAAAGAAAGCTGTTAGGACAAGTGAAGTTAAAATTTTGAATAATATAATTTTTATTTATTAAAAAAAAATATTTATTTTAAGTTATTTTACTTAAATATTTAAAAAAAAAAATTAAACAGAAATAATTTCTTAATCGGGCTTAAGTTCAGTAATTTCAATTCTTATTGAATGAAATATTTTTACTAATTAATGTGAGATTCTAAAGAAGAGAAGAAGAAATTAAAAGAAAGTTTGTGCAGTCCAAGCTTTTGCACACCGTGGATAAATTATTTTTTTTTTATTTAGTTAATGATCTGGAAACATTCCTAATAGTTTTTGAGGAAAAGTAAGTATATGAACCCACTGAGCATTATAAGATGACTGTTACACACCCACATTTTACTTTGCAAAGAAGGAAAAAGAACGCCATTCTTCTTTCTAACAAACTCAAGGCTTTGCAAAGTAAACTTTGCATGTGTAAAAGTCGTCTATACGCAGAACAATAACATATTAAAATTAAGATTTATTTTAAATTGTTCTGCAATAATTTTGCTTCATATGTATTTCATATTAATTCAGCATGGTTTACAGTAATGCTCAAGGAAAATGTTTCCTTCTGAAATAACTTTATTTCATGTTGATTAAACATTTCAGTAGTGTTAAAACAAAATTAAGAGCCATCTTAAATCAAAAAAAGTAAAAATTCAGTACCTTTTTTAAATTGATTCATTAAAGTGCGACTTTGACTCGCCCACGAAGAGTTCCGTACGGACACTGCATATGTAATACTATGCGAACCTTAGCCTATATAATCGAATATCTTACCTAACGTAAATATTTTTGGAAAAAAATTTTAAGTACGGAAAACTTTTCTTTGGTTTTTTGTTCTTTTTAGTTTTGGTTTTTTTCTTATTCGGTTTTGAGCTTTTTTTCGGGTTTTTTATTTTTAGCGGTTTTTTTTCGTTTTGCCGATTTTTTTCGTTTTTGGCGATTTGTTTTAGTTTTAGCAGTTTTTTTTTTTATTTTGGCGCTTGTTTTCGTTTTTGCGAGTTTTTTCGAGATTATGCGATTTTTTTTTAATTTTGATTTTTAGTTTTTCGGTTTTTGGGTTTTTCGTTTTTTTTTTTAGTTTTGGCGATTTTTTCTGTTTTTGGCGATTTATTTTAGTTTTAGCGCCTTTTTAGTTTTGGCGATTTTTTCCGTTTTAGGGTTTGAGCTTTTCTCGGTTTTTAAGTTTTTTTTTTGTTTTACCGTTTTTTTCGTTTTAGCGAATTTTTTTTTTTTTTTGCGATTTGTTTTGCAACATTTATAATAAAAAGGACTTTTATTTAAAATTAATTTTAAAAATTTATTTGGTGAGCGACTGTAGCACGCTCTGAAATTATAATTTAAAATGCCTACTTACTACAAAAATATTAAGGCTTATATACTACTTATGAGAAGATTCTAGATTTAGAATTAATACGAAATAAATGGAAAATTACAAACCAATTGAAATATGATAAATGTCTTAAAAGCTAAATGCCTAAAATTAGTATAAACATATGGTGGGAAATTAAAGTGTAATACGATCCATCCTTTAAATATTATTTCATTCCCACAGCAAACAATCACCGCTAGTATGCGTTCAAGGTTAGTACGATATTTGACTCTTGAAATTATGCATGCAGGCACTTAAAATAATGAAAACAATTAGTGCTGTATTTAAAAGAATGTGATAATGCTACACCTCCACTTTTCGCAAGAATGTTCATACAACGTTAGTTTTATGGACATTCTTTTACATTTAATTTATAATATATTTTTAGTTAATGTATGTTTATTAATATTATTGTTATTACTATATACTGCGCAGTAAAATATTAAGTTCTATTAGGTAATGTATAGCTTAAGTCTATTTTTATGCACTACTTGTTGCTTATTAGTTTTCTTATCAAATATTGTTATATTATTTCTTATATCTATGTTTTGAATTTCGTATGGTCCTTTATAGTTTGGCTCTATTTTGTGATCTGATTCATTTTTAAGTAAAACTAAATCTCCTATATTTAAATTACAATCTATAATGTTTCTATCATAATATTCTTTTTGTCTAATTTTATTCTTATCTAGTAATTGTTGGGCCCTCTTATAAGCTACTTCTAACCTAAACTTTGCTTCCTTAGCGTAATTATCTATATTATATAATGGAGTTATTCTACCTACTTCAGTAAATTGCTTAAAGATGTTGGGTAGTTTTGCAAACACCAACTCAAAAGGACAATAATTATGTACAGTTGATGGCGTCGTATTGAAACAATACGTGAAATATCTTAGCCATTCGTCCCAATCGTTTTTGTCTACTGATATGTAGGAACGTACATATTCGTTAAAAGTTCTATGACTTCTTTCAATTGTACCTAAGGTTTGGTGATGGTGTGCAGTGGAAGTTAGTTTTTCAATTTTGAGGAGATTGCATAATTCTGCTAATATAGAATTTTTATATTCCGTACCCATGTCCGAGATGAACGTCTTCATTGGACCATAGGTAAGTATAAAATTTTCAAATATCGCCTTAGCGATTGTTTTAGCGCTTTTGTCTTGTATTGGTATTGTCACTAAATATTTAGTTAAATCACATATTATTGTGATTGCGTATTCATTTCCGAGTAATGATTTCGGAAACGGTCCTATTGTGTCCACGTACACCGTGTCAAATGGTTTTGATGGTGTTGGTGTAATTGTCATTGGGCTTTTAGAATGTTTTAGTGTTTTGGCAGTTTGACATTTATGACATTGTTTTACATATTTAGATATGTCTTTTGACATATTTTTCCAATAGTAATATCTTTTTATTTTTTCTAATGTTCTATATATTCCGCAATGACCTCCTTCGATGGGATCATCATGATATTTCAGCATAATTTCAAGAATTGCCTTAGCATTCTTATTATTAATTTGGGTCACCTCATTTAGTAGCGCTACTATTATATTTTTTAAGTATTTATTGCCCATTTCTTTAAAATTAATTATTGAGATAAATTCGAAAATTTTCTCTGTAGGTGCCACTTGTAATTTACTAATATTGTATTTACCGGCCACTTTTTCGAGCCTAGGGAAAAACTGTCCTAAGTCAAGATTCCCTTTAGTAAATAAATCATTAATTTGTACATGTGCAATTATTGATTTTCCTCTTTTGATGTAACATCTACCGGGAATAATTTTTAATTTGCAAAATTTTCTGACGTCAGTATTATTTAATGGTACAAATATATTGGGCTTATTATTATTGTTTATTTTATGCTGATTGTTTATTTTATTACTATTCTTTTTTATTTCTTTATTGGTCATCGATCTTGTCGTGACTCTCAATATAGAACAAATGTTATTATTCATGTCTTTAAGATCTTTTATGGTAACGCGCGATAGTGCATCGGCAACATAGTTATCTTTTCCCCTAAGGTATTCAACCGTAAAATCATATTCCTCTAAATCGAGTCTAATTCTTGTTAGTTTGGAGCTTGGATTTTTCATTGAAAACAAATAAGAAAGTGGTCTGTGATCTGTGCGGACAAGAAAGTGTTTTCCATAAATGTATGGTCTAAAATGTGTTATGGCCCAATGTATGGCCGTTAGCTCTTGTTCTATTGTTGATTTGTTGCTTTCACCTTTAGTAAATGTTTTTGATGCATAAGCTATTGGAAGGTGTTTACCCTCATACTCTTGTGTTAATACTGCTCCACAAGCATATTTGCTTGCATCTGTTGTAATGCAAAATTCTTTAGTGAAATCTGGGTATTGCAGTAAAGTAGGACTCATAAGTGTCTTTTTGAGGTATTTAAATGCAGAGTCGCACTCTTTCGTCCATTCAAATGGTGTATTTTTCTTTGATAATTTTGTTAGATGTCGAGAGTATTCAGAAAAATTTTTAATGAATCTACGGTAATAGTTACAAAACGCTACGAATCTTTTGGCACTGTCCGCATCTGTTGGTGTAGGATAATTTTCAATTATTGAATATTTATTATCATCTGGTAGTATTCCTTTGTCTGTGCATTTGTGACCAAGGTAAGTTACCTCTTTCCTGAAAAATGAGCACTTTTCTGGATGAAGTTTTAAATTGTGTTTGCGACATAGATCAAAAACATTCTTTAAGTTTACTAGCATATGTTTTTCCGAACATCCCAGAACAACTAAGTCGTCCATATAAAGGAAAGCTTGATCTGGATTCAATCCACTAAAAGCAAGTGTCATCATTCTTTGGAAAGAATTGGGAGCTATTTTTAAACCGTATGGTAATCGTGTGAATCTATATGATCCATTATTTGTTGAAAATGACGTTAAGTCTCTTGAGTTTTTATCCAAACTAATTTGATGGAATCCTGACATTAAATCTAAACAAGAGAAATATTTTGCTCTGCCCAGTTGGTCTAGAATGTCATCTATTCTGGGTAATGGGAATTTGTCTGCTATCAATTTCTTATTTATTTGTCTGTAATCTATAACCAATCTCCATCTTTTGTTTTCAGAATTAGGCAATGATTTCTTTGGTACTAATAATATTGGGCTATTGTATTCAGATTGTGATGGTTCGATGATATTGTCGTCTATGAGCTTTTTTACTTGCTTATCAATTTCTTCTTTGTGTGAATGTGGTATTCTATAATTTTTGATGTATACAGGTTGTGTATCTTTTATTCTCAACTTTTGTTCATAGAAATTATTAGTAGTTATTGTTTCTGTTTCTAAACCGAAAATATCACAATATGAGGTACATAGTGCTGTTAAAGTATTTTTAAACTGTTCCGGAAAATTTTTCTTTAAGATTTTTAATACTTCTTCATTTCTATTTGTATTTATTTTAGGATTACTTTTAAATATGCTGTAGTTTGAAATGTTTTCGGTTTTTATTTTGTTTTGTTTGATTTTGATGATGTTATCGTTAGTGTTAAGGATTCTGATAAATGCATTATTTGTTGTTACCAATGTATTTGCTATAAAAACACCTGGTTCTATTTCTTGATTAGGGATTAATAATTCATTGTCTGATGAAATTAGTTTTATTTGTCGTATAACTTCGGATCTTGGTGGTAAAATTATGTCATTACCATTATTTGTGATTGGTATTTCTATTGGATGTGCGATATAAAATGGGCGTAGGATAAGGTAATCAAAATCATTATTGAAATCTAATATGCAATTATATTTTTTAATGAAATCCATGCCAATAATGCCATCGCATGGTATTGGGAAATTGTTTTTTACTACTTGAAATTTATGAGGTATTAAAAAATTTTTGTGTTTTAAATCAAAAAATATACTACCGATTGACTGTATTTTACCTTGTCCTATTCCGCTTAATGTTGTTGTTTTATAAGTATTTATTTGATTTATGTTGAAATGTGTTATTTTTATTAGTGAAATATCTGCTCCTGTGTCTATTAGTAATGTTATTGGGGTGTTAGTATTGGCTATTTGTAATTTAACGCAGAAACATAAGTTGAGATTGAGATTGTATACCTTATTATTTATTGAATTGGTCTTAGGGGAACATCCTGGTTTTCCGAATCAAATTCGTTTGATTCTGTTGCTCTAACATAGTTTGTATTTCTACTGTTGTTGTTAGATCTTCGCCTGTAATTGTTATTTGTATTGTTGCTACTTCTGTTATTATTGTTATTGTTATTATAGTTTCTATTATTATTAATATTTCTATCTTTTGGGTAATTATTTCTTCCACGAAATCTTGTGAAATTTCCACGGAAATAGTTATTCCTGTTATTTGGTCTTTGACCAAAGTGAAGTATGGCATTTTGTTGTCCAGTTGCTTCTGTGCAACTGTTTATAAATTTAGTAACAGCTTCGTTCATGCTGTTAAATTGGCCTGCTTCCATGATAAGTTTTACCTTATCTATGGTGCAGTTTTTAGTGAGAGCTTTTACGGCAACTTGTGTTGAATATTTTGTTGCTAGCTCATTTGTTAATCCGTCAGATATGTAGGCTGTTTCCAATGATTTTGTAAGAAGTTCTATTTCATTACAATAAGCATTGGCTGTTTTATTATTTTGTTTTGTATTTAAAATTTTTGCAGTCAAGACTTCTACTGATTCGCCTCTGACTGAACTTTTGAGTTTATCTATGATTGCCGAAATTGTGCTTTCTTGGTCAATTAAATTTCTAGCATTACCTTTTAGCTTTGTTTTGATGATAGAAATGGCTATGGCCTCGTGTGTGTCTTTTATTGTGTCTATTAATAGTAAGGAATCAATAAATGCTCTTAAATTTTCTGGTTTGCCATCAAAATCTATAATTAGTTTTGAGGCTGTATTGAGGAATTCTATTGCTGTCTGTGGCATTATTGTGTTTGGTTTTTCTTCTAATTGCGAAAGGTAACTGTCAACTTCTATTATTGTATGAAGACTATCTGTTATGTTGAGTGAAATATTTTTCTTAATTAGCAAGTTTGAAAGTTTATTTCTAATATCCTGATAGAAAGCGTCTGCAGCTATTTTATGTGGAGTAGCTAGTTTTTCATAATTTTCATTTAAAGTTTTTCTTATTTCTTCTAAACTCTGTAAGAGAATTTTAAGGTGTTTTATTAGAGTTTCTTGGCTAATTTGTCTGTCTATATTGAGACATTTATAGGATTTATCAAAGTTTATTTGGATTTCTCTACAGTATTTTATGACAGTTAACCAATCCATAAGTTATAAAAAAAATATTAAAGTTTTCTTTTTTCTTTCTCAATGCGTTCAGACCATTTTATTGCTGCTATTGTTTCCTCTTCTAATCTTGGAGCATTTATAATATCTTCTTCAGTAGGTGTACCTTCTAAACCTATTAGTTTCCATAGTTCAGCTAACCAGTTAATTTTTTCTTCTATACTCATTTCATTTTCATTTATGGTTTCGGCCCATTGTATTGGGTTTTTAGATTTATTTTTGTTTTTGTTCCTATTCATTATAAAGAACCATTTACAATTTATTTTGCCAGAAATAATTTAAGGAAAAAAAATATTATAAAAATTTTATATACATATATTTTGAAGATTTTGCAGATTTCATGTACTTTTACAGTGATTTTGTTATAAAACAAGTTTTATTGTTAATTATATATTATTTTGTTAAAAATATTTTTATATATATATATTTTTTTTTCATTAGTATTTTTAGACAATCACAATTTATTAAAACTTAATTAAAATATTTCTTTTTTTTTTTTTTTTTATTTTTTTTTTTTTTTTTTTTATAATAAAAGGATTTTTTTTTTTTTTTTTTTTTTTTAATTAATTTTTTTTTTTATATTTTTTTTTTTTTAATCTCTTTTAATGTTTGTTTAATATTTGTAATTTTATTTTTAATGATTTGGAGTTCTTCTCCTTTTGTATAAAGTTCTTGATGTAGGAGTACCCTCAGCTCTACCTTCAGTTTGTTTCTGCGGCCTCCTCTTGATTTATGGACGTTTGGAATTGGAAATATAGGATATGTTGGCTCCTCCGGCCTTTTCTTCTTGATTATAAGCGGTTTTGGTCCTTTATTTAAAATTGCTGGTTTCTCACTAGGATGAGCGCCCTCTTCTAGTAGCTGCTTCCAACGGACTTCCGCCTCTGCTATATCCTTGAGGATCTCTTCCAAAGATTGTTCCATGTATTAGGTTCTAAACAATTTTTTCACAGAATACGACTGAGCATAAGCTATGTATGCCGTATTCTAGTGTCCTTTTTCTTTAAAACTTACAGCAAGAAGGATAAGCAATAATTGCTATGTAGTCCTTTTGCTTTACCGTTTTTAAAGTGGCAGGATCGCCATGCAACATTTATAATAAAAAGGACTTTTATTTAAAATTAATTTTAAAAATTTATTTGGTGAGCGACTGTAGCACGCTCTGAAATTATAATTTAAAATGCCTACTTACTACAAAAATATTAAGGCTTATATACTACTTATGAGAAGATTCTAGATTTAGAATTAATACGAAATAAATGGAAAATTACAAACCAATTGAAATATGATAAATGTCTTAAAAGCTAAATGCCTAAAATTAGTATAAACATATGGTGGGAAATTAAAGTGTAATACGATCCATCCTTTAAATATTATTTCATTCCCACAGCAAACAATCACCGCTAGTATGCGTTCAAGGTTAGTACGATATTTGACTCTTGAAATTATGCATGCAGGCACTTAAAATAATGAAAACAATTAGTGCTGTATTTAAAAGAATGTGATAATGCTACAGTTTTAGTTTTACCAATTTTTTTAATTTTGGCGCTTGTTTTCGTTTTAAAGATTTTTTTCGGTTTTATGAGATTCTATTTTATATTTGTTTTTTAGTTTTGGCGTTTTTTGTTCATTCTTGTGATTTTTTATTTTGGCTATTTATTTAATTTTTAACGTTTTTTTCCTTTTTTTCGATTTTTTCCGTTTTAGGTTTTGGGCTTTTCTTGGGTTTTTTTAGATTTAGAGCTATTTTTCGTTTTAGCGATTTTTTCTTTTTTTGGTGATTTGTTTTAGTTTTAGCGATTTCTTTTTTTTAAATTTCGGCGCTTGTTTTAGTTATTGCGATTTTAAGTGATTTCTTTTTAATTTTAATTTTTAGTTTTTCGGTTTTTTAGTTTATGCGATTTTTTCTATTTTGGTGATTTATTTTTGTTTTAACGCTTCTTTCGTTTTAGCAATTTTTTTCCTTTTTAGGTTGCTAAAGAGTTGTTTTTCGGTTTTTGAGGTTTTTTTAGTTTTAGCGATTTTTGGCCCTTGTTTTCGTTTTTGCGATTTTATGTGATTTCTTTATAATTTTAATTTTTCGTTTTTCGGTTTTTTTGTTTTGGCGATTTTTCTGTTTTTGGCGATTTATTTTAGTTTTAACGCTTTTTTCTTTTTGAGGATATTTTTTGGTTGTAGGAGATTTTTTCTAATTTTATATTTAGCGTTTTTTAAAATTGCAAGAGTCTGCCTCTTACGGTGTCTATTGCTAGTGCCTATATACAAATTTGTCTGTATATTAAATTAGGATTCAAAAATTTTTCAATGCTCGCTCTAGAATACCCTTTAATTTTTAACTGTCATATATTTGATGTTGTAGCGGACATATTTTTACATATTTTGTAGTTGAAGTTGAAAAAGTGGTACCCAAAAACACACTAAAACTAATGGGAAAGGCACTCACTTGGTATGGCTGGTGTCAATAATTCCGATATTTAATTTTCAGAATAAGTTAATAATTTTGCTTCGTTTTTAATCTTACTATATATAAACTTTCTTTTGACAAGCCCTTTACTTCCTTATTTCTCCTTATATATTTATGCCAAGGTTGGAAACCGAAACAAATATCGGTATCGGTATTGATACCGATACAACTATTTTTTAAATTTCGGTATCGGTAACTATATCGGTATTTTTTTTATTTCGGTATCGGTATTACCGGTACATACCGTTACCGAGTTTATAATACCGGTATACCATTATTACTGCTAAATTTATTACTTCAGACAGTGGACATAGCAAAAAATCGCTTTTGTTATTAATTTACTTCGAAAAGGGAGTATTTTTACATTAATATAAAAAGAATTTAAACTTATATGTTTTTATATATGTTTGTATACTTTTATTAAAAACTAATTTATTAAAAAAGTAAAATAAGAAAACTGCAGTTGAAACTTTGCATATATGTATAAAGTATATACATTTTGGCTAATTAAACAAAATAGTAAAAATTAATACATGCAGTGTAGTACATGTAGAATTGTATGCACTTATTAATGTGCGAATATTCGTATTCGAATTCCCGAATATTGGCCGATTTTACATATTTCGTACTCGCGAAATTCAGACGAAACGAATATTTCAATATTTCAATTCAAATAATAAACAATATTCTTGTAGCCGACTTAAAAACAAACAAAATCAAGTATCTTGTACAATTAACATTTAAAATGTTAAAGTAAGTAATTTTCTTCACCTCAAGAGAGCAATCTTTAACTTCAGATATAAAAAGTTTTGAAAATTATTCTCCATCATACCAATCAGCCCATTAACCCTATATTTGATTTAGACCTATTTTTGTTATAAATATCAAATTCTAAACCTGTGATCAAAAAAATTATTACGCCACCTTAAGACAAGATATGTTTTTAAATATTTCCAAAAATCGTATCTGGGCACGGCGAAAAATAAGAAGAATACTGCAAAAATTCTGAAAAGTCCCATTTTTAGGACTTAATGTAATATTTTTTTATTTGTGATTACTTTTTGTGTATTGATTGAATCATTTTCTACCTAAGAAAGACTTTTCTGCCGAAAATATTTACTAGCAAAATTTTTTTATAATAGCGAAATAATTAACCCACTTTTTTAATGCTAAAAATGTTGTCCCTTATTCATAACAAGCTTCATTTTCTAAATCTAACAACATTTGTCTTCTCCATTAGCAGAAAAGTGGACAAAGGTTGGTAAAAAAGCCAAAATTTTAATATTTTTTCTCGAATACTTCCTAAATTGTAAGCGAAAACCCATAAATGTAGCAGATTTTTCTCTAGCTCTTCGATAGAGAAAAATCCACTTGCAAAAATCTTTTTGATCCCATCAAAAACAAGCTTGGCATCGATTTTAATTTCTCACTAACCCAAGTTTGCCCATTTTGGTGCTTTATGGCTCCGCTCCCTTTAAAGATATATAGTCTAAATTGCAGTATTGAGCTCTGTGACACTTCTTTAAATACTGTATACAATTTCATATCAATCGGACAGATAGTTTAAAAACTGCAGAATTATTTCCAATTTTTTACAAATACCATGCTGTGTACCAGGTACTTTAGGATCCACTAGAAGGCACTGTCGGATCGAGCTAAAAATTGCACTTTCTGGTTGATTCAAAAAACAGCGCTGCATAAGAATGTGTAAAGGCGAACAAAAACGTGTTTATATAAGAAAGTTAATTGAAATATGTATGTATATTTTTGAAATTTTATTTTTGGTGGGAATCGGTATACCGGTACATACCGGTATAGACGTAAACGGTATTCTGGATACCGGTATTTTCTAACCGAAATGAATTTCGGTATCGGTATCAATACCGGTATCTAATTATAGCGGTATTTGAATCGGTATCGGTATTTTTACTATACCGTTTGCCAACCATGATTTATCCATAATATCTCATGATTAATAGTGTAATCTGCTTTAAAATTTCTCTTCTATTTCTCTACTTTAATAAATAACTGTGGATGTATGTATGTATAAAAAAATATATTAATACATACAAAAATCTCAACGTTGTTAGTTGGTTGTGAAACTGCATTGGCAAAACTCGTATCTTCAAATCATTTCATATTTTATGTATGATTTCAAATTATTCTATGTGTTTACACAACACAGATTTTTAATTAAAATAACGTTTTTCGCTCCCATGTTGGGATATGCAATGGCATGTCTTAACAAATATTAGTTTTATTTATATTTTTTACAGACATATTTCGCATTCGCTACTTTAGAGCGTATTCTGGTTTTGTGATAATCCTGGTGATAGTTTGAGTAAAAGTTTACATGAATTGGCTGAAAATTACGAGTACATCATTTTAGTGTGCGAGTAGTTTAATACTAATCGAAATGAGTTCAATAACTTATTTTATTACAATATTTTCTGATGAAAATACAATTATAAACTTATCAAAAATATATTTATTTTCTCTTTTAACTCAAAAGACCTGAAGAGAGTGTGTGGCATCCCACAGTCTGTGCTTGACCAACTTAATTCGCTTTATTTTTACTTCTTTTTTTAACTACAAGTATCATAAACACTGCCACCCACATACATAAACATTCGAATATATAATGCAATTTCATTTTATTGATTTAAAAAAAAGAGAGAAAATGTTGAAAGGATTTGAGCTGTTGTACATTTGTTGTATGAATATGACCGTAGAAAAATACCACATTTTATTAAAAGTTAGTTATTGGAATAGACGTTAATTAAAGGGCAAAAATATTAAATATTTTGCTGTATTTAATTTTAAATTTGAGGCAATATTTTATTCTGTTAATCTTGGAGCTTAAATGTAAAACTTGAAATTATATTTTGAGTAATTTTTTATCTAGTCAGTCTAGACACTTTCAATTACATGAGCATTAGACAGGTCGGGGCTTGTATAGGATTTTTTTTAATTCTTAAAAAACGGTCACACTTGGCAAACATTTGCCCAAAAAAGCGTAACCACTGAATATTATGAAAAACCTTTCGATTTAGACACACGTTTATTTAGTTAAACAGTTTCCAAAAATGTTGAATTCTATGACATCGTTTATCAGTGGTAGGAACTGTTTGGGTGAAAGTATATTACATACAATATTAAATTTTAAGGGGCATGGTTTTAAACATTTGTTTTAAGAATACACTCTGGAGTAGGGTATGCGCCAAATTTAATACGAAAACTGCTGAAATCCATGTGTCAATATAAAATCGTAGTGTGTGTTTGTTCGTAACGCATGATCTCTGGAACTATTAGAGTTGTGGGACTGAAATTTTCAACACAAATTGGGGTCAATTCACTTAAGTTTTTATTTTATTTTTGACCCAAAAAAAAAGATGGAGGTAAAATAATTTTTGCCGGGCTAAGCTAGTATACTTATAAAAATTTAAAGGATATGTCCTTGTCTGCTTTTTTAGTTTAAAATTGTATCGTCTTAAGAGTCCTAGGTGTGTACCAGTTTTCTTAAGAATTGAATAAAAAGGAGTTCCTTAAAATTTACAATTTCTGTTGCGTTTTTTTTCAGGAAACTTGAATAATTCGTATGAAATTTCTTTGGATTTCAAAGCCTTCTTTTTGCTTAAGTTCTTTATGCGTTCATGTGCAGTATTCTACAAGCCTAAGGAGAAAACTTTCTTTGTCCACCAATTCTTTATAATTATCTCTAGTTCTTTTAAAAGTGTTAACTTTTGTACAATTGTTAAAAAATTTAAATTTCTAATTTCTTTGCTATACAGAAAATGTATAAAGTATTACTTAAGTTCTATGAATGCTTGCCAATAAAGTAGGAACATATTATTTAAGTCCTGCCATTTGAAACAATAAAAAAACTATTTTTAACCAGACAATGTAACACTTTTTTTAGTTTTCTTATTTGTTGTTGTTTGTTGTTATTCTCTCTCTGATGTACAATTTTGCGGCTCACAATGACGTTAAAAATTCTTGAAGAAAGTTGCAAATTTCTTTTTTCTTTTTTTGCATAAATAACAGCAGCAACACGCCGCTACTGACAGCAGCTACAGTAATAACAAGGCGAAATACATTTACACGCCTTCCGTTTCCTGTTCCTGTTGTTGTTAGCGTTTTGCAGTTATTGTTCTTTTTTTGTTCTTGTCTTACTAAGCTACAGTCAGGTGAGAGGTATATTTAGTTTAATGCAACTTGATGCATTATGAATATTATAGCATTACTGACTGCTTTATTATCGTCTAAGTGCATTTCTGTTCTACCAAAGAGACCCACTCAACATTAGAGTTCGACCAAAAAAAAATAATTTTTGGAAATTAAAAAATAAATGAATGAAATTTATTTATTTGACATATTATCAGAAGTGTAAATACAATAATAGAAATTTATTTACTGGTGGTGTTTAGCATGTCTATATACGCATTTCATTGGCGCTCGAACCAAATCATCAGCAGACTTCAACCATAAATTTTGAACAGTCACAAACCTCTTGCTTTATGCACAGACTTTCAAAACTATATGAGAATTCGTAAAATAATATTATTTTTGAAAATCACAAAGAAAAAATAAGCTTAGTAGGCTTTGAAACTGATACAAAACCCAGGAAATAATTTATATTCAGGTGAACTCATTTTGTATTTTTGAACGCTTAAAAGTGCTCTCCTGCAAAACAGCAAAATATGACTTAAGCACTTTTTCCTTATTGCCACAGATATATAAAAAATTCAGAAATATACATGTCCAGTCATATCGTCTATGTTCTCCTTCCAGAGGTCAGTCAATGAAAATATTTTCGTTGTTTTACGACATTAACATTTTTAGACATTAACATTAACAGCTGCTTCCGGTCATTTAAACTTGGTAGCACTGAATTTAGTAAAGCGAAAACAAGGTTGCATTTCATAAAACCTACGTAAAACCAACGGAAAAAAATGTTTTGCGTTGGTTTTAACAAAATCATTTTGAGCCGGATAAAATTCAATGGAAGAGCCCGGCAGACTTCAAACTTTCAAATACTAAAAATAACTTTACTTAAAAATAAATATATATATATAAATATAGAATTTTTAGAATCAAATATATTCGTGTCGAACTCACCTAAGAGAAACTGACTTTTTCAAATTCATACACGTTGCTTATTCTCCACAAACATATATACAATGTTGAATAGATCTTTCCTTCCTTTTGAATTTTTCTTGGTTGCTATTCAAATATATTTTCTTTCACTCACTTCTCAAGCAAATTGCAACGAAAACAGAAAATCACGCATTTTATGAAGAAAGAAAAAAAGTTTTGCGGTAAATTGTTTAAGGAAAAAAATAAGAATATTTGCTGTAAGAAATTTTTCCAGCAAACAAAAACATATTTTCAATATAAGTACAAAGAAGAAAAATAGGGAGGGAAAAAATGCAAAAATCATGTTAAATAGGTAAAAACTTTAAAATAAAATAATATTTGAAAAAAACGCAAATTTATTAAATAAAAAATAAGCGAAATTGGGTGGCATAACTAATAAAAAAAGGTATAAAGCCCAAGAACTTTTATAATGGAGTAAGTTATAAATTAAAGGCAACAAAGTAAGAAAAAGTTTGAAAAATAACACATAATTTTATATTAATAAAAAAAACGCAGTACGAGTAGTAATCAATGTTCTATTGGAAAGGGTTGCAAAAGAAAAAATGATAAGCATACACAGCAACAAATTATCATAAGTTTTCATTTCAATCAACTGTGTTGATTGACAAAGAATCTAGATGTAATTAAGTTATTAATTGATGCAATTATTTTCTTAGTTTAAACAAACTTATAATTTTATTTTAATGATTTTAAGGGCTTAAAGATGTACCACCTGCTTATAAAAATTACCCGTACTTCTTAAGTTTGCAAGGAAAATTTTTCAGCGGCTCTTTTATAAGGTTCCGTACACCAGAGGTGAAAAGTAGGGACGTAACGAATAGCGATACCGATTCCGGTATATCGGCGATATTTCTGATTTGCCGATATATCGATATCGGCGATATTTTGCTGTCGATACGGCGATACTTCTTAAATTTTTTTAGAGCTGTTTTGAAAAAAATTCAAATTTCAACAATTTTTTGCATAAAAACTAAAAGAAATAATAAACATAAAAATTAAACGTTTCTTTTGTTTTGCTTTGCACCATAGTAGTGAAATGTTCTCTCAATGCTAAATTATGTATGTATTAAAAAAATAATAATTTGTTTTTTGTTAATTTCAGAATGAATTCAAATATCAATTTTAAAAATTAATAATATCTTACTTATACAGACTACAACAATTAACACTAAAATTTAAAAAAATCAAAATTAAAGGATGTTCTATCAGTTAATGTAATTTTGACAGCTTAATGTATGTATATTGGAAACCGTAAGAGGCAAACTCTTGAAATTTTCAAAAACGGTAAAACTAAAAAATCCAAAAATTATAAAACCGCCAAACCGGAAAAAAACGCCAAACCTGAAAAAAATCGCCAAAAATTTAAAAAAAATCGCCAAATCGAAAAAAATCGACAAAACTAAAAAAAAAAAATTCTAGCACTAAAATAAATCGCAAATTCGAAAAAATCGTCTAAATGAAAAAAAAAATCGCCAAAATGAAAAAAACGGCAAAAACCGAAAAAAATCGCCAAAACGCGAAAAATGCGCCAAAACCAAAATAATTGTTTATGTGAAAAAAAATTGCAAAATGAAAAAAAATCGCCTTAATTAAAAAAAAATCGCCAAATTTTAAAAAAATCGCCAAAACGAAACAAATCGCCAAAATTGAAAATAAACGCCAAAAACCGAAAATTTCCTCAAAACGAGAAAAAAAGTGCCAAAACTAAAAAAATCGCCAAAACCAAAAAAATCACCTATATGAAAAAAACGCCAAAATTAAAAAAATCGCCAAAAATTAAAAAATAGCCATAATAAAAAAACGCCAAAATAATAAAAATCGCCAAAATTAAAAAAAAACTTTAAAACCCAAAAAAAATCGCCAAAACGTGAAAAAAGTGCCAAAACTCTGAAAGCGCCAATAAATTCAAAAAACCCCCAAACTAAAAAAACGCTTAAACCCGAAAAAACCCAAAAACGAAAAAAATGCCAAAATTATAGTTTATATTGGCTAAAGTCCGCATGGTATTACATATCTGGTGTCCATACGGAACCATCTGTGTGCGAGTCAAAGTCCCACTTTATTGAATTTATTTTATTTTATTTCCACTCAACGATTTATCTTTATACAAAAAACATATTTGTGATTTCTAAAGTTGGAAGTACATAACACGCGTTCAATGCGCTAATACGATACAAATGTCTTTAAAAAAAGTGCAAATAGTGTGTTTTCATAGGACAAGTTACATAGAGAAGTTCACGACGTGCGAATCGGGCAAAAAGTTTAACATTATTCAACTTTTACGCGTTGTATACAAAATGACAGCTAGTGTTGCCAGATTCATATGCTAGCATACACAAAAACTATTAGAAATTTATTTTTTTATTAAACAATGGATAAAAAATGCATTAAATATGAGTATCTAGAGAAAAATAAATCGTAGCTTGCCTTCTATTAAGAATTTTCTCTTAAGCTCCCCTACGAAAAGTCACGCACATTTACATTAAGCCTTTTGTATTCTTGCCTTTTTGGAATTTATATACACGCTTAATGCTGAGAGTACGAAAAAAGTAAAGAGAAATGTCATAAATCCCCTCGAATTTTCATTTCATGCCTTTTGTTTTACATCGTAAGCTTATCATACCCTCTCACCCATAAACTTAAAAAGCATGCCTATACAGACAAGCAAAAAAGGCACAATGTAGTTAAGTCAAAGGGTTGAAATTTTACAACCAAAAAAGCCCCAAAAGCGTGTTGCGTAAATTTGCATTTGTATAGCCTTAAACGTTTAACAAGCCAGAAAAGCGTTGCCGCGTAACGGGTGGTGTGTGCTAGAGACCTGCGTAAGCAGTCTTGAAATGTAAATAAGTAAATAAGTCTTATTTTTTAAATGTATTCCCGTGGCATGTATTATACTAAAACAATAATAAATACGTTCGTATAATAAGCGAAGCACGATGCATGTATTGATGTTCGTGTATAGGAGTGTTTACAAGCGATGTCGCGAAGACCTCTTGTTCGTAACAAACAATCAAAGGAAGTAGTGTTGATGTGTGTATCTTCCCCGCAAACTAAATGTTTCAACTTTTTATGAAGTCAGACTTGTCGTAACGAATTCATTAAGACACTTCGGTAGTTTGTCTGAACTCAGACTTTTCGTAGCAAATTCGTTAAGATATGTCGGTAATTTCTCTAAACAATTCTTTTTAAACATTTGATTTAAACTTTGATTTTTGAGTACATAAGTAAAAGTCTGTTAAAATTTTGTTTTTAAATAAATATGTATATGTGACGCGCAAAATATAAAGGGACCTAAGGGCAAAAACCAGGTTTGTTTTGTTCTTTGGTTGACTTCAATTTCATAAAACGCGCATTTCTCTGGGAGGGAACACTTTTGGTTCATGGGATCGGTCTCATTCGATGCTCAGATGTTGTCCACATCAAAATAAATAAGTGGATATTGATTTTTTTACCCTTAGGTCCCTTTCTCTATGCGCTGTCACATATGTTGATAAGAATTATTTCAACAATAGCAGCGGCATAACGGTGAAGCGGTACTCTGCTATAAAGCAAAAGAAATCGTACCTACATGTCGTTACGAATTCGTTCCAAAAACTGCGCCAAAAAAATAAAATCATACACACAACGTGTGTGAATATGTACATGCATGATGTTTTTATACTAGAGAACTGTATGAGTTGATTAACTTTTGCTGTACACTCACTTCTACGATACTTTTGTTTTGTTTGTTAACATCAATATGTAAATGATACTGCTTGCAGAGTAACCTCTCTAGCAAACTGACTGTCATTAACTTCCTTTCTTTTTTTGGGTGCTGTTATAAAAATAAATAAAAAATTCTTATTGTTGTTTGATCGTTTTCTATAGCAAATAAATAACTCACAGAATCATGTTGACTAGATGAAGTCTTAAGTAAATAAAACATTGCGTATGAATTAATAGTTTTTCTCGTATTAAAATAATTTATAAAATTAAATTGGGCTAGCTATCTTATTTTATAATATTACATAAAATTATGTTTGTCAGAAGGGGTTTTAAGAAGTTTGAATACAATCATGCTGATTCATTGATTTAGTGAATCATGCGAATCAATACAGATTGGAAACAGTGGCATGCAATTATTAACAACAGTCTCATTGATATGAATCATGAATAGCATCATGCATTATTTTAATGTTGAATTTTAGCTCAATATTCATTTTAGAAAACGCAAAATTATGCTGTTTGATTTGAAAAATACTTCATGTCTTGAAAGTTTTTTTAAATTGTCTTTTGCAGGGGTCTAGTACTTACCTCCACCTTAAGAGCTTTATACAACAGTTTTCCATGCGAAACTTTTTTTATAAAATCAAATTATTTTTTATGATTAAAGCATTTAAAATTTATTTTATTGAACGCTTATATAATTTACAAATAAATATCTATCAGCTCTAGAAATGTTCAAATTAAATATGAAACGAACTAATTTAATATCAATAATGCAAGTTTATCGTTAAATTTAAAATCCTGTTAAGCAAAATCGTTATATTTCCTGTTTCCATCAACTTTATTATAGCGTTGCACAACATGTTCGTGCATGTGTAGACAAGCAATAAAAGAAATAAATATAAAAATATAGTTTGAACTGCAAATGAAATAAATAGATTTAAGAGCATCGAATGTACGGAGATAGATTGATAAGGAATAAAATTTTGCAAGGTATTGATGGATGGATACGCCTGGCCACTTGTTTTTTTTTAAATTTTATTTTACTTTCACTTTAAATAAAATGTGGCAGCTTCGCCCTAGATTTTAAGTTCTAATTAGGCAGCATCAAAATTTTAAAAGAAAGACGTTTTTGTGAAAGATACTTTAGCAAAAAAAAAATTTTTGCTTTGGAAATGTGCTTTTAGGAATAAATATTTTTCTATAAAATATTTTTTTTTTGCAAAAAAAAAAACACTTTCAAGAAAGGTGCTTTTGGTAAAAAAGTATTTTCGGAAAAAAGTACTTCTTTGGAAAGGTGATTTTGGGAAAACTACTATTTACAAAAATATGTACTTTTTGGGGAAAACACTTTTAACAAAAAAGTACTTTTTGGGAAAGGTTTTTTTGAGGAAATACATTTTGGAAATGGAGTCTTTGGGAAAAAGTGCTTTTTTAATTACTTTTTTACAAAGATACTTTTTAGGAAAAGTGCTTTTAGGCAAAAATTTTTTTTACTAAAACACCTCCTATTAGGAAAGATGCTTTTACCAAACAAGAAGTACTGTTTTATAAAGGTTCTTTTGGTACTGTTACGAAAAAAGTACTTTTCAAGAAAAAAATTACTTTTTGAGAGAGATACTTTTACCAAAAATAGTAATTTTTACTGCTTTTTGAAAAAAAAAATTATTTTAATATTATTTTTTTTGCAACGACACTTTTAAAGAAAGCACTTTTTGAGAGATTTGATTTTAAGAAAAAGTACTTTTTTTAAAACTTCTTTTCTTGGAAGATGCATTTTGGGAAAATTTCTTTTAGTAAAAAGGGTTTTTCTTTTTATAAAATATTACTTTTTGGCAAAGATCCTTTTTGTAAAAAACTACTTCTTTGGAAAGATTCTTTTGGGAAAAAGTACTTGTTACGAAAAATTAGTTTTTGGGAAAGATACTTTTGCCCAAAAAAAATACTTTTTGGAAAAGTATATTTTTATAAAAAATTATTTTTTACGTAAAAAAATTTTAGAAAAAAAGTACTTTTTGGGAGAGGTGCTTTTGGGCAAAAGTTTTTTTATTTGACTTTTTTGGAGAAGTGAAGGGAAAAAGTACTGCTTACAAAAAAAGTAGTTTTTATAAAATAGTACTTTTCGGGAACGATACTTTCACGCTTACGAAAAAATACTTTTTGGGTTTGATACTTTTAGCAAAATAAAAGTACTTTTTGGGAAATGTTCTTTTTTGAATAAGTATTTTTTATAAACATTTATTTTTTGAAAAAAATACTTTTAGAAATATATATTTTTTTTGAAAGGTACTTTTAGATAAAACTACCTTTTACGAAAAAGTACTTTTTGGAAGAAATAATTTTCCGTTTTACAAAAAAAAGTACTTTTTAAAAAACAAAAAGTACAAAAAGGCAGAGATATTTATACAAAAAAAATCTTCTTGGAAATGATGCCTTTGGAAAAAACTACTTTTATAATTGCTTTTCTTGAAAAGATACTTTTTGGGCAAGAAACTTTTATAAAAAAAGTACTTTTTGAGAAAGGTGCTTTTTTGAAAAAATACTTTTTGTATAAATAATTCTTTTTTGCACAGATGCATTTAGAAACAAAAAGTAGTTTTTGGGAAAGGTACTTTCAGGAAAAGTAATTTATTTATTTCTTTTTGGGAAAGGTGCTCCTGGGAGAAATTACTTTTTATAAAAATGGACTTTTTAAGATAAAATAATTTTATGGAAAAACTAGTTTGGGGAAAGATCCTTTGTGGAAAAGAAATTTTTGGGACAAACTAAATACGAGTAACTTGGTCAATGAATGCATTTTATATACATATATGTTTGTATACGATATATACGTGCATATGTGCCCATAATTATGAAAGTGGTCTAAATCATATATTTCTTTGTTCGAGATATTTAGTAGATTACATTTGAACAAATCAGAAAAATAGTTGTATGCCCATTACGCAACATTTTAATTAAAAGTTGTGCTATTCCCGATTAATATAAATTTATTTAATATTTATTAAATAAATTTATATTTGTTGTATTTTTTTTTAAGATTTATGCAAAAACGCATATGACTTTGACCACTTTAATACTTAAGGGCACACACATACATATATACACTATATGCAAAGAATAATAATGTAAAATTTAAATTTCAAATGTATAATCGGAGTGTACCGTTTAAAATCTCGTGTCATAACCGATAAAAAAACTTAATGTGCACATTTTTGGGCTTGGTTTTTTTTACAAAAAAACGATTATTTACAATCGCAAATTATCGATTTTAGTTAAAAAATTAAGTTTAAAAATTATGTCGCTTAAGCTTTTTCGGTACGATATGGCAAGCGGTACACTCCTCTCACACATTTCAAAGTTAAATTTTACATCATTCTTCTTTGACCACAAAATCCTTGAGGGATAAACTTTTGTAACAAATGAATTTCATATAATATTTGATTATGCCACGCTGGTGAAAAGCTGCAGCAACCATCCAGAAAAAATGAAACTGCCATCTAGCAAAAATGTCACTTGCAAAACCAACAACTGCAAAATGAAAAATCCTTTAAAAAAACATCAAACAACAACACTAAAATCTCTCAAATTCTGTACACACAAAAATATTTGCAATACAGCAACAGCAACAGCAACAGCAATAGTATCATATACATATAAATTTTGCTACAAATAGCAACAATAAAATGTTTAGCTACAAGCAATAGTTGTTGTATGTATTTTAGTGTCAATATTTTATTATTGAAGAATGGTTTTTGTAATGTTTATCCCGCAGAGCATTAGAATTTTCTAAGCAAAAAAAAGAAAACGTTATAATAAACCGCAACAACGACAACAAGCTGCCACAAGAATGGAAATGCTTAATAAATGATACCACCATTAGAAATGGCAGAAGGCTTGCTGCTCATGCAGCTGAGTATGAAGATGGCTTCATACAAAAAAAAACAGCTCATGTTATTTAAGAAACAAGTCAACAAGGTATTGTAGCATTGTGGTAAATATGTACGTATATAAATATTTTAACACAACAAATGTTATGGCTGGCGGAGAAAAACAGAGCAGGGAAAGCATCAATTATGTTTTATTTCTGAAAATAAATATTTAATTGCTCTATGCAATAAAACGAGTACAATGGCGTTTAGACAAAGAAAATTTTCAACTTATTATTTAAGTAAACAAATTTTTATTTAAACTTTTTCGACAATGATGTTGCTTCATACATGATTTAGGGTAATTTTCAAAGAAAAGTTTTCTTTTTAAATTAACTTTATTTCATGTTAATTTAACATTGCCGTACTGTTAAATAAATACGAAGAATCATGTTGAATCAAAATTTTTTAAAAAACGTAAATAACTTAACTGAAATAAAATGAAAACCTATGTTGAATCAAAGTTATTTTAAGTTGAAACAACATGAATTTGATTTGATGTTCATTGTATAAATAAATACAATAACAATATAAGAGGGGTAGAATCACTAGCTACTAACTAAGGCCATCGGCAAAAAAATTATTTGATTTACTTGGCAAAGCCATTAGAAAAATTTTTGTATGTAATATGATTGGCTTCGCCGACCAATATTGGAACTCGGATCTCATCACGTGGTAGTCAACGCAATTACTTTGACTTGTCTTCAGGATTCGAACCTGCAACTCTCCGACTACAAAATTAGCCAGCAGCAGTTTGTTGGCTATTTACAAGCATCAAAATAAAGAACAACAACATAAAAACAAGTCACACAACTGAGCACAAAATTGTATTGCAGCTATGAACAAAGCAAATAAACACCAACACACTTAAACAACATGTTATTTCTTGTATATTTAATATGATTTGAAATCAAACTTTTAGCATTTTTCTCTATATTTATGGCGGTCTTAAAAAGCACATGGCACTGCCTAATTATTTTGCCAATATTATTATTATTATTTATAAAACTTATTAAGGCTTTAAAATGTTTTTTTAATATAAATTTTCATAAAAACATTTTCTTAAAAAGTCTTTATAAAACCTTAATAATTTTTATAAATATGACTGTAAGTATTTAGAGCAGTGAACCGCTAGCCATACCACAATTGTGGATAAGAAAATCATACACATGCGTATGCTCTTTAATTAAGTTTGCTTAGTTTTTTTGAACACACGGAACGAAAATAAAGTTCAACTTTAATAATTTGTACAGAAAAAAAAACAATGTGAGTCCGATCACAGGGGAGATGTGTAAACATCTAGTTATGAAATTTTTTGTTTAATATTGGCTTATGGTAAATAAAATAAGATATATAAATTTTTGAGTCTACTGTATTCTATTTATAGTAGTGAAATTATTAGTTGTTGGGGTTTGTGGAGATTTGCTCATATGAAAGTGAAAAACTTCAATTAAAAATTTTGATGAAGCTTGCGATTATGGATTTGCAAAATTTTGTATTAAAATCTCCGTCCATAATAATTGGCATGAGATGCAGATTGTTACCCAGTTGTCGTGCAGCAGCTTCAGTGTAAGGCAACAGTACGTAATGAAGATATGTTATAATATAATATTATAAGTTCTTTATAAAGACTGCTAATATATCCTTCAAACAAATATTTGACATTTAAAACGCTCTTTTATTTAAAGCTTATATTTAATTTATTTATTTTATATTTTTTAACTTTTTAACAAAATTATTCCCACTGGCAAGACTATTACACTTCACAAGCAATTTTTATTAAAATTAACATTGCTCCTGAAGGTATGCTTTAAAATTCGGTTGAGTGTATTTCTATGCAGCTGTTAAGTTTCTTTGTACTTCTTGTTCGTACCCTGAAGGAAATGTCGATGGTGAAAATGTACTGAGTCGCTTTTGACTTTGCCACCAGTAATACTCTACAATTATTCCTCATACAATACTTTGTGTTATAGACATTTAGCCTGTGCTGGTCATTGAAAATCTACTAGTAACACGAAAACAATTGACTTGGCAGAGACTACATAGTTCTTATGGGAACATGGAAACATACCAACCAGACATTTACTGGTACATTTCAATACCTTAAGTAAATACAAATTTACTTATATTGACAAGTTGTTGAAAAATCCACCAGAAATACACCACATCTGTTTAGTTTCACTCTCTCTCTCTCTCTCTCTTTTATACTGACGAATAGAAGAGAAATTGTAAATAATGTAACTACCACTAGAATTTTAGTGTTGACATAGATACATTTGCCCCAGTCTGACTGCAGGGTATAATTACACTAATACACTCATACACAGCTCACACCGATTTGACAACGCTTTAGGATCTTACTCAAAATTTGAGATTGTATTGTGAAAGAGGTTTTTACCCCCTAACGTATACATGTTTACACATCAAAAATTGTGGAAGCTAAGAATTATTACGAGATATAAAATGTTTTTGGCAATATACAATGCATTTTATGTTATGAAACATTTAAAAATAATAGGGAAGAGAGTTAAAAAAACATTTTAATAGTTTTCACTGAGCTGTGAGTAATATTAATTTGGAATTTTTACACTACATTGTTGAATGGATTGTTAAATTTTTTTCCTTTTTGCTTAAGTTTTTATTAAATTGTTTATTTACAAAAAATATTCAAACAATGAGTAGTCACAGCATATATTTTAAATTACAAAACTTTTCTTCAAGTGTAATTTGATGTTACTCTAATTTTTGGGCACTAATGCCAACATATTTTATTTTGCGGATCACTGATTTAGACCAGACTTAAGGAAAGACTTATGTATATAATATGAAAGAGAGTAAAGTGCATGCTTGTGCGAATGTTCGCGAAAATAAGAGCATAACGGAGATACACGGACAGCCTTTTGCTTAATACATTAAACACATTCACCACAGCAGGCTACCGACTACAAAATGTCAAGGATAGAATACACATGTTTATATGAGAGTAATTTTTTTTAGGACAGCAAGGCAACAGGGAATAAAACTGATTCATTTCAAAAGAGTAATTTAACTTTTATAAATGCGAAATATTTTAAGGTAGCAATACTGAACTATGTTTTTATACTTAAATATGAAGTGGAAATGGTGCTGCTGTCTTCTCCCAAGTAATTTAGTAGCTGGCTACGAGGCGACTAATGTTGCTAGCGTCATTTGAAGTCTTGTGTTTGTATAGCCTGCTGTGGCGAATGTGTTTAATGCATAACTCTGATTTAGATAAAAAAATCTTCAAAGTCTAAGTGCATTTTGCTGTTCTCTTTAAATTGATGTGATCTATACTTGATCAGCTGCAATAAAAATCTTTCAAATATATTTTATAACATTGTAAAGAATATTTAAGAAATTTATTATTCGACATATTGTCATAATTATATTTTAATTTGAAATTTATTTGTTACAGCAACAATGAAATGCGTATATAGACCAAGCTGAACCACCAGCAAATAAATTTCAAATTAAATTGTAAAGAATAAATAAAATATATATAAAATTTATACATGGGTGTGCTTAGCTTTCTTTTTTTTTAAATATATTTTAATCAATAAACTCTTTTACTACACTTTCTCCATATAACAAGTTGTATTTGAGCCATTGAGTACTATTTATGGTTTTAAATAGCTTTATATATTTTTGGTATTGCAAATCATGGCTTGTAAACAAGCAATTGTTATTGCATCTGTGTGTGTGTATGAGTGTGTGCACTTATACACAGATACAACTTGATCTGTTTGTATTTGAGTGTACATTTCCTTTTAAGATGGTTTATTTGTCGTTCTTTTTTTTTGTACTTCTTAACAACCATTTCCTTTACAATATATACTATATTTAAAAAACAGCAAAAATAAGAAATCTTGTTAAAGTTTTTTAAATCGTTGCTTGCAGCGCACTTACTGCACAGCAGTAAATGTTTCAAAGTATTGGTGGAAATTTTTGTATTATAAATAAAACGTTTTATGATAAAAGAAGCCCGCGGGAAATTTAATATTTTTTTTGGTATTTAATGCAGACGGAATTGGAAAATAGATCATAGATAATTTAATAAATAATTTTACAAAAATTTATGAGATGTAAGAAATTAAAGCAGCTTCGCAAATGGTGTTTATATATTTCACTATTTTAACTTTTAATTAGATTTTCAGGAATTTATTTCTTTTACAAATTAATTGTGAAATTCGCTATTTACTTTTATATGATTTGGGAAAAAAAATTGTTCTATACACTCCAACTCATACATTAAACTTGAAATATAGCAGAGTGTTAGCTAAATTAAGCTATTATTCCATAAGAAATTATTACTACGTTTATACGTGCACTATCAAAAATAAAAATGAAATTAATTCTTTGAATTTTTTTGATGTGTAAACATCTATACGCTATGAGGTAAAAATCTTTTTCACTATACAATCACAAATATTGAGTAAGATCGTAAAGCGTTATCAAATCGGTGTGAGCTATTTATGAGTGTATTTGTGTAATCATACGAACAATAAGTACAAAGAAACTTAACAGCTGCATAGAAATACCTTCAGGAGCAATGTTAATTTCAATAAACATTGCTTGTGAAGTGTAATAGTGTTGCCAGTGGGGTTAATTTTGTTAAAACGTTAAAAAATATAAAATAAATATAAACTTTTAAATAAAAGCACATTTTGAATGTCAAATATTTGTTTAAAAGACATATAGCAGTCTTTATAAAGAATTTGTAATATTATATTATAACATATCTTCATTACGTACTGTCTGTTGCCTTACACTGAAGCTTTCCATCTCATGCCAACTATTATGGGCGGAGATTTTAATACAAATCTTGCAAACCCACAGTCGCAAGCTTTATCAAAATTTTTATTTGAAGTTTTCCACTTGCATATGAACAATTCTCCACAAACCCCCACAACTAATAATTTCACGGCTATAGATGCATAGCTTTTTAAATACAGCAGAGTCAAAAATTTATATTTCTTATTTTAGTTACCATAAGCCAAAAAAAGAAAAAATTTTCATTACTAGATGTTTACACATCTCCCCTGTGATCGGACTCACATTGTTTTTTTTTTCAATTAAAGGTGTTAACTGGAATAAAACTTCAGTGCAGGGATCTAACGGCCGCTGTGCTGCCAGTAAGAATGAGGACATTTGTGCCGAAAATCGCAAGATACTGAATTAGCTTCATGGTTAGCTTAATAGCCGTATATGTACATTAGAGTGGCCCTTATTTTTTTTCTTCTACTCTCACCCCCCCCCCAAATCGGTTCAGTTTTATGTAAAAAAAAAATACAAAAAAATTTCATAGCGATAAGTTGTATATTAGGGGGTGCGCCCGGCTCTCAAAGTTGGCCCTCAAGCCCTTATATTCGATTTAATTTTTTTTAGTTTTATTTGGACTATATGTATATGTGTAAAAATAATTTAATATATATAAGCTCTTATTGTACATGCTTAAAATAAAAAATTTCCATATAAATATATTTTTGTGAGACATTTTTAGATTCTTTAATTGAACTGTATGTAGTGAATTTGAAACAGAAATAATTTTTAGTCAGGCTTAAGTTCAGTAATTTCAATTCTTATTGAACGAAATATTTTTATTAATTAATGTGAGTTTCTAAAGAAGAGAAGAAAAATTTAACTTAGACTTTTATTAGCTGGGGGAAATACCGATACTTTTCTGTACAGCCACGCACTTCATCAGCATCTTAGCGTATCTACTGGGGTAGAGTTTTGTTATTAACATCAGCTATTTAACTTAAAATTTCTATGAAACGGAATATGAGAAATGATTGCTGTGTATACAATTGATTTACCTTTGGTAAATACATTTATAAGTATCACTATTAACTTTCTGTTTTTCCATTTTTTTTCATTTTTCTATTCAGGTTAGCACGAAATTATATTACTCTAACTAAGTATGTTTAATAGCTGATGTTAATAAGAATCTCTACCCAAGTAGATAGACTAGAGTGCTAATTAAGTGCATGGCTGCACAGAAAAGTATCGGTATTTCCCCCAGCTTAAAGTCTAAGTTTAATTTTTCTTATCTTCTTTAGAAACTCACATTAATTAATAAAAATATTTCATTCAATAAAAATTTAAATTATTGAGTATAATTTTGTTACATAAAATTGTTGGTATTTTGTTGTTTATTTTCCTCATTATTTTCTAAAATATTGATTTTAGCAAAAAACTTTCTTTGAGGCTAATGTGTTGACTTGAAGAGCTAAAATATTGCCATATGTCATATTCTTATAAAATTGTTTTTTTAAAAGATATTTATATGCAAACAATTACGTTGAAAAATGGGTGGGAAGGTTAACTTTGAGGGTCGGGCGCACCCCCTAAAACGCAACTTATCGGTATGAATTTTTTTTGTATTTTCTTCTGCATAAAACTGAACTGATTTGGAGGTCGAGAGTAGAAGAAATCAAAAAAAAGTATCCATACAATTAACGGCCACTCTAATGTACGTGTACATATATGGGTATACGCGTTGTCTTTTCGTTATGGACTCAGCGGAAAATACAATTTACAGCACCAGCTGCCTGCAAAGATTCAACTGCATGTACTCTAAAAACCATAAGAAAAGCAAGGAGTATTCAACTCCTAAAATTTTTAACTATAATGCGGCGCATTAAAGCTTACATTTTTCCCCTAAAACTTTTTTATTGCCTTTACACTATTCTCTTGTCCTGTTTTTGATTCTTAAGCACTTTACACAATCATTTACCTATAAAACTTTTTACTTAACTAAAAAGTACAACAAATAAGTGTGTACAAAAGAAACACAATATGTTTGGTTGTTGTTGTGGGAGGGAAAGGAAAGACAGAGAGAGGACATGACAAAAATATACTGTTCGGCAAACTTTTTGAAAACTAAAATTAAGATAAGTCAAAAAATATTGTAAGTAACGTTTAAATAAATTTGCATACTGCTTTTAAAGTTTTTTTTGTGTGTGCTTTCTTTCTTTCTTTCTAAACTTTTTGTTCTCATCTTTCTTTTTAATAAGGTATAATATTTTCAATGCAAATTGTGTGCAATTATTTTTACTTAGAAAATAATACGAAAAAAATATTTTAGCTTTTAAGAAATATGCAAAATTTACATAAAAGAAACAATAAAAATAAAATAAAGTTAGCTGGTCATAATAGTTTTTATATATTTATGCGAGTGTATCTAAAGATAAAGGGCTTTGTTATTTAATAGTGAATATTACAAAATTTCGGAAGGAGTTTTCCTATAATAATACGAGTAGCAATGATTGAAATCATAGTTTATGGAAAGCTTCAGTGTACTGGGGCGAATTTTAGCTGCATCCTTGCATCCATGTCAGCTAGGCATATCCTTCAACCGCTTGTAATGAATTTTGCCTGGTTATTTAACAGTTTGATTGATAAAAATAAACACAAATTATTTGAAATCAAGGATATATGGCTGGTATGTACGTCCTTTTATCCTTTGTAGTTAAATTTATTACAAGGATCAGAAGTATATGTATAAAAATTATTAAGTTTGACATTTTTCAAGCAATGCGATAGAAATTATCGTTTAAATCTAGTTTTTAAGAGAAAGGATATGTGAAGCAGCAGGCATGTCCTTCTAGCGAATACAACGCAATCTACAAGAGAACTAAGTGCATAATGGTGGGGAAAACATAAAATTTTTTATGTTTTCTCGACATGATTTTAGCAAAATTGTTGGTTTTTTTAATTTCAGGATGTATGGCTGGTATGAAAGTCCTTGCAAGGATACTAATTAAATTTTTTAAAAGAGAGCTTAATGCTTAGTTGAGAAAAATTGCAAATTTTTGATGTTTTGTAGATATTATTTTAGTGAAATGTTGGTTTTTTATATTAAAGGATATATTGTGGGCATGCTTATTCTTGCAAGGATAATAATTACATTTTCCAGAAAACTTAAATTTTGTATTCCCTAAATATTTTAGTATCTTTTTGATTACAATTGCAAATATAATTTAGTTTTTAAGTTTAAGGATATATGAGAGAGAGGCATATCCTTACATTTGTTGTAAATGAAATTCATGAGACAGTTCAATCGCATAATTTTAAAAACAGTTTAGAATTTTTGTTGCTTGAGTGAGTACCATTTCAAGGAATTAATTTTCAAAACTAAGAATATATGGGGATATGCATGTCCTTGCAGGAATTGTAATTAAATTGATCAGAAAGCTTGATTGCGTTCTTTTAGATGTACAAATGTATATAAGGACTATTTTAGCAATATACTAATAGTTGTGGGCTAAAAATAAATTTTTTAAATTAAGGATATATGGTAGGCAGGCATGTTATTTGACTAATAGTAAAAAAACTCAATGGTGTACTATGTATAGGCCTTTTTATCCTTATAATATGGTGAATTAGTGACTTCATAGTTATAAATTTTCGCTGTAGAATAATTTTTCAAATTAAGGATATAAGGCAGGTAATTATATTTTTTTAACGTTTGAAATGAATTTTTTTAGGAGCTATATAGACTAATTTTATAAATAGTTAACAGGTTTTGCCGCATTCAAATCATAATTTTATTATCAATTATTTTTTTTCTAATTAAGGATATATCAGAGTGGACACGTCCTTCCAAAAATTTAAATAAAATTTCCTGCAAAAACTATCAGCACGATTTCAGAATTTGTCACCGACTTTTGCTAGTGTTCGAGCAGAAATTTAACTAAAAAAATGTTTTCGCTAAAAAAAAGGATATGTGGGAGTTTGGCATATCCTTCAACTGATTGAAGTGAAATTTTACAGAGAACTTCGTTGTAAGATTTAAGAAATTGTTAGTTATTTCCTAGCATAATTGAAGCTTAAATTTTTCTTTAATCAAGGATTTGTGATAGTTAGACAATCCTTTAACTCGTGACAAATATAATTGCCAGAAAGCTTAGCTGCATAAGTTTAAGGACAGTTGCAAGTTTTGGATGTTTTCTAGACATCACTTGTTCCAATTTTCTATTTTTAATTTTAAGGATCCAGAGAAAGTCTGCATGTCCTTACACAATTTTTAAAGGAATAGGGCTTGTGAATATTAATTTAATATTTGAAATAAAGGATATATGATATGTCCTTTTTCCCTCTGCATTCAAATTTAAAAAAGAGCTTTATTGTATAATTTCTAAAATAGTTGTATTTTTTTAATAAAATTTTAATCGAATCTCAAGCTGAAAATAAAATTTTTATATCAAGGATATGTGGCAGACAGGCACATCCTTGGAAATTGAAGTTAGCAAAAAGTTCAATTATTTATTTTTAGACATATTACCAGATTAGTTTTGCATTATAGTCATAATATTAACCAAAATTAAATTTTTAACTTTAAGGATATATGACAGCTAGCCATGTCCTTCTTGACTTGCATGAGATATAATTTTATTGAGATATAATTCAATGTTTGCTTAATAATTTTTATTTACCCTGATTTCTGATCATAATTGCAATCAAAATTCAATAATTTATATTAAGGATATGTCGAAGGTGGAAATGTCCTTTTGCTGAATGCAATAAAATTTATAAGATTGTATAATTTAGGAAGAATTTATAAGATCTTGTTGCTTTTTTAGGCCTAATGCAGTCGTAATTTTATTTTCATTTGAAGTACATATATATGGTAGATAGGCATGTCCTTGCACGGATTTTCCTCAAAATCAATTTTTTTTTACTTTAGTATCAAGCAACATTCCAAAAAAAATGTATCTGTTTACAATAATATGTCTTCCAAACTTCTTAATTTCTTACATGAGGATCTGTTCTCTGGTAAATGCACAATGAAAACTAATTATTAACATCATTCGCATTACTAGTAATTACTCCGCTTTACTCTGTCCTTAATTAACTGCTTTTTAACAATAGACTTAAAAAAAGTGGTTGCGAAAGGATGCTTAACTTATTACACAACATATTTTCAGGAAATCCCACAAATTTTTAACTAAACAACAAATTCAACTGAATACATACAAGGATCTAAGGTTTGGTTTTAAATTTTTTACAATAGCTTTTATTGTTTTATATTTTATGTTAAATATTTATATTCACATTTTACACGTCTATTTAGAAAATGAAACTCTTTGTATTGTTTTGTTTTTTAACGCTGCATTTTAACTAAAAACAAAAATGTTGGTTTTGTTTTGCTCAAAATATTTTTGTAAAGTTACTAAATTTTTGCCCTGCAGCCATTGTTAAAAATTTTAAAAATTAATATTCAGATTTTTAGCCTTGGGCTCAGCTAACAAAAAATGGGTTTATTAATTTTTAGTTTGTTGTTATTTTCCTTGGTATTCTATTCAACGTAATAGTGATTGTAGTGTTTGGGTTATATTTTATTATTTATTTTAATGCCCTACATGAAAATTAATATATTTGTGTTGATGTTTGTAACGCTTTAAAAAAGTGTTTTTAATATATTTGAAAAACTACAGAAATAGATAATATGTTAATTTTAAGTAGTTGATGTATTTTATTTTATATAAATTTTTTGAAGACGAAAAAAGCTTTTTATTCGTAGAAATATGTAACAAAAAAACTCTTGTAAGCCTTACTTTACTGTGGCTTCTCTCATCTCTTAACAACTCTGTTGATTAAATAAAGTTTTGTAACAAAATAAAAATTTAAGGAAATTTATTATTTGACATATTGTCAGAAAGTTCAATTAATGTTTAATTTTTCATTTAGCCTTGTAAATACTTTTATTGTTACTCGATGGATTTTTAATTGTATAAGGATGTAGAAAAATAAAATGAGTTCACCTGAATATAAATTATTTGCTGGATTTAGCATCAGTTTCAAAGCCTACTAAGCTTATTTTTTCTTTTGTGATTTTCAAATATATTATTATTTTATGAATTCTCATATAGTTTTTGAAAATCTGTACATAAAGTAAGAGGTTTGTGACTGTTCAAAATTTGTGGTTGAAGTCTACTGATGATTTGGTTCAAGCGCCAATGAAATGCGTAAACCACCACCAAAAAAAAGTTTAAAATAAAAATTTTATTACAATAATCAATTTCAATGTATTTTTAATAAAAAAAAGGTAATGTGAGTCCGACCACAGGGGAGATGTGTAAACATCTAGTAATGAAATTTTCTTTTAATATTAGTTTATGGTAACTAAAATAGGATATATACATTTTTAACCCAACTGTATTTAAAAATCTATGGATAACTACATCTATAGTAGTGAAATTATTAGTTGTGGTGGTTTGTGGGGAGTTGCTCATATGAAAGTGGAAAGCTTCAAATAAAAATTTTGATAAATCTTGTGACTGTGGGTTGGCATAATAATTGGCATGAGATGGAGATTGTTGTTACCTAATTGTCGTGCACCAGCTTCAGTGTACGCAACAGTACTTAATGAAGATATGTTATAATATAATATTATAAATTCTTTATAAAGACTTCTAATATATCTTTTAAACAAATATTTGACATTTAAAACGCTCTTTTATTTAAAAGTTTGTATTTATTTTATATTTTTTCAACTTTTTAACAAAATTATTCCCACTGGCAAGACTATTACACTTCACAAGCAATTTTTATTAAAATTAACATTGCTCCTGAAGGTATGCTTTAAAATTCGGTATTTCTATGCAGCTGTTAAGTTTCTCTGTACTTCTTGTTCGTACCCTGAAGGAAATGTCGATTGTTAACATGTACTAAGTCGCTTTTGACTTTGTCACCAGTAGTACTCTACAATTATTCCCCATACAATACTTTGTGCTATAGACATTTAGCCTGTGCTAGTCATTGAAAATCTACTAGTAATACTAAAACAATTGACTAGGTAGTGACTACATAGTTCTTATGGGAACATGGAAACATACCAACCAGACATTTACTGGTACATTTCAATACCTTAAGTACATACAAATGTATATATGTTGACAAGTTGTTGCAAAATCCACCAGAAATACAACACATCTGTTTAGTTTCTCTCTCTCTCTCTTATATACCGACGAATAGAAGAGAAATTGTAAATAATGTAACTACCACTAGAATTTTAGTGTTGACATAGAGACATTTGGCCCCAGTCTGACTGCAAGGTATGATTACACTAATACACTCATACATAGCTCACACCGATTTGATAACGCTTTACGATCTTACTCAAAATTTGTGATTGTATTGTGAAAAAGATTTTTGCCGCCTAGCGTATACATGTTTACACATCAAAAATATATATGGCCAATTCACCAGATATTCTACGAGTATTATCTCATATTTTTATATGTTTTAAATTATTTCAATATAATTTATTTATTTTCAAACAAAACTTTTAGTACATTATGACAATATGACATAACACAGAAACTTATGAATTGGCCAATAAGTCTTAAATATGAAAACGGAATGCGAGAATTGTACCACAACTTGTGGCGAGATTTTTTGTAATTAAAGTCCAAACTTACCAACCCTTATGATTGTGTAGTTAATGAAGTACAAAAGGATATAAAATCAATTGCTTTTAACAAATCCAAGACGTTGTTTTAATATAATATGGAAAAAAATATCAAGATAAACTAAAAAAATACATCATCAAAAAACATCGCGCAGATGTATTTATACAACTGGAGTAGCTTAATCTTATGGTCGAATATTATTTAAGTAAATATTTATTATTCATAGTTTACTGACAAAATACTCGTAATAATAAAAATAAAATTTTGTTATTGTGTGCACAAAATTTTGTCTAGTTATTGTTTTTGTTTGGCTTGATGATTTTAATATGATTTTTTGTTTTTACTCACTCGCGTTTTTACATTTAGTTATTTCTGTTTTTTTCAGTAGCTTGTGTGTTTAGATTGTCCAGTAGTTTGATTATTAGCTTAAATAAAAACAATAGTTATTCTTCAATAAAAGCATAATAAAAGTTTTACTAATTAGAATGTTTTTAAACAAAATTTTTTATTCTTTTTTTTGTGAACGGAAGTCAAAAAAAGTTTTCACTTTCTGCTGTCAAATTGCAAACGATGTTCATTTTTAGTCGAAACAAATACTGCAGCAATTTAAATTGTTATTTTTAATCAAAAAAAAATTTAGCAATATGTTTTATTGAACAAAGGTGGATAATATTCCATATTATTGTATGCATTAAAGCTTAATGGGTTTTTTTCTATAATTTTATATTGAATGCAAAAAAATAATATATAAACATTCATGTGAAATGTGTTAACTAAAAGGATTATAATGGCAATAATAATATGGCTTCAATAGCGTTCTAATGTATCCTTTTATGAATTTGCAAAAAAAAAACTTAATGAAATATATAAATTAATAATAAATGTAAGGAAAAAAATATAAGATTTTTCTTCAGTAGCGGGCCTTTGGGGAGACCACATTTTGTATTTAAATGTTTGGGCGGATTTAAATAAAAACTTATATGCTGATTTACTATTTATTCGATGATTTATTTATTTATAGCCTAACTATGTATATAAAATAAAATCAACCAATTCTTGAAAAACTTTGCACAAATATTAACTTCATTCCCATTATAGTACGAGTTTTTTTGCCCAATAAAAGTGGAAAGTTCCATGCCTACATTCGAAAATTTTAATTTTCAACCTCTTCTGCTCTAACGACGGGGGATTTTGTTTAAAAGTAAATTCAGTGAAATGCGACTTTGACCCGCGTACGAAGGGTTCCGCATGGACACTAGATATGTAATTCAATACGAACTTTAGCCTATATAAAATATAGTTTTCGCATATGTTTTCATTTTTTGTTTTGAGCATTTTTTAAGTTTTGCGGTTTTTGCGTTTAATCGGTTTTGGCGCTTTTTTAGTTTTGGCAATTTTTTTCTCGTTTTGATGATTTTTTTCAATTTTTTCGCATTTTTTTTATTTTGGTAACTTTTTTTTATTTTGGCGATTTTTTTTTAATTTTGGCGATTTTTTTAATTTTGACGATTTTTTTAATTTTGGCGATTTTTTTTAATTTTGGCAATTTTGCTCATTTTAGCGATTTTTTAAGTTTTGATGATTTTTTTCTCGTTTTGGCGATTTTTTCTGTTTTTGGCGTTTTTTTCATTTTGGCGATTTCTTTATTCTGATGATTTTTGTTTCTAATTTTTGGCATTTTTTTTTGATATAGACGGTTTTTTTATTTTTGCTGATTTTTTAACTATTTGGCGTTTTTTTCATTTTTGGCGATTTCTTAAGTTTTGACACTTTTTTCTGGTTTTGGCGACTTTTTTCGGTTTTTGACGTTTTTTTTTAATTTTTGTGATTTATTTTGGCGATTTTTTTTAATTTTTTGCGATTTTTTTTTTGTTTTGCCGATTTTTTTTTTTATATTTGGCGATTTTATAATTTTGGTTTTTTAGTTTTACTGTTTTTGAAAATTTCAAGAGTTTACCTCCTACGGTGGAAAGGAAACTCATTATGAATAAAGAACAAAATTTGTAACATTAAAAAATTTTTGGTATCAAAAGCAAAATTAAGTCAATAGTCATAAAGACGGTTGCCAGAAATGCAGATTTATCTGGATTTTGCAGATTTTTACCCTCCAAAAAGACGAAATCCAGATTTGAAGATTTTTGGCCTAAACACGCAGATTTTTCCACTCCAATTATAGCCCATTTTTTACATTTTTCATATTAATGTTACTACTTTTTGTTTCTTTTATGTGTGAACGACTCATAGTTTAGAGAGTTACAATTTTTGAATTTAGAAGACATTATTAAAGAAAAAGAAGTAACTTTGGCTAACTTCTGGAATAGACCAGAATCTGATATAAAACGAGCTTATTCTGATTATGATTTTGCAGTCCTAAGTTAAATTAAAATGTAATGTCATTACCACATTCATTTGCAAATGTAGAAAGATTTTTCAGTAAAGTGAACATGAATAAAACAAAGCTTCGAAGTCCTTTGGATATTTATGCAACAAATTAAATGACTCTTTGTATAATTTTTTATATATCCGATTTCTTTTCTGATTAATTTTATATTATTTGTACATAACTATAAAGAATTTGTATTTGTTTGTTGGTTATATGCATTTCGTTTCTCCAAAAGAAAGGCGGGTTTTCCACGCAAAGTTAACTTTGCAAAGTCTTGAGTTTGTAGGAGAGAAGAGAAAGGAGATCTTATTATATATTATTTTTTCTTCAACAAACTCAAGACTTTGCAAAGTGAACTTTATCGTGTTGAAAAGCCGCCAAACTCATAAGTAGATTTAAACTAGTGTGGCAGCTAATTGTGAAGAGGTAATGAGAAAATATTAGTGGATTCAAAATCAAAGATGTTAGCCTTTAAAGATTATTGCCTGAAACTTTTAAGCTTATTCTGCCGTATTCATTAAAAATAGTTTTGGTTTACAAAAGGTTTACAAAACAAACTCTGTACGGAAATTTGTTTGTTAAGCATTTTGTAACCCAAAATAATTTTTGTGAATATTACCTACTATGTTTGTGTACGTTGTTCTTAATAACATATTGTTGTCTTTTGCCTTATTTCAAAAATTTTTTGGTTGATGTCTGCTGCTAAGTGTCTTATGCTGAAACGAAATACACATTCTTCGAAAAATTTAAAAAATTTAAATAAAATACATTTTAAGCCGGGTTTAAATCCTATGAATATGGGTTAAAGAAAAAATATTTATATCACACTTGCAAATCCATATTTTTGTAATTTTTTTTAATAATATATAAAAAAGTTTTTTTAAAAATAGCTTTGAAGATTTTTTGAAGATTTTAAAAATAAAATGCAGACTTTGAAGATTTTTTCCTAAAAATTTTTTAAATTTTGCAGATTTTAGCCTTAGAAATTCTGGCAACACTGGTCATACAGACTTTAAATTAAAACTTTGAAAAAAGTGGATTTTCCTCCGGTTTTTTGCAGAAAAAAGTGGGTTAATTATATAAATAAAGTTTTATTCAAATAATCGAATAAATTCTAGTAAAATAAGCTGATTGCATTTCCCATATTGTGGACACACAATATACTTTATTCTTTATACAATTAATCGAATAACATAAAATTTTATTCGACTTATCGCATAAATTCTAGTAACATAAGTTTTTTTGCGATTCCCATATTACTCATATAAGGTTATGATATTTTATACGATAACTCGAATCACGAATAACATTTTATTCGAATAATAGAATATATTAAATAAATCAATTTATTCAATTTTCCATATTACGGACACATTTTTTAGATATTTTATACGATTAATCGAATCACAAATAAAATTTTATTCGATTAATTGGATAAATTCTGGTAACATAACTGTTGCATTTTTTTATATAAATTCATATTACAGATATAAATTTAAGATATTTTATGCGATTAATCGTATCACGAAAAAACATTTTTTTCGAATAATCGAATGAATTCTGGTTACATAAGTTAATTGCATTTCCGATGTTATGGATAAAAATTTTTTTATACTTTATACAATTCATCGAATAACATGAAATTTTATTCGACTTATCTAATAAGTTCTAATAATATAAGTTTATTGCATTATATTACGAATATAAATTTAAGATATTTTATACGATTAATCAAATCACGAAAAACATTTTTCTCGAATATACAGTTTTTGGATAAAATAAAATTTTTTTCGAATAAGCGAATAACTTTTAGTCATATAAATTTATTGCATTTCCCATGTTATGGATAAAAAGTTTGGATACTCTATACGCAAATAAAATGTCCACAAATAAACTTTTATTCGATTAATCGAATAAATTTTAATAATATAAATTTATTGAATTTACCAATTTACAGAAAGATTTTTTTTCATTTTGCACGATTAATCACATCACAAATAAAATTATATTCGATTAATCGAATAAATTCCAATAATCTAAGTTTATTGAGTTTCTCATATAACGAATATAAATTTTTTTTATATTCTATACGATTAATCGAGTTAGAAATAAAATTTTATTCGATTAATCGAGTAATGCATTTTTTATTGTACGCATATAAATTTTTGACAATTTTTAATTGACTAATCGCATAAATTATATTAATCTAAGTTTATATTTATACCATCAATCGAATCGTGGCTAACATTTTATTCAATTGATCAAATAAATTCCAAGTTTTATTGGAATATTCGAATGACTAGTAGAAATTTTACTTATGGAACCAAAACAAATGTTAAGCTAAATGTTAATCGATTCGAATCACAAATAAAATTTTGTTAACACATCGAGCCTTATTTTCGATTTTATCGTAAGCGACATGTTATCGAAAATAGACATTTTTATTGAAATTAAAATTTTGTGGGCCTACTCGTAGTTTCGAATTATCAAAATGACAAAAAATTTTGATGACGTTTAAGATAAGGGCTGTAAAATTTTATCGTAAGGGACAATTTACGTACAAGGCCATATTTGAATATTCAAAAAAAAAACCTCCTTTATTTTTGTCGCTTACGATTAAATTGAACATATGGATCGATATTAAATTTTATTCTAAAATTTTTTTATGCAATTTGGTATGCAGTTTTATATACTTTGGCATTAAAAGTGGCCAATTGAAATAATTAGAATGTTCTCTGTCGGATAAGCCCTATTTTAATGCTAGTCAAAGTTTTCTCATACTGATCTGAATATTCATGTTAATATTAATTTCAACTTTGGGAAAATTCTACACAAATCTTCCTTGAACAACATAAAAAGTTACTTTAAAACTCCAAAATATATTTAATATGAATTTAACTCTCGTATTTATTTCGCAGTAGTGTTTAGGTTATGGCGTATTTCTTTCTACCTTTTTGATGAAATTTAATATGACAAAAACTTTTTGATATTTCTTTTTGTTAGTGTACACTTATTTTGAAATGAAAGAAGAAAATGAAATTGTATATGCCAGATAAAACTTTAACTTTTGCAATTGATTTACATAACATACAATCAACTTTTAGGTTTGTTTTTTTTTTGTTTTTACTTTCAGCTTTCTTATTTTTATCTAGGGATTGTATTTCCAATAAAAAAAACATGAAAACTTTTATATTTGAAATGAGCAAAAATAAGAAGGTGAAAAGTAATGAAATACAATCAAAAATTGCAACAAGAATGAAAACAATAAAACTTAAATAAAAGTAAGGATGTACATACATATGTATGTACGTAATACAATGAATGTAAAAAAGTAATATCTAAATGTTCAGCAACGAAATGGACAAAAGTAGATTGTTTAAATTTATTTACTATTTTTAAATTCACTTAAAGTTATATTTGAAGCAGAAAAATTTTTAATTGTCAAATGCATGCAGCAGAGAGAGTGTCAAAGAAAATTATTAAGTCAATTAAACGTTTGCTTAAAAATTTAATTAATTAAAAAGTTTGTTTGGCCTAATTAATTTTTTTATTGATTTTTGGTTTTCTCAGTTACAGGCTTAGATTGGAGAAATGTTTTTTTCTTAATACATATTTTCAATTTTGACACTAGGGCAGCTCTTAAGGAACTACAAAAAATTAAAAGTATTCAAGCATTACTGCATTATTCATAAAATAAAATATTTTGGTTTCATGAAGAGTTTATAAAACATGGATGACATGTATGGAAATCTATTTTATAAACGTTTTAAAAATCAAAAATATTTTTGTATGATTAGGAACTTTAATGTAAATATATATTATATATACATATATACATATGTACATATGTACATATGTAATTCTAATAACAGTGTGTTAAAAATGGCATGACAAAATCACTATCAGCTTGATCTCTTTAATAGTTTTGCGCCATTGTATAAAAAACAAAAGAAAAAGAATTACATACTTTAACTTTTAAGAATTATTTTTATATTGTTTTTCTTTTGTTTTTTTTCACTGAAACAACTGAAAAAATAAACCGTTGATAAAGAAACTATGAAACTAATTTGAATAGAGTTTAAACTTATTTCGTATAATTTTTTTAATTTTATTCCACTTCTGCCGTTTAAGGCAGGGAATAAGGGAGCAGCAAGAAAAAAAGTTGAAAAATATAAATAAGTTTTAATTTAATATTTGAAATTTAATTGTAGGTGAATTAAATGAGTTTAAATTAATTTTATTATGTATAAAAATATTGAGGTTAAGTCAGAAAATTATTTGCAGAGCATTTAAAATACAGTAGAATCCCAATAATTCGCAATCGCAAGGGACCATTTATTTTTTTACGTATTACAGGAGTGTTCAATTTATTTCAATAAAAGGGAATCATAATATGGTCCCAACTGGGTCTCCGAATGGAAGTGGGTTATAGCACCACCCTTTCTAACCTAAAATAATTTTGGTTTAGCAAGGATAATATGAGAATTAACTGGGTGTTTCAACTTATTTTATACACACGCTTATTTGACACGATATTTTGTAAATAAAATAACAAATTTAAACAAAAATACATATACATAGATATACATATATATATATATATATATATATATATATATATATATATATATATATATATATATATATATATATATATATATATATAAACAAAAATTAATGGTAAGCCCAGCTTAACTTCCTACTATGACTTCACAAATATACTTGCATACATACACACATACAATTCAAAAAGGGCGTAACTTACAAAAAGTTCAAAATCGTCTTTTTGCTAATATTTACCTGCAACATTTTTATTCTTTTATACTCAAAAAAATATAAGACTACTGAAAACTATGTAAACGGCCCTGTTCTGTAAATCAAGCCGCACGATTTTAGAAAACTAGTTCCGATAATAGAAAAAAATGTTCAGAATTTTTTTAATTATTCTGTTATATAGATTTAAAAAAAAAATTATCGTATTTGATTTTAAACACGTCTGCGGAATCATTATTCATTTTGGAGATCGAACGATTTCAAATCGATTCGATTTACAGAACAGGTCCGACATTTACACTATTTTACACTGAAAATTTACATTTGATGAGAGGTGATTTTCCTTATGTATTTCTTTTCCGCTGAATTCTAAAATCAAGGTTAAATTTTTTTATGGAACAGTTTTCGAGATATTATTAATTTTCATTTTTTCAACCTTTTTCACTTGACAGATCATATATTGATGTAGAATGTCCGATTGGGTCGTTCTTGATATTCAAATTCAAGGTATTGAGATGACGAATAAATATGTATAATCGGATCTTTAATTGGTAAAGCCGTTCAAAATATCATTCAAAATTATTATTATTTTATATTATTATATTATTTTTTAACTGATAGGTAGTTTTTATAAGAATTTTTTTTTTATCGTACCAACAGTTTGTTACGAATTATTGAGATTTTCAATTTAACAGGGTACGAATTAGTCCGAATTTAGGCGGCCGAACATTTGGAATTCTATTCTATAGCAAAAAAAATCAAAAACCAAACCCAACGACGACAAGATGGAATAAATTCGTTTCCTGTTTTGCCGAAAGTTAGTTTTAGGTTAAGTTTTCTATTTACTTACATACATACAAACAACTCACTGAAGATATAAAAATTTGTCTTCTCTCAAGAAGTGGGTGTACAAGCCTTTTATATGAGCAATATCTATACATATTCATTTTTATGATTTCTTCAAACTGTAACACTTTTTTCTAATACTAAGTTCGCACTTATGTTTTGCAATTTTTTAACTAAAAACAACAGTTCACTTTACTTATATTTGAGATGTTTAAGGTTGACGACGTTTTATCAGTAAATTATTGTGTTTGTAAGAAATTCCGAGCAATTCTCTTTTTACTTGTTGTATTATTTTAAACAATAATTGTTTTTATCACAGTTTTTGTAAAGAATTTAATGTTTCGTACCAAATAATTTTTCCACCTGCCGCCATTTACGATTTAACACAACAACACAAAGCTGCCAGAGTTTAACAAAGTGTTTACAACATGAATAAAATACCGCGAGAAATTTATCCCTTTTCTAATTAGAATTTATTGTTTTCCCTATTACTTGCTATTGTTTGAAATTTCAAGAAAATGGTTAAATAGACAAAATTGAGTTGAGAGAACTTTTTTTTTTGTTTTAACTCTCTAAGGGTTTGGCAGAATATTAGTATATTCACAAACTGCCGGGTTACTACTGAATACTGATCAAAAAGTTCAGTAAGTTATGTTTCATATTAAAATTCAATTTTAGCGTCCTTGATAAACTCGATAAGGTATTTATACACAGATAAGCCCCCTCTTTAGAAAATTTGTTTTAAAGTGTTGTAACTGCCTAAAAAGCGGTATTAATTACTCTGCTGTTGATATATAATTCATTCAAAAATTACATGAGCTGCCGTTTCAGAAATTTAGCGCTGCGTACATGTGTTCGATTGTAAAACTTGAAAATATCAAATTAAAAATTTTTTTGAAAAATATCACACGCCCAAATGGCGTTAAGTCGTTAAGTGTGGCATCCTTTACAATACAGTTTGCTTTTCTAATTTGAAAGATTTTCTTACTATAACACTGCCATGTTAATTGTGGTTTTTTAAAGGTTCTTGCATTTGCTACGCTTTTGTTGTTTGTGTACGCGGTCTGGCAGCCTTATATTCAGATTTTCACCAAATACCTGAATGAACAGATGACTGACAGCTGGTCTTAAGTAGTTTTGTGTTATTCTCTTGTTATGACTTTCTTGAAGAGTTAATTTTGCAAAAAAAAAACTTTAATTTCACAATTGCTTTTCATTTTGTTTACAAAACAATTCATTAATTTTTCAAGTTTATTGCAGCGATTGCGCATTATAAAAAACAAGAACAAAGAGTTATGATAAAAACTTTGGTATTAAAAACAATTCCAAAGAAACGTCAAAAACTACCCGCTTGGAACAAGTGCAATGAAAAAGAAAACCCCCGATTAGGTAGAGACTTTTCTTGCCTTCAGTGAAGAGCATTTTATAAAGAAAATTTGCTGTAAACGGTCGTTTTGTATTAAAGTTAAAGGAGTTAAAACTATAGATTATAAAAATGCAGACCGTTTGTGTGAAAAAAGTTTTAAAATCGTTATAAAATCGAAAATAGAGTTTAAAAAATTTAAAATGTGGTGACATAATTGGAAAACTAAAATTATTAAAGTAATTCCTAGCGCTTACCCACTGAATTCTATACCTATTTTTGGAGACCTTTATTTTCTAACAACCGCAATCAACCTCAAGTTCGGAAGCACTTTTTAAGTTGTGCACTGCTATAAATTATAAAATTAATAAGAATGTCGTTGGCCAGCGCTGCAGGAGTTCTATTAAAGCCTCAAACACCTCTTCAGCAGTTGCTGGAAGACATTAATTTTCAACGTAACAAAGAAATGAGACAATTGCTCAAGGATGGTAAGATGCTTAAAGCTAATTTTTCTTGTGTAGCTTTGTAAAATTTAGAAATTATTAGTTAGAAAAACCAATCTACTAGACACTTTTCGCCAGAAAATTTGTCTATATTTGCACATTATCGATTATTCCAGACAGTCACATTGTTCGAACGCCCTCTTTAAAATGCACACCAAGTTTTCATTCATAAATCAAATATCATAGTTTCATTGTGTTATGGTTGGCTTTTTGTGTTCTCTTTATGCACATTTGTTTTGTGTTCACAATAATAATCGGGGTAGGTCCATGCTGAATGTTTTCCTATTTATCGGTTTTTGTTTTCTTTCTTCTACTTAAAGGTATTAGCAGGTATTTTTGTTATTACTTTAATATTCGTAAATATGGGAAAAGTGAAAGTTTATTGATGATGTTCGTTAAAATGCAGACACAGTCCTCGTGGAACCACAAAGTAAATGCATTGTAGTGGATCTGATATGCTAAACTTAACACATATGGGGCATTGATAATTTTATATAAGTATTAACGTTTAACAATTTAACTCAAAGAATGATTTCTTTATCAAGTTTAAATTTTTCATTTTTAAAATATTTTTTTAAATTAAATAATTAAGAAGACAGTAGTTAAATTATAGTGGATCAGAAAACTTTGCGTTTTCAGTTTCCTTAAACGTTTAAAAAAATAACAGAACTTTGTGTTTGAAAAAAAAAATAACAGAACTTTGTGTTGATGAAAAGTTTTGAATAAAATAACAAAATATAACAGTCAAATTTAAAATCTTAGGTCAAAATTCACAGTCTATAGTTAACTAACGCCCGTGATTTAACTAACGATTGTTCTTATCAATTTCATTGGTTAAACCACATTCATTAGTTAACTAAAAACTGCGAATTTGACCGTTAACTGAAATGCAAAAAATGCCACGCAACGAGATATATGGGAAGTGACTAGCGTTGCCACTAGTACACACTATTGTGATTTTATAAAATGCCACAGTTAAGGTATTCACGTCAACAGTTGCACTGGTGCGAAAAAGCAAAATTGCAAAATTTTCAAAAAGTATAAAACCAACCACATAGAAAATTATTTTGCACAAATGATGCAAAATTGTCAGGGTCTGAGTAAGTGCAAGATTATAAGGGTAAATTTTGCAAAGTTGTGCAACATTTTATGGGACTGCCAATCCAAATGGTTAAAAAATTAACCATACAGCAAATTATAACGCAGAAATACCTAAATGTTTTTCTTTTAAATGAAAAAACAAGCGGAAAATATTTTCGGACAAAATTAATTAATTAAAAAATTACGAAAAAATTTTTTAAAAAAATTCTTAGCTATAAATTATAAAGAAATCTTCAAATTCGATTTTAAGATAACAATTAAATAATTTTGTTATTTTCAAACGACCTATGGCTTAAATCGTTTTTAGAATTTTGTTAAATAATACCAATACTATTAATATTTATATTTTTATTAGTGAATTAATTACAGAATAATTCAGCATTTAAACAAACTCTTTTAATAATTAAGAAACATACGAGTACAATATATCATTGCACATATTGTGTTGCTTGATAGACAACTAAACAAAATGGGTTGCTCACGTCAGAAAGTGCAATTATGCACAGTTGCTAGAGTTGACATGAATACCTTTAGTGTGTACTCGGCATAACGCTCCTTAAATTCTTATACATTCTTCTGCAATTTTGATGCATATTATCTTGCGATAAAACTAATATGTAGTAGAGACGACATTTATGGCCTAATTTTGTAAAACGCAACGCCAAGCGTTGACAAACTTTATATGTGGTTTGTTTTTGTAATTTAAATTTTTTCCCTATGAAAATTGTCAACGCCGAGCGATGCGTTTTACAAACTTAGTCCCTTAATTCTTTAAGTTATAAAAAAGCACGTTTTATTTGAAATTTAAAATTATAAATCAGGAATTTGATTTTTATTTCTGCTCGAAAAAGTAAAAATGAGGAAATAACTTTTATTTCTCGAAAAAAAAGAATTTAAATCCGAAAATAATAAATTATTTTTGCTCAAAAAAAATCAGAAAATAATAATTATTTCTGCTCGAAAAATATAAAACAGAATCTGGGCATCTACTCTGTAATTCGAAACGATAGAAAATTCTTTTGGATTTATATATCAATTACGTGTAAGTTCGAAAACATTTTCTTTCGTTTCGAATTAGAGAGTAGATCCCCTGAATTTCATTTCTGCCCGAAACAAGGTGAATTTAGTATCAGGTGACCTATTCAGCCCAGCTGATTATCAGCTGTAGATGTCGAATTGAGCAATATCAACCAAAATGTCAAAATTTGCTTGGAAATCTTCTGACAGTTTGGTTTTTTAGCACAGAAAGCTATATGTTGTTTTTTGTTTTCTAAAATTTTTGTAGCGATGAGTTCACTTGATACTGAAATCGCCTTAGCCCGAAATAATAAAAATCATAAATTAACTGTTATCTTTTGACTTTTATTATAAAATGCATACCAATTACGGTCCCTGGCAGTGATGATAATTTTTTGGTTCTAAAAGCACATCAAAACTAAAAAAAGCACTAAAAAGCGTAATTTTAGGTCTAAAAAGCGTAAAAAGCACTAACATGAAAAACGAGTGAAGTTTAATAATGTTTAATATTTTCTATCTGACGAAAAATAAATGCTTGACACTGAAAAATATTATAATAAAGTAATTTTAAGAAATACACAAATTTCTTAAAAACACTACTCAGGGCTTTTTCTTAGTTTGGTACTAACGCACAAAATGTATGGTTTTTAGTTTTCAAAAAGCACTAAAAATAGTGTAAAAAGCACCAAGTTATTCGCGTACTTTTTTTGGGCAAAGTTCGCTACAATGAGAGCAAAATATAATATCTCTCAATGGAAAACTAAAAATGGCAAAAATTACGCAACGCCCGTTTTAGACACTTCTCTGCGTGTCTCTGCGTGATCCCCCCTCCCTTTACTATCAAGAGCCTTTATATCGATTGGCGCGAAATGGAGTTTAATTTTAGAAAATTATTTCTTACAAAAAGTTTCTTTTTTAACATTTACTTTAAAATCGTTTGCTTTTTTTATACATACCTACTAGTGATGCACAAATATTCGTATTCGAATTCGAATTGTCGAATATTCGGCCATTTTCAGGCGCCAAATTCAGTCGAATACGAATACGAATATTTTTCCAAAGAAATTGAATAAATAAATGCATAAATCCTAAACGAAATTTAAATAAATGACTAAAAATTTTAGTTTGTACAAATATATTAATTTTTTTATAGAAATTTGTGGTTTGTATCATTTTCAAATATTATTCAATTAAGATAATTAAAATTTTGGGTACTTTTTATTAACTTTAAAGTACGCCAACAAGAGTGTGAGAAGTCCTTTTTCATAACAATTTTTTAACATTTCATATTGCATATAATATTCGTATTCGTATTCGCGACTATCAAAAATTGACATTCGTTACATCACTAATACCTACATATCGTTACCTCAATATAGAAAGGCCCTAAGGCATTATTTTTTGAAATCGAGTATTTTGTATATTTCTATAGAAGAACATTTAATTTATCGAAAAATGCAAATATATCGATTTCAATAAAAATAATGAGTTATGTACATATATATGTAGGTATATACGTACATGCATATATATAAAATTACATGAATACATACACACATGCATATATTATTATATACATATGTATATATTATTATTATATACATATGTATGTATATAAAATCATCGTTTTCCTCTTTTTAGACAGTGGATTTGTTGTTTTACAAGGCACCACCTATTGGACTGATTTATTTGTACGACACTTTCTTTTTCAATCGGAACCAGTCCATAGCATTGATTCAGATGATTTGTTATTCTTTGTACGTAAGAAACATGTTAAAAGTTCTTCCCGTCATATGCCAAAATATGAGGTAAGAAAGAAAGACACACGTCTAAAAGGCCTTGAAAAAATACAAAATAAATAAAATTTAAAAAAATTTCAGACTGAGGTTGATGTTTTCCGCAAAGACTCCCGTAAACTACCTATTGGCGACCCGGATGTTGATTGGGAAGAAACAGTTTATCTCAATATGATCATACATCAGTTTGACTACACGCTAACTTTGGCAATTTGCACCAGAACTTCGCCCAAAGAATTGCAAGTTTTACGACGTCATTCGCAGCGGGTTTATGCTAGTCCGAGTAGAAGAAAAATGGATACCAAAGGTGAGGGTGAGGAAATAACATATCCCCACATATGTTTTATGGTGGATAATTTCGATGAGGTAAATAAAATGTTTATTTCTTAAAAAATTAAATAAATAAAAATTTAACTTTTTTTCTGTCTGTTCCCTTTAAAAGGTTTTTAGTGATATTTTAGTGAGAGATGGTGAAATGGTTTGTGTGGAACTAGTGGCCAATGACAAAGATGGTGCTGTGCAAGGTGTTATATTTTTAGGTTCTATACGTTATGATGCTTTAAAGAAAGTTTATGATGCCAGGGTATGTATGATATTATTTGCTTGAAAGACTTTTTTTATATTTACGGCTTTTATTTTAAATTTTATTGGAAAATTTTTTAGCAATCCAGCTTAAGCTCAAAAGTAGCGCAACGCATGTCTTTTGGTTTGTTTAGTAGCGGAGCTGGTGTGCAAACACGTTGTGAATTTGTGCGCATGAAGGGCCCTCAGGGCAAAGGACATGCTGAAATGGCGGTTACCAAACCTAAAGGTTCGGGCGTAGAAACCCCTACAAGTGAACCAGGGTATTTTAGAAAAAAAAATTACATAGTGTGTAAATATTCTCAAGAATTTATTTTTTTTTAATTGCAGTTTTTGCGCCACTGATATGTGGGATGATTGGGAAGAGGAAAACGATGATTACTGCACATACCGGCATCAGCGTCGCTTAAGCGATCCCAGTGCTAATCTAAATAATTTTTCACGCTATGCTTGGCGCACAAAGAATGCTGCAGATGTAGCTGGTGGCTCAGCCGCTTCTAAGGCTCGTTCCGAAAATGAGGGTTTGGACTCCTTAGCCAATGAAGTTTCTGAAATTGAAGCCGGCGATTTAAGAGATGGTAAATATTTCTCTTACATACTTAACTTTTACTTTCAATATGCTTTTTGTATTCTCTTAAATATATATTTTTGGTATTTTTTAATAAATATATTTTGCATTTATTCATTTTTTAAATTTAAACTAAAATTTTTTTAATCACTTCAATATGTAAAAGATTTCATTAATTTTTTTTTTTCATAATCACTTGTTTTATAAAGGCATAAATTTAAATACATATATTTGAATTATAAACACTTCATTTACACTTAGAACTTTTACATTCTTAAAAGGAAAACATTTAAAAGCATGTTTTTTTAATGCTTCTGTTTTAAAAAGGAAAAAGTGCTTAAAAGTCGAGATAAGCTGATTTTGAGTCAATGACAGGCACCCTGTGTAATATTCATATTAAATAGTACTCTTGAGTAAAATCTGTAAGATTTCTGTAAAAGGACTAAAGTTTAAAAGTGCTCTCCTACGAAACAGTAAAATATGATTTAAGCTCTTTTTCCTTATTGCCTCAGACTTCTCGAACTATGTTTTTATTTTTATTTATTTTCATAATACTCGTAGAATTTAAAACAAGTACAAATACATAAACATATCTTTCCAATATATCGTTAACTTAATACGAAAAGGCCCTAACTCATGTTTTTCATAGTTTACAGGAGAAGGAAAAAATTAAATAAAAAAATGCAATATTGATACAAAATTTTTTTAAACGCAATTTTTATTTAGCTATAACTTCGGTATTTTTTCCGAATTCATCTGATTTTTTTGGAGGAGGTGTATCTAGTAATGGTCTATCGAAATATGTAAAAATATCGTTTTCATATTAAGTTAACGATATGTAATTTTAAATTAACAGATTTTTTTTCCAAGTTTTTTCGAATGCAATGAATGCGTGGTAACGTAAGCATGTATTTATGTCTTTGGCATGTGATGTTAGATCACCTCTATTTCATATAAATACAATAATCTCTCTACTTCATCCTTACTAATATTATAAATCGATGACTTAATATAAGAAAGGCGTAACTCGAATTTTCGATATTTTATAGGAGAAGCAAAAAGCTAAAGAAAACCTAAAGGAAACCTAAATTCCTTGATTTTGAACTGTAACGTGCTAAGATTTTCAAGGAGGATGCAGTTATACGTTGTTAAAAACGCGATTTCGACAAAAATTGAGATACGTCCTTTTTATATTAAGCCATCGAAATGTGAATGTGAATGTGAGGTTGTTTGTTTGTTTGTTTGCTACGCTTTCATGCCCAAACAGCTAAACCGATTTTGAAAATTATTTCACTAATGGAAAGCTACACTATCAGCGTCAAATATAGAATAATTTTTATCAGGTTCAAAACTGGTTTTTAGGGCTTTGAAATTTTGTAAAACTACAACAATTATCACTAAAATTTAAAAAAATTAAAATTAAAGGGTGTTCTATCAGTTAATGTAATTTTGACAACTTGCTGTATCTTGAAAACCGTAAGAGGGAAGAGAGTCTTGAAATTTTCAAAAATGATAAAACAAAAAAATCGCAAAATTATAAAATCGGCAAACCGGAAAAAATCGCCAAGACCCGAAAAAAATCCCCAAAACGAAAAAAGCACCAAATTAAAAAAAATTATAGCACTAAAAAAATCGCCAAAATAAAGAAGAAGCATAAGTGGCAAAATTGAATGTGATCTTAAAGAGTTTTGCGATGAAACTTCACATTAAAAATATTGCTAGGACTTAGAGGTGGGTTAAAATTAGGTAATGCTACCGTTTTTAATGTCAAATTGTATGGAGGAACTCTTTAACACATAATTCAATTTCGTCACTTATGCTAACTTCATGCCAATTTTTGCTTATACATAAGGCCGCTAGTGTCTGGTACGGAACCCTTCGTGCACGAGTCAGAGTCGCAAGTTTCGTTTCGAGTTTGATTGTTTAAACAGTTTTAAAACCCGGTTTTTATATATTTTTTAAGTAGAGCAATGCGGGCAAAAGTTAGTATAAAAATTGTTTCGTTTGTTGAATTGAGGGATACTTCAACTCCATTTTCTTATCAAAAATTTTAGAGCACTTTGACTACATATGTATATACAATGCTGCATTTTTTTCTCTTAAAACTGGATAAAATTCCTCAAATTTATAAAAAAAAAAATTAAATAATAAAAATAAATTGTAAAAATTCTTTAAAAAAAAATTTTTTTAAGTAAAATTGTTAAAAATATATAGACTTTTGTACTTTCACATACAGAGAAAATGATAGTTCCGAGCATTACATTTAAAGTGCATTCATTTCGAGCAAATTCTTCGTTTTGTGTAGAACCTAAAACTCAATTTTAGATCATATTTTTTTTATGTAACGCTCAACAACCTTTTTTTTGTGAATTCTGCATGTTCTTCAAACAATAACCGAGAGACTAATAAAAATAAAAAATTAAGTCCAAGAAAAAAAATTGGTAATGTGCAATACATTTTTATATATTCTTCTTTCTTATAGTTTCCTGCTCCAACAAACAGCTTCTCAAATTAAAATAAATAGCAACGTTCAATACCAAAAAAAAAATTCAGGCAGTCAGGCATGTTCTGGAAATCACAAGATTTCAAACCACTTTGTGATTTCAAAATCACAATTGTGATTTTACCCTTTCAAAAACACAAGAAAACAGTTGATGTTTTGTTTTGTAAATGCAAAATCACAAAGCAAATAACAACATTTCTTGCAAAACAAAGTGTCTTAAATTTTTTCATAATTTTATAAATTCTTGCATAGAAAATTGCTCATTTTACTATAAAAATAAGATATTCAGTTATTCATTTAATTAATTTATTGCGAATTTCAAAATAAAGTGGTTGAAAAAATAACCAAGTGATTTCAAATCGGCAGCCCTTGAGCTTTAGACCGGTTTAAAATCACAAAAACTCAAAAATTTTTTGAGATTTCAAATCACTTTCACAAAAAGTGATTTTCAGAACATGCCTGAGTAAACCGGTAACAAATAGTGTAATAACAGGAAAAATTAAAAATGGCGATATATGCAATTATATTTGTATATAAAAAAAATCGACGCACCTGTAGGTTTAACATAAGAAAAAAACAATCATGAGGCCTTATCGTGTTTGGTGTATTTCTTTCGACTTTGACTTTGACTTTGACAGTTTCGTTCTAGATTAAAAATAAAACAAATGTTGCGGTGTTCTTTAATCTATTTCAAAAAAGTCATAGTAAAAGTCGAAATACGCCAACCATGATAAAAGGGGGAAACATTTGCATAGGCACACAACATATGTAAATAATAACAACCCTCGTATAATATGTATACTTGTTTTAAATATATTTCCTCATTTTATTTGTATGTACATATATAATTGTAAGTTCGATGCTACTAATCCTCATTATAAAATTCTTTTGAGTTCTTTTTTTAACAGCTTTTTCATTTAAACTTTGTAAACTTAAACTATTTTTGTTAACTTGTTGCCGCTTTTGTAAATTTATTTAAAACAAACTCTTAATGTTCTCCTCTATCCTTTATACCAAAAAAAAAAAATTAAAAATAAAAAATAACAGAAACCAACAATTTTCAAAAACACAATACAAATTATTATTAACCTTTCAAACACTTTTTTATAAATATTTTCTCCTTGTATATCAAGAAAAATATTGAAGAAGAAAAAAATAACTTCTACATATGTAGATTTGCCGAGAAAGCAGGACTCATCTAAAACTCAATCTCTATAATCAAAAGAAAACAATGTAGAGATTTTGAATGCATCATTTAACATTATTTTCCAATCCCTCAAAATATTTGTCTTAGTTCTTTTTTTGTTGTATTTTTTGTTTGTCCGTAAGTAAATTTTCTTTTAATTAGCTGAAATGCATATTTAGTTCAAATTTTCTTTGAAAATTTCTTGTATTTATTTTCGTATACTTTTTTGTAGAAAAAAACTATATAATTTATTTTTTAATTTAATTTTTTTGTTGTAAAATTAACAAATAAAATTAAACCAAATTATAATTAGTTTAATAAATATTGTAACATGAATTTAACATACAGCTTGTTTGCGCTTTCCAATATTGCTAATCAGATTATAAATCATTGAATACGCTTAAAGAGGAGTAATCCTCTTTACAAGAGGGCATTTTAATCCTACAACAGTTGTGTTGTAGAATTTTATAAAAAAAGTGAAAAAAATTTATATTTTTCCATTCGTAATATTTTGATTTTACTTTTTTAACTTTCATAAGTTTTTTCATTAAAGCGTTCTGACACTAAAAATTTAAGGTTAACAGCCTGTCCCACGATGTGGACCAGAGAATGACACCAAATACTCCAAAAAAAATATTCATAAGTAAATACTCGTAGTCTTAAGGCCAAATTTTGTAAATAGAAACGTTTTTTTCGTTTTGAAATATGTATGGAAAAAATATTTTTTGAAAAGAATTTTCTTTATTTTTCATACAAATTTGAAACGTTTAGAAACGAAATTTTTTACAAAATATGCCTATTAATTTTAGTTACTGCTTAGTCGCAAACAATTCGTATGCTCACATATTTTCTCTGTATCAATTATGAGTATAGCCGATTCCATTATACAAGAGCATCTCTAATTCGTTTATGCAAAAAACTAAAATACTCTACTCTACCAAACTCATTTCTGCCATACTCACAGTCGGAGTATGCTTATTTATTCGGGATATTTATTCCATAATTCGTTATTCAATACATACATTTGTGTATATACAATGGAGTAGAAAATATGTTTTGACTGTTTAATAACATGCTATTTGTGTGTTTAAATAAAATATCCCTATATATACGCATGTGTAGCCGATTAATACTCGGAGTATTTTTATACTCACACACATGATTGTATAAACTTTAGTTATTGTCGTTTGCTCTGCGTAATTTAACAAATGTGTATAAACATAGTTGTTGGGTTTTTATAGTTATACGTAATTCGGTTTAAAATACTCAAAGAGTACTTAAAGCGATACTTTTTTCATTCGATCGACAACTTGTATTGAAAACATCAATGAAATAATAAAACTTGTTTTTCTTTTCAATATAAGTAATCGATCGAACTTTTTCTGTCCATATCGTGGACATGCCGTAAATATTTTTTTTAAAAGCAAATTAAACCAAGAATTATTTATTTGTTGGTGCCAAAAGTATGTACAAAATATTTTGTAAATGTTTCTTTTATTCAAGTATTTCCAAAATATTAATTGATTGGAGTTCAGTTATGAGGAACTTCGCTGAACTGGGAAATTTTTGTTGTTCGTTATAGGCCAAGTTAATTACAACCGGTGGTAAATGACTTTTAGTTTCAAAAATAAAAACAAGATATTTTAAAGATTTTTTTATAAAATGTATTGGGTGACTAAACTAAAATCAAATAATTCCAAAAAAAAATTTGCAAATCGAAAAATACTGCATTTTATCTTAAAACCCAATTCGAAAGCAATTTGTATCGACCCACTGAGGTTTCAATAAAATTCAACATAGATAGTTTATTGAAGAACTGTACATAACAAAAATTTACAGACCCTAACATAGTTTTGTTTTCGCAGTATGACTTAATAAAAATCGAAAAAATATATAGACAACAGCCCCTGTAACTTCCACCATTTATGGCTTCACCGTAGAGACCGCACCACCCTCATATAACTTATCGGATTTGACCTCATAGTCCCTATCCGGAATTACCAGTGGCGGTGTTCTACAAAAATCAATTTTAAGGATCTTATATTAGGGGTTACGGATCCCTAATCACTAAAACTGATCTCATTTAAGATTGATGTATGACCTGTTGTTCCTGTCCTCACCAAACCTGCTTCTATGAGTCTAGGGAGACTTCTAGTCGCCGTTCTCACAACAAAGTTCTCTGTAGAAAGTAGATGAAGAATGATGAAGAATGCACTGTTTTGACGCAAAAAATTTGTCCATATTACGGTTTAACTATGCCAAACATTCCTTCGAAATTATCACACGGTTGCGTTTGTAAGCAAACGCGGAACCAATCTTGCGCAAAACTTTCTCATACTCAAGTGATAATCTCAAATTGAAACCATTGAGCTATGTGAGTTGCCGATCGGCTAAAACCATATAGTTTCGGGTGTAGAGACTTTTAATAGGCGTTCAGAACCTTCGGCATCTTCTGTTCTTGTACGGCGATAACGAAATGCACCAAACCACTATTTTTCGTATATCAAGAAGTGATAATTTTTTGAGAATATTGAAGGTCTTTTATTGCAGTTAAAAATAAAACTCAGGAAATTCTGGAGATTTTCAATCAGTTTTTTCGCGGTAGAACGAAAGACCCTTGCCGATCCCAATCCCAATCCCTCCATTTAAGTTCCACTACTGGAATACTAAGTAAGCAACACTCCAACATTAAAAAGTTAAAAATGTGTAGTTTTAGAGGCAAAAAAATATTACAACTCGGTTAGCTTTCCTATTAACTTTGCGAGCAGATTAAATCTTTTCATGGTCAAGATATAGAAAATTAAATGTAATCTTGTTTTTAGAACTTTTACAACAAGTGCTCTGCTATTTCACATAAGATAGTATGTATTTTTTTATACAACTTACACATTCCTTCTCACTTCAAACCCGCTTGCTCAATGAAAACTCTAATTGAACTCACAAAACATATTAAATTCATGAACTCATTCATACAGGTTAATTAATAACATGACTATATATCCTTTCATTCAATAAATATAATTTTCATTGCCTTAAGTTTGCATATTTCAAATGTTATTTTATGTTGCGAATTTTTTCTATTTTATTTTTGCGCTAAGTTAAAAACTAGACAGATGGAAACTAAACTGGAAACAAATGATCTATATTTATTTGTAGATCTGCGTCCTGCTTTCTCGGCATCCGAAGCAAAACTTCATACAAATCCAAATTGTGAAGAGCTTAAAGCTTTAATAGACCAAAAAGTTATAAATACGGCAAGTGTTAAAGCAAAAACAGCAACGCAAGATCAAAATGAAAGTCCTAAGCGGGAGAATTCGCCCAGCCAAGAGACAACGTCGCTCTTAGAACAGACTGGCATACAAGATGCCATTGAAGCCACAAATGATGCAGTCATGGTGACCTCGCCCTCATCAGTAAATGGTAAAACTACGGGGTGTGCTGGCAACTGCTTTAAGACTAGCAAAAAATGCAAAAAACGTTGGATCTCAAATAATTCCGATAAAAATACACCACAAATGTCGCAAATCTATTGTCCCACATGTGAAGATTTCGCCAATGAAACACCAGCGTGTTTAAATAAAATGCCCGATAAAAAATCTAAACTAAAGCCAAAAAATATTTTAAGTGTAGAAAGTGAATTGGTGGTAACAAAGAGAGGCAGTTTAAAATTTAATGATAGAAAAACAAATACGAGTACTGCAATCGGTAGGAGCTCTTCTTTAAGCGCAGCTGATCGTAGAACCAGGAAACCAGAAATCTTATTAGTGAATAAAAAGGATAAAATTAAAATTAAAGAAAAAGATAAGCCCAAAGAAGATAAAGCTAATGAACATAAGAAGGATACAAAGGACAAAATCAAAGATAGAACAACCAAAACTAGTCTCTTAGCTAAAGTTTCGCCCAAAAAATTAAGAAATCAGAAAGTTCCGTCTAACAACAGTGCCACAGAGAAAACTAAAACGTCGGCAAAAGGTAAAAAGGAGAATCTCAATAATAATCCTGAAACAAAACCAGTTATGCCCATCATACAATTGGAGGAAAATAAAAAGGAGCCAAATGATTCTTGCCAAGAATATGAAATAGCAGATGATGCCATTTCCCTTAATGGAAGTGGCGATATAACACACGTCTCTGAAAATATAGCTAAAATGGTTATACTCTCGGATAGTGATTCAATGATTACTGTTCGAGGCAAGGAAGAGTTGCCGGTAGTAGAACAAGCCTCCTGCAACAGTCCACAAACCTCGCCAATTCCTTACACTCCCACGTCCAATGCTAATTCCCATAATAGCGAAGCCAAATCACAAACCACAATATATCAATTCGAAAAATGTGTTCGTGTACCTGTAAACGCAGACAGCCATCCATTGCAATCCACAAATACGAGTACTGACTCAGGAACTGAGACCTGTAAAAATGCCAATGCCAATGCCATTGTAACTCTTGATAATAATTCTTCACAATTAAGTGCTGGCCAATCAAACGATGAACTGACAAGTTCATCATCACCTCACTACTTTCGTCGACCGGCCTCGTTGAGTGATTGTAACGGCAATTGCAATAATAATTCGCCCTCATGCAGCACTTCACCACTGTCACCGCCCTCGGCAGATGCTGAGGATTTGCAACAATCTGCCAATTTTGCTTCAACATTGCCACGCACTAAACGTACGGCTGCTATGCAAGCGTTCTATAATCGTGCAATAAATTTAGTACCCAAAAGGCGTACACCAGATGGCACCACCATCTACTATTGGTGCGATTTGCCCAAGAAATCATTGAAAGGTGAACATTGGGAGAAGGGTTTTATTAAAAGAAATTTTGTTTTTTATTTCAAAGATATTTTAGAAGTTAACTTTTCAAACCTATTCTAATTCTTTGTTTTATATTTACATACGTGTATATATTTGCAGAACTCGACGATGGTGCTTATAATCCTTTGTGGGCCAGTCGTGGTTTTGCCCAATCTTTTCACTTTTGGAAAGAGAATCGACGACAACAATCGACTCCATTGAATGCATTTCTAACTTATGTTACACTGCCTTGGTGGAGCATAGCTAAAGGTAAATTTATTTTCATATTTATTGGGGTATCTTTAATTTCTTCGATTGTTGGAGCGCACGACATTCCCGCAAAATATGATCTCAAATAATCACCCTTATTACAGTTGTCAACATCGATGACACTTCAATACAATACAAAAAAAAATTGGGACCTATCTACGCGTTTTCGCAAATAACTGACTACTATTGACAGGTTCATGCTATTTTCTAGACCTTAGGGAACAGAAATAGACTATTAATAGCACAAAATTGTTCTCGAGAGCGAGTAGACGAGTCCCATTTTTTTTGGCATTGTATTGACGTGATGTCCATGTTGACAATTGAAAGGGTGAATAAATATTTAGTTGGGCATAATAGTCTTCCCAACAGAAGTAAGAACCAATAGAACAAATATTTTTTATAGATTCAGGGGTTTGTAGGGGGGAATCATTTCGCCAAATGGTACAAATTAGGCCTGCACAAAATATCTAAATAAAATATAATAGAAGAGTAGAGTAAAGTAGAGTATAATAATGAAGAGAAGCGAAGAGCAGAGAAGAGAGGAGAAAAGAAAAGAAGAGGAAAGAAGAGAAAAGAAGAAGAAATAAGAGTATAAACACAATGTTTGCGGTGCGGTGCGATTTCTCGTTGCGGGAGAGAAAAATAAACATAATACAACGGAAGACGGCGACGGCAATACTTATCATTGTTTGTTTAAATTTTTATTAATTTTTTTGTGCATACATTTTTATAACTAAAAACAAATGATTAAAAAATGATTAACATTTTATAAATTCGCAGATATATTTGATATATTTTTGAAACTTTTATACTCTATGGCAAAAATGTTTGAACTTCAAAATCATGTTTTTTGTTTACAATAACGTTGTGAACACCGGCAATTATTCAAAAAACGTCAGCAAGAGAAATTTAGAGAATAAGAAAGTTCGCAATGAAAATAAAATAGGTTTTAATTTTATTCCGTCCCGCACTGCGGATTTTTACTTCACCGCAATAAATAATCGTTACTTTGTGTTCAGACTCTAAGAGAAGAGTAGAGTAGAGAAGAGAACAGAAGAGCAGAGAAGAGAAGGCAAGAAAAAAGAAGAGAAGAGAAGAGACGAAAAGAAAAGAAGAGTAGAGACGGAAAGAAAATAGAAGAGGCGTGGAGAGGAGACAAGAAAAGAGAAACGAAGAGAAGAGAATAGAATAAAATAAAACAGAATTTTTATTTTGTTGAAATCAACTGATGAGATGCCTAAGCAATCTGTACGTGCTTAACCAACAACAAATTTATTTTTTTTAATAAATTAATTATTGCACAAAAACTTAATTTTGAATTTGATTAGTAAATAAAAAAAAATTTAAATTTTCTTTTCAGATTTGTTGGATCACCGTGAAACTCCCATATTAACGTTTTAGTATTAAATTTTTGTATGTATTTTTTATACATAAATTTGTATTACTTTTTTATTTTACATTTTATAATTTAATTTAACCTTAAAAAATAATGAAGTATTCTGCATTTTTCACTCTTATCATTGTGAATATGACTAAAAAGAAATGTATTCTAAATTTTGTATTTCGTTTTAAATTAAGTAAGAGCCATTATTATAATTTAAAGTAGGATTTTATGGCACGTATAAAAATAAACTTTTCATTACTTTAAAATTAAATTAAACTTTGTAATAATACATAAACCCAATTCACAAAGTCATAAGTGATAAATTACTATTTAAGACCAAATCGCACCGTTGTGGATGGCCTGTTGTATTGATACATAAAAATTTGTCATGAACGATAAATTCTTTCGTTGAAAGACGACTAGCTGTTTGAATTTTTTGTTTTTAATTCGAAAATATTAAGATATGTCCATTGTGGTGATGTGGTTTTATTATGACATCAAAGTTAAAAAACGTTTATTAGACATTTTTTTGCGATTTATACAATATTCGAAAGTTTTGCTATTCTTTGCAGTGCAAGTGATTCCTTCAATGCATTTAGAAATTTTCGCGAACTTAAGATTTTTTGCGTTTTTTTCGAGTTTATTTTATTTCTAAAAATTCTGGCGATTTCTAATGAATTTTAAGGATTGTGTCCGATTTTGCGAATATTGCAAAAAATGAAAGCGACTTTTTTTACTTTGCGAATTTTTGCAATATTTGCGATAAGAGCGAGTTGACGATTTCTAATGAATTTTAAGTATTGTTTCCGAGCTTGCGAATTTTCGCGAATTTTTGTAATATTCGCGTTGAAAGCGACTTTTGCAAGTGCACATTCAGATTCTTAAGTTTTTGCAAATTTTAAACTTCGCGATTATGCTGTAAATTTTAACAATTTTTACCAAATTATTGGCATTCCTTAGAGTTTTAGAGATGTTTAATAAAAATTGTGGCTTGTTTAAAATTTGGAATTTTTTTTGCGAATTTCTGTTGTTTTTGATACAAAAATATCCATAACAAGGCAGAGATTTTGACTATAGTTGTTAAGTCGTCAAATTTAATGGTGCTGCAAAAATGAATTTAACCAAAGAATTATTGAAGGCAAGTTTGTCGAGCTATGCGAAGTTCATCGTTCTTCCTAATTATGTTTTTGGCATAAAATTTAACGTAAAATAAAATAATATTTATGCCAAATAAATAGCAGACTGAAAAAACATACATAGATAATAAAGTCTTATTGTCATAAAATATTTTTATATGAAAAATATGAGCAAGATTTTATGACAATCATAAACTTTTATGACTTACAACAAATATGACGAAATAGAACAGTTTGTGAATTGGCTCATAATGTTTTGATACGTCCTAAATCCTACTTTGAACTAACTTTAAACTTTAAACTGTAATAATGGCTTTAAAACTAACAAGTTATTGTTTTCGTAGCTTAAGAAAATGAAAGTCTACATTCTCAAGTCTACATTTGTGTAAATTTTTTTGATTAATTGAAGTATTTACTTACAACAAATTTTGAATATATTGATGGTATGCACTAAGAGCATACAATTTCTAAATTCACAAACGTTGTTGTATTGCAAAAGAAAGTTGTATTTAAATAGAAAATTTCAATATAACCTTGCATTTATACATGTAAGTACTTGCCTGGAAGTAGTGTATACCTATTATCAACGAAAATTTCGAAGAAATAACCGAAAGTTATAAGTTCAATTTAAAAACTTTCTCGAAACGTCTTATGAAATTAAATTTGCTTTTGAATGAAAAAATATATTTATTTTAAAAATATATGAATCCAGTATTGTCGAATTCCCGATATCATAAAATTACTAAAAAGAATACTTTCTTCAACAACTTTTTTTTGCTATAATGCATGAAATTCATATAAAAAAATATGTTTTAGAATCCTTGTTGTATAGTTGTATTTTTTATGAATACGTGGGAAATCTGCAATAAATATTGCTTTTATTATAGTAAGTACTAATAAATTTATTCAAAACTCATTATCGGTAACACTGTTTCTTCATTTGTCATTTTACTTACAATAATTCACTTACAAAGAAATTGTGTTGTAAGCTGAGCAGTAAATACAAAAAATGTAATTGTGTTAGTAAAAAAGTGTGAGATTATTGAGTTTTTCGAACTTGCACTTACATGTGTAAATTCTAAGTAAATGTCTCTCAATGAAAACAAATTACAATTTTTCGTTCTGAGAGATTTTGTTTGAAATTGTCTTTTCAAATACAACTTTAAGCGATACAACAAGGCTTGGGAACAAGGCTTGAACAGATATATTGCATCGGTTGTATGTACTACAAGTTGTAACTGTTGATATGTTTTGTACAAATTTATTTATTTTTTTTTAGTACTTTTTTCAACTTTCACACACTTATACATATATTATATTTAGGGCACTTTAATGATGATATTTTAATTTTTTTGAGAAATTTAAAAGTTTTAAATATACATATACATATATATACATATGTAAGTAGATATAAAAAACAAAAATATTCCATTTTATACTAAATCAAAATTCAGTCTTCAATACAGTTTTGCACATTAAATACTTTTTAAAGAATTTTTTTATTTCAAGTTGAAGAAAAATACTTTACACCAATAATCTCTTTTTTGGCTTTCTAAGTGGTCATGTGATTTTTTTATAGTGATAAAATAAAATTTTCCATTGTATTTTATTCATAATTATTGCTTTTATTTACATATGTACTTATATACATACATACATACATACATACATACATACATACTTATAATTTATATGATAAAGTTTTATGCAAATTTATAGTAATGTTCATAAAATTAATATTATAATTAATAAATTTAACTTATGATTGTTTTGTATCATAATCAGCCAGTTCCACGATTTCGACAAAAAACTTTCGATGATCGATTGCTTATATTGAACACACAAAAACCGATTTTTCTTATTTTATTGTTGTTTTCAATACAAGTTGTCGATTAAACGTCTTATGTCGACATCGTGTGGCCAGGCCCCTATATTTTAATTGAAAAAAATATATACATATATCGTTCCTTTATGGCAACATAGTCATAAGTCAAAAAAATTAGTTTTGCAGAAATTGAGTCTAAAGTTTTTAAATGATTTATATACAATTTGTTAAAGATAACGAAAAATTTTCTTCCCTCAAGAACTGAATGTATATGACGTTTGTATAAAAATTTTAAGCAAGATAAATAAAAATGTCGGGAACTATATATACTGCATTCGGCCCTGTTCTGTAAATCGAATCGATTTGAAATCGCACGTTTTGAGAAACCTAACTTCGATAATAGAAAAATTTCTTCCGACTTTTTGTAAGTTTTCTATTATAGAGAGCCTTAAATATCATATCTGAAGAAAATTAAGGTATATGCTTTTAAGCACGTCTGCAGGACCCTAATTTTGGAAATCGTAAGATTTCAAATCGACTCCATTTGAAAAACAGATTATCTACTCCAAAATCATTTTTTTTGAGATATGACTATGTTTCAATAAAGGAGTACATATTTATACTAATTTATTTAATTTTAAGCAGTTGGTTTATTTTAAATTCATCCACTGAAATTCAGTTACTTTTTGAATTTCTAAAGCTTAATAAGATTCTCCAAATTTTTCCATAAAACTTTACTTGATTTATAATTATCTTATTATTATATTAAGATCTTGAAAATTTTGTTAAAACTGTTTTATTGCTATTTTTCCTATTGCTAAGATTTGGCTGCATAGTGTAAGACACTATTAATGGTTAAAATAGCAACTAAACGAATAGTCATAGGAGAACAAATAAAAAACTATATATTTCTAGTTAATAGTTAAGAAACAAACAAACAAAAAATACACACACAAATTTATTTAAAATAAATTATATACAATTACATAAAATAGTAAATAAATTTTTATTTTTTATTAAATAGATATTTCGCCAAATAAATGCTGAGACTCACTATCCTACACAAGCGCATGACTTACGAAAAAAAATTAGACAAGCCCCTATTTTTTGGTATTGTGTTAATTTGACGTCAATGTTGACAACTGGCTTGCGCTCACCTCTAATATGTACATTAGAGTGGCCGTTATTTATTTATTAATTTTTTTATTTCTTATATTCTCTCTCCCCATATCGGTCCAGTTTTATGTAAAAAAATACAACAAAATACTCATACTCATAGCGATAAGTTGTGTTTTAGGGGGTGCGTCCGCCCCTCAAAGTTGGCCTTCAAGCCCATTTTCAATATAATTTTTTTATGACTAAAAAAAATTTTTTGATAGCTAAAAAAAATATGTATGGAGCATATATGATATTCCATATATGGTTCGGATCCGAAAAATGAGGGTATATGGGCATATATGATTATATATATTCATACATTTTCATACATGTATGTATAAATTCCCTCCACAGTATGCAAAATTCATATTCTAAATTGATACTAAAATTTTATTTTTTTAGACTTGAGAGAGAGGTTGTATTTAATGAAACATTTGTTTGGACAAATAATTCAAAACGAACTAAGTCATTTCATTCATCAGAAGGTGAATCAATTATTTAAAAAAACACATAAATCATATTCGTACATAACATTTAGCTTAAGAAATCAGATTACAAACTAATGCAATTAATTATAAAAGAAAAAATAATCCATCTAACAATAGTTTTCAATACAGTAATATGAACTTTGTTTCTTATCTAGAGAATTTTATTTTCTATAAAATTAATGACTGGATTATCCTCTTGATTATTTGATATATTAAATGGGGCCACAATGTATAAAATCATACAAGAATGTTTTTTTTTTAACAAAAAGTTTTTCTTTTTTAAACGTTGAGGGTACGCATATAAACTTTGCATACCGTATGTATTTTCCAATGGATTTCCAACTCAGCAGTGATAAAATTCCAAGCTTTTTTGATTGCAAAAACGATCTTATGTGAGATATCATGTATGCATACATTTTTATATGGCTCCATATATAAAATCTTATATTTATATATGGATCTACATATGAAGAGCTTCATAATTAAATTTTCATATATGTGCTCATATGTTATAATACATTTCATATATTAGTCCATATATTAGTTCATATATAATACTTTTGCCATGTATAATCCCATATATTTCCATACATGAATTCATACATATTCATATATAGTTATATACATTCATATATTAAAAATGTATGGACCATATATAATTTTTTTTAGCTGGCTAGTAATAATATGTAGGAATTTTTTTGTATAAATTTTTTCTCTCTATTGACGCTCTCTCCTTACAAACTTTTTGGGTTTAAAAATAAAATTTACAAATTCGTAGCAATTTTTATTAAATGAACAAACCTAATATTTTAGAAAATAATGAAAAAAATAACCAACAAAATATCAATAATTGTATATAATAAAATTATATTTACATATATGGAAATTTGAAATTTATTTGCTGGTGGTTCATAATAATTGTCATAATTCATATAATTATGACAATATGTCGAATAATAAATTTCTTAAACATATATGGAAATTATTTTTATTAAGAATGTGCAATAAGAACTTATATCTATTAAATTATTTCATACATTTACATATAGTCAAAAGAAAATTAAAAAAAAATTACATTGAATAAAAGGGCTTGAGGGCCAACTTTGAGGGATGAAATTTTTATCGCTATGAAATTTTTTTACATAAAACTGAACGTATTTGGGAGGAGAGACCATAAGAAATCAAACAAAAAAAATTCTACATACAACTAACGGCCACTCTAATGTACATACACTTCTAGTACATACGGAAATCATGGTAAAAATAAAATTCCCATGACATAAAGTCATTAAAACACGTTTCTTGATGGTTAGGCGTCAAATTACGGCATTCGATATCCAAAAAAATTTCCTTACAAACAGAATTAAAATTGTATGAAAATTTCTTCGATATCGAATGCCGCCATTTAATCCCAGAGTGAAAGCAGTAACTTCATACTTTTAATAGGGGGAAGTTAAAAAATTTAAATCACCGAGCTAGAATTTATTTTGCTAATTATTTCTTACTTAACCCGAAATTATTACCAACTGATAAGAATCTGAAGTTATAAAAAAAACAAATCGAATACTTATAGGGTCAAATTGATATTTGTACGTGCACATGTTAACACTTATGTCTAATTGCATGACATATATGACCCATTTACATATTACGACGACAACTTGTCGGTGGCGTCATCGGAATAAATATTTAAAAAAAACGACGGAAGTCAAATGTTGCCAACACAACAAATTCACGAACTGATTGCGATTGTAGTATTTTTGTAGACATGTTATAGTGATTTAGAACTAATATTTTTCAATTCATTTTTTAACCCAAATATTTTTATTTTATATTCATATAAGAAGTACATGTGTTTGTATGTATTTACACATGTCTATTTTTTTCAATAGAATATTCTTTATCAGCATAATTCTTTATTTAATTTGACCTCAAAGGTTATAAAATAAAAATAAAAAAAAACAATAAAATCGAAGGCAAATTGAATTTATTACATTCGATTTGCATTAAACAACAAACCAATTGAAAAATTGATACAAGCAATTATAGTGTCTATAGAAATACTTTGTTCGAAAGATGATTCTTGCATTTTTACATACATAAATACGTGTAATTTTTTATTTAAAATATTATTTCTTTGTTAAATGGTGGCAAAGTGTTATATAAAATCTTTTATAACGTATTCTCTGGCACAATTATAAATAATATTTTGAAAAAAAAATTTAAATAATCAGTTTCTGCATTATTGCTTATTATTAAAACAGTGGCGTAGCACATTTTGAAAACTTTAAAAACAACAACACTTACAAAAATTTGAAATTCAAAATCAATTATGAAAAGTGGATCGATCTTCAATTGTTTTTGTATATCTTCTCGCTTTAGAAAATTATTTATTTACCTCAATTTTCGAAAATCGAGTTTTCGCCATATTTCTACGTTTTGAGGTCCTAGAGACAATTGTGACTATTTTCGCCCCAATTTCCGTATGAATGAATATATGTGGGAGTATTTATGTGTGTATGTAAACATTTCAGATCTTAAAAACGTGTTAACGCTTCGGATAGTGAAACGATTCGCTTGGGCAGATTTCGAAAATTTTTGAAAACGAAATTTTTACCAAACTTTTTTTAAACAAATTTTAAACTACTTGGGCTATCAGGCTGAAAGTTGACTCCTCTCTAAAACCTCAAAAAGATACATCGATTGCTGCCAATTTGACTTAAATCAAGTTATTCGTTTGAGTTGAGGAAAAATTTCAAAAAATTAATGGATTTTTTTTTCTAATAACTTTAAGTCTTCGAAAAATGGATTTTCAATATTCACTGATTTTTATAGACTTAAAAAGTGTGGCGGATTTCACAAATTTGATCAAAATCGGGAAGTTTCAGAGATGATATGCCTGCAAGGTGAACCGATTCTCTAATTTTTTTTCAAGTTCAGCCAACGACATGAATTTTATATTCCATTACTTAAAATTTAAAAAAAAATTAACCCACTGTTTCCACAACGTCGACTTGTGTATAAAACTTATATGGAAATCATTTTCATTTGCAACATTTTGTACTCCTCTCTCGCTCTTTTGCACAAAACACTACAAACAGGAGCAATTGAAAATAATAGTTTTTAATATTTTTTTTATTAAAAATGTTCATGTATCTACTATTTTTCCTGTTGAAATTAGTATTCCTTTGCAATTTTAATTTATTCGATTATTTGAATACGATCTTTTTTATTCGTTATTGTTTCGAAAATCTAATAAAACTAAAAAATTATTACATTACTCATTAAAAATTTGTTTCAAATTTTATTCGCACAATTTTGAACTTCAATATTAAAATAAAGTTTTTTTGTTACTGTTTCCAATAATCGATTAAACATTTTTTTAAAACAATTTTAAACTGAAATGACATTCATTATTGAAAAAATTCACAAAGAATTTTTTACTCCAAGAACTTTGAGCTTGAAGAGAAATTTTTATTCGTTATTGATTAAAATGATCAATTAGAAATTAATTATTCGAATAATTTCCAGCTCTTATTCGCATAATTAATAAGCCCCAAAAATATTGAATATATTAATCTAATAAATTTTTTTACACCTTCATACCAATAGAACAATTTATTCGCATTTTAATCGAGTCACAAAACAAAATTTTAATTTATTCGATTGCTCCAATGATTTTTAGTTAACTTGTGTTGAAACTACTGCCAACTCGAATAACATGCGAACAAAAATTTTAATTCGAAGATTATTCGAATACATAATTAATCTTTTTCTACACTTTCATTCCAATACAATAATTTATTCGTCACAAAATAAATAAAAAATGTAAAACTATGAATTATTCGTTTACTGGAATGATTTTTAGTTATACAAAGTCGAGCGATCTACGAAAAAATACAACCCTGGTATGATGAATTTTATAAAAAATTTTAAAAGACAATAACAATTCATAGTACCAGGGTTGTATTTTTCGTAGATCGCACGACTTTGTATGATAGTGACCTTTAGCTTTTTTTGAAAATTTTGAACTCCAATAATATGTATGCCAGCAAAATTTTTAATTGGTAAATTATTCGAATAAGAAATTAATCGATTAATCGTATGTATAATCATTTTTTAATTTTTATAAAAACAAATTTTTATTCAAATATCTGATAATAAATATTTATCCGTTATTGATTCGAAGAAAACTAAGAATATAGTCGATTAATCGAATAAATAATTTTTTTCATTTTTTATAGGAAACATTTTTAACTATAGTAATATTCGAATACAATTATTTACATAGCGTGTAAGCAAGATAATTTTTTTATAATGTTTTTATGACCAATTATAAATAATTAGACGGCCTGTTTTATCAAACGAATCGATTTAAAATCATACGACTTTAAAAATTAATAATGATCCTGCAGACGTGTTGAAAATCATATTGAAATTAACTTTTTAGGGTTCCGTACACCAAAGCTGAAAAAAGGAACCCTATTGTTTTCGCTACGCTGTCCGTCTGTCCGTCAAATACTATTTTTTCAGTGACCGTAAGAGCTACTCACCTGAAATTTGGACAGATTAAAAATTAAAGGGTGTTCCACGACGAGCAAAAATGTTAAAATCCCATGTAATATACATACAATTGTATGTACATATGTATGTATATTGACACTTGAAATTTGTAAAATTAGTGTATTTTATATGGACTACAACAATTAACATTAAAATATTAAAAAATTTAAATTTAAGGGTGGTCCATCAGTTAATGCAATTTTGACTATGTAATTTTTGACAACTTGGAAACCGTAAGAGGTAAACTCTTAAAATTTTCAAAAACGGTAAAACTAAAAAATACAAAAATTATACAATCGCCAGACCAAAAAAATCGCCAAAATTAAAAAAACGCCAAAAACCGAAAAAAAATCGCCAAAACGCGAAAAAGACGCGAAAGCCAAAATAATTTGAAAAAAAATCGCCAAAATGAAAAAAAAATCGCCAAAATCAAAAAAAATCCCAAATTGAAAAAACGCCAATGTCCGAAAAAAAGGTTCAAAACTAAAAAAGCACCTAAATGAAAAAAGTCGCAAAAATGAAAATACGACAAAAACCGATCAAATCGACATGAATAAAAAAATCGCCAAAATTAAAAAAATCGCCAAAAGAAAAAATCCCCAAAATTAAAAAAATGCAAAAAAATTAAAAAAAAATCAGCAAAACGAGAAAAAAGTGCCAAAACTAAAAAAACGCCAAAAATCAACAAAAACTATAAAAAAAATTATTAAATTATGAAAAATAAATTGCAAAAATTAGAAAAATCGCAAAAATTTAAAAAACGTCAAAAACAAAAAAATTGCCAAAACGAGAAAAAAAGTGCCAAAACTAAAAAAGCGCCAATAAACACAAAAAACCCCAAAACTATAAAAACCCTTAAAACCGAAAAAGCCAAAAGCGAAAAAGAAATACAAAAACTATATTTTATAAAGGCTAAAGTTCGTATTGTCCGTACGGAACCCTACGTGCGCGGGTCAAAGTCGCACTTCACTGAATTTATTCTTCGTTAATGCTTCAAGTAGTTGAATAAAACTTGAAAATTATTCGAATTAATTGAACAATGTTTAACTCGCATATTAAAAAGTATTGTATTACTCGAATAAAAAATATTTATATATTTAAAAAAATTTCTCGATAAATTTTTTTTTCAATTAAATTAAATTTTTTTCCATCGAATTATTTTAAGCTTACAAATGATCAAATAAAATTTTTTATTGCCGAATATTTAATTGAAAAAATATGTTTGTCGTTTGAAAAAAAAATCGAAAATAGAATCGATCTGCGAAAGAAATGTTTTAATTAAATTTTTTTTTTTAAACGATAAAGATTTCAATCAAATTCTCATTAAAGTTTAAAAAATGCAACCCTGCCACAGAGGGGAAAAGAGAACATAACACTTGTGCTGCAATTTCTACACCCGAAGTGGCAAGTACTAAAAATGCATCATAAAGTTTGGAGCAAGTTTTTGTATCCCTATTTTATATTGATTTATTTTTGTTTTTGCAACGTCTCTGCTCTTCTTCGTAGTCACTTAAAGACACAATGTTTCATCTCAAAACTCTGACTTACAAAAATTACTTTCAGTTTAAAAAATTTCAAATCAGTCTTCTCGCAAACGTTGTTCCATTGACTTGTATCGCTGCGCTGTTATTAAATACTTGTAGTTTTAAGAGCATTACTTAAAAGGCTAATGCCTGCTACAAGTGATAATTATTCACAAATGTTTTAAAGGCGCAAGCAAAAAAAAACGTCTTCAATAACCATCGCTAAAGAAGAGTGTGATAATAATACTTCTTATATTTATTATTTAAAAGTTGATAGTATAGTGCAGAACGTCTTGAAAATTAATTCAATACTATTTACACTCACTTAAAACGGTTCGTTCTAAAGTGCGTTCGTTCTCGTAGTGTATAATTTGTTTTCTGCTCATGCAACGATAAAATTATTAAAACTAAAAAATAAATACTGTAAATAGAAAACAAAGAAATAAATAAATACATATCTTAATTAAAATGCTTGCTAAATGTTTGAAAATAACGTTCATCAGTTTGCTGGTGACAATTAGCATTGTGAATGCATGTACTCGTGCTCCTACTCATTTGCCACATGGCCGTCGTACACGCGGTGATAATGGATACAAATTAATTGTGGCTGATGGCCCCAATGGCTATGTGCCAGGAAAAGCTTATAACAGTAAGTTTCAGTCATACGGGGGTAGCGTATAAATTATGAACAAAAAAAAATACTTATATTAAATAATTGCTGCAACAATTTACGGTATGCAATTTAATTTAAAAGAAATTATTTTACAGTTTAAAGTGAGACAATTGCCAAGTTTTGCTTTTTCAGCGATAATTAAATATTTTTTTTTAGTGAAATAAATATGTAATATTGGTCTTATCTATAATCCTTCGACTTTGTTTTTTAAGAGCAAACGTTTTATTTTTTAATTGTCAAGCCAATAATCAAATTTATGTTTACTTGTTGTTTGCGATTCGTTTCCAAAAATAGACCCTTAAACATACGAGTATAATGAAGTACATATGTCACTTATCTTTCGTAATAAGTTTCTATTCGCCGAATTTTCAACATACATATGTATATCAATGCTTCCGAAACATACAAGTACCGGATTATTTCAATAGATTTGTTTTCAAAACTATCTTCGGAGTTGAAGAAAAAAATTTGTATTCCTATTGAATTGGAATTGGAGAGAATTCTAAATTATTCCCCCTTGTCGTGATTGTGTAATAGATTAAAGAAGACACCTATTACAAAACTGTCGTAATCGTATTTGAAATACGCCAACCACAATAAGGCAACTACTAACTGCTTTACTAAAATGAATTTGTTATGAGAAACTGTTTGCTCCATGAAAAATCGAACAAAAATAAAAATTAAAAAATAAATTCAGTGAAGTGCGACCTTGACCCGAGCACGAAGGGTTCCGTACGGACACCAGATATGTAACTCAATGCAAACTTTAGCTTATATAATATATAGTTTTAGCATTTTTTCGTTTTTGGTTTTTTTCGGTTTTAAGTGTTTTTTAGCTTTGGCGTTTTTTCGGTTTTTGGTGATTTTTTAAGTTTTGGCGCTTTTTTTAGTTTTGGCGCTTTTTTTAGTTTTGGCATTTTTTTCTCGTTTTGGCGATTTATTCGGTTTTTGGCGTTTTTACAGTGTGATGATTTTTTTCATTTTGGCGATTTTTTCTTGGCACCTTTTTCGCGGCTTGGCAATTTTTTTGGTTTTTAGCGTTTTTTTCATTTTGGCGATTTTTTCGGTTCTGTCGATTTATTTTAGTGTTAGAACTTTTTGTAATATGGTGCTTTTTTTTGGTTTTTGGCATTTTTTTTGTTTTTGGCGTTTTTTTCATTTTGGCGAATTTTTCGGTTCTGTCGATTTATTTTAGTGTTAGAAGTTTTTTTTAATATGATGCTTTTTGTGGTTTTGGCGATTTTTTTTTTTGGTTTTTGGCGTTTTTTCTGGTTTGGCGATTTTATAATTTTTGGATTTTTTAATTTTATCGATTTTTAAAATTTCAAGACTTTGCCACTTACGGTTTCCAAGATACAACTCACATTGTCAAAATTACATAGTCAAAATTGCATTAACTGATAGAACACCCTTTAATTTCAGTTTTTAGGGTTCCGTACACCAAAGGTGAAAAGGAACCCTTTAGTTTTCGCTACGCTGTCCGTCACAGGCTATTTTCTCAGGAACCGTAAGAGCTACGGACCTGACAGAGTATGTAGAACCTTGGCCGCTACAACAGCAAAGACATGAGAGTTAAAAATTAAAGGGTGTTCCAAAACGAGCAACGATAAATGTTAAAAATCCATGTAATATACATACAATTGTATGTATGTATGTATATAGACACTTGGAATATTTAAAGTTAGTGTATTCTTATACAGACTACGACAATTAACACTAAAATTTAAAAAAAAATCAAAATTAGAGGGTGTTCTATCAGTTCATGTAATTTTTGAAAACTTAACGTATCTTGGAAACCATGAGGCAAACTCTTGAAATTTTCAGAAACGGTAGAATTAAAAAATCCCAAAATTATAAAATCGCTAAACCGAAAAAAAATTGCCAAAAACCAAAAAAAAATCGCCAAAACAAAAAAAACGCCAAAAAAAAAAATTCTACAACTAAAATAAATCGCAAAAAAACCGGAAAAATAGCTAAAATGAAAAAATCGCCAAAATAAAAAAACGCCAAAAGCCGAAAAACCAGAAAAAAGAGCAAAAACAAAAAACATCGTCAAAAACAAAAAAAAAAATGCCAAAACTAAAAATTACCATATTAAAAAACGCTTAAAACCGAAAAAATCACAAAAACATAAAATAGTATTCGTATCTCACTGAATTGCAATAAAATCATGAATAAAAGGCAATAACCCTTATTCCAGTTGTCAAGATCGACGGCACTTTAACACAATACCAACAAATTTAGGCTTGTTTACTCTCTCTCTCTCTCTCTCTCTCTCTCTCTTTTTCTCTCTCGAGAAGAATTTTGTGCTATTGACAATATATTACCGTTCCCTAAAGTCTAGAAAATAGGACAAACCTGCCAACAGGATTCAGTTGTTTTCGATATTGTGTTAAAAGTGACGATAGGGTTATATTTTTTATATTTTGGGTTGAAGTCTACTCACGAGTTCCACGTTGCTAACCAAAAAAAAACAGAAAATCCAAATAAAATAAAGACTTTCTCTTTCAAATAAATATACTTCGGTATTGCATACATAAATTTTAATCTTTTCAAGTTTTAAATTTTTTTAAAAGTTTATTTTTTTGTATCTTGAATCTTTTCGAAATTTTGATTATTACCTGATTTACATTAAGCATTTTTTTCATGCAATTAGTTGCATGAAAATTTTTTATTTTTCGATAGGAGGCTTAGAAGAGAAACTTATATCAAAAGATTTGCCAAAAATGCATCAGAGATTCATTCTACGTCCTTTTTTATATAACGTTCTCTTTTATATCGCTGTAATTAGAAAATAGAAAAAGTTGCGTGCAACAAAATTCATGAAATTTCATGAAAAAATGCTTAATGTAAATCAGGTATATTTTAATATTTTAAAATGTCATAATTTTAAAGTATCGAGCATTTAGATGTTTATGTCTCTATAAATTTCTTATAAGTTTTACCTCACTTTTCACAATTTATGATTAAGAGTTAAAGTGAACTTTAACTGACAGTTCATCAAACAAAACTTCTGGTTGAAGTCCCTGTTAGCTTTTAATTGTACATTGTGGAAAGAGCCGTTAGAAGTCTTTGATTATCCTTAAGTTAAGATTTTTTTAAGATGCAACTTTTCTACAACTCACATTTTTTCATGGCATAGATTTTTTCGAAATTTCGTTTGTTTAATTTTTTCTTTCACAGCCTGTTTTTCGAAAACATGTTTCGTATATAAACAATAACGTTTAAAATTTGCTTTTTATAAAACATTTTCTAAAGCTTTCGTTTTTACATAAAATGAGCTTTTTAGGTATAACCAAAAACTCACACTCACAAATTTATAACGGAATAAAAAAAGTAAAATCTATTAAAAAAATTTTCAGTGAAAAATTTTAAATAAAATTCATTTCAAATTCATTTTAAAATTTTATGAACAAGGGGTTAAGAAATTTTATTTTTAATTGATTCAAGCATTCATTTAGAAAATTATACACAGATTAATACAGATTTTTATTGTATTTTCAATTGCTTTTAGAACTATATTTATTTTTTCCTATATCTTTACTTTATTTTGACTCAATGTAAAAATTTTTCTGATTTGTTTGACAGTTAAATTATGCAAAATAATGCAAATATTATTTTGTTATACTGAATTTGGTAACAGCAATTACTGAAAGTTAAGTTAATCCGATTATAGAAAAACCCCATGTGCAAAAAAAACTAACGTGTGCTTCAAGTGCACGTCAAACCAGGTTTTTGTATGGAAATTTTGATTTAACTTACACTTCAAGCACACATTTCACATTTTCTCGTTTATTTAATTATTTTTGTAAGTTAAAGTAAAAAATAAAAGAACAGATAATTTTTTCTTAGAGTTTTAAGTCAGTTCACATTTCAACATTAAAAATTAAATAGAGTTTTCGATAAAGTCAAATGAAAAATATGTAGACCAAGTTTTAATTAATTGTACATAAAAAATTTTATGAGTGTAGAAAACTGAAAGCTCTTTTGTTGTCACTCACATGAAAATAAATAAATGTTTTGAAAACGTAAACATATTTTTGTTCGTTATTTTAAAGAACGTATACACTTATTCATTTTCGAAAAACAGGCTGTTAATCTCGCAGAAGTTTCAGTTTTATTACTAATTTTATTTACGCTCATATTTTTATTTTTTTAAGTTTGTGATTTCTCTCAAGGCACATTCAACAGGTAGTAGCGGAAACGCAGCTGAGCTTTTTTATTTTTTCAAATTAAAGTTCATCTGAAACTTTCAAAAATTTTTACGTGAAAGAAATTAAAAAAAATGTTAAAAAAATTTCAATATGAAAAATATTTTATTAAAAAAATTCTGTGAAAACAAATTAAAAAATATGAAAAAAATCTATTAAAAAATTGTGAAAAGTGCTAAACGTTGCAAATTTATTTAGTGGTAGCTGCCGTGGAGAAATTTTTTCAAATTTATGTGAATAATTTTCATTATTATTATGTTACAACAAATTCTATTTTTGACATTTTGGATAATTTGAAAATTAAGCATATTGTGCTAAAAATTAACAAAAGGTTTAAAAATATAGTTGTGTAATTTTAGGTCGAAAGTAGTCTGTAAAGTGTTGCCTACTAATATCGACCTAATTTTCAACAAAAGTGTTTTAGAGTGTAGTCAAAATTGCATTAACTGATAGAACACCTTTTAATTTCAGTTTTTAGGGTTCCGTACACCAAAAGGTGAAAAGGAACCCTTTAGTTTTCGCTACGCTGTCCGTCACAGGCTATTTTCTCAGGAACCGTAAGAGCTACGGACCTGACAGAGTATGTAGAACCTTGGCCGCTACAACAGCAAAGACATGAGAGTTAAAAATTAAAGGGTGTTCCAAAACGAGCAACGATAAATGTTAAAAATCCATGTAATATACATACAATTGTATGTATGTATGTATATAGACACTTGGAATATTTAAAGTTAGACTACGACAATTGACACTAAAATTTAAAAAAAAATGAAAATTAAAGGGTGTTCTATCAGTTCATGTAATTTTTGAAAACTTAACGTATCTTGGAAACCATGAGGCAAACTCTTGAAATTTTCAGAAACGGTAGAATTAAAAAATCCCAAAATTATAAAATCGCTAAACCGAAAAAAATTGTCAAAAACCAAAAAAAAACGCTAAAACAAAAAAAGAAGCGCCAAATTAAAAAAAAATCTACAGCTAAAATAAATCGCAAAAAACCGGAAAAATCGCCAAAATGAAAAAATCGCCAAAATAAAAAAACGCCAAAAGCGAAGAAAATCGCAAAACCCAGAAAAAAGAGCAAAAACAAAAAAAAATTACAAAAACGAAAAAAAAATAACGCCAAAACTAAAAATTACCATATTTAAAAAAACACTCAAAACCGAAAAAATTCCAAAAACATAAAATTGTATTCGTTTCTCACTGAATTGTAATAAAAGCATGAATAAAAGGGAATAATCCTTATTTCAGTTGTCAACATCGATGGCACTTTAACACAATGCCAACAAATTTAGGCTTGTTTCCTCTCTCTCTCTCTCTCTCGAGAAGAAGAATTTTGTACTACTGGCAATCTATTTCTGTTTCCTAAGTCTAGAAAATAGGACAAACCTGCCAACAGTGACGATAGGATTTTATTTTTTATATTTTGGGTTGAAGTCTACCCACGAGTTCCACGTTGCTAACCAAAAAAAGAAACAGAAAATCCAAATAAAATAAAGACTTTAGGCCCAACTATAACATGAATAAGCGAACTTAAGCAACTGTGCGGTTACATATAAAACGTATGTGGCAAACTATAATGTACTTATGGACCTTTTCGTCAAGTTGCTTCAAATGTCATTTACTTAAGCTAAGTGCCAAACTGAATGCACATTCTGTACGGAAAACACTGTTTGTGTATTTTTTAAACTCAAGCAAACAGTATCAGAAAATATTCATTGATTTTAAATATTTTTTTATTGTTTCTTATTTAATTTCATTATTTGTTTTACAATACACATATACACAGATACACATGAGTTTATTTATGTATGTTCATTGTTGAACTTTTTAATAGGCAAACAACTAAAAAAAGTAATAAGTAGTGGATATAATATACGTGAATTTTTAATGGATTAGGATATTCCAAAAAGTTAATTTGATCGAATTGCATTCATTTAGTAGTCATAAGAAGAAACAAAATTACTAAAAAATTGTGAACAATACCTACATATATGTGCAGCTGTGGCTAAACTATACTTAAGTGCATGTAAGTATATTGTGGTCACCTAAAAGTCACATCTGAATTGTTTAAGTATTTGACAGACTTATCGTTCAATTATGGCATTAGCTTAAGCCACCTTATTCATATTATAGTTGGGCCTTTTCTCTTTCAAATAAATATACTTCGGTATTGCTTATATAAATTTTAATATTTTCAAGTTTTAAATTTTTTCAAAAGTTTATTTTTTCGTATCTTGAATCTTTTTGAAATTTTGATTATTTTAATATTTTAAAATGTCATAATTTTAAAGTATCGAGCATTTAGATGTTTATATCTCTATAAATTCCTTATAAGTTTTACCTCCCTTTTCACAATTTATGATTAAGACTTAAAGTGAACTTTAACTGACAGTTCATCATACAAAACTTCTTGTTGAAGTCCCTGTTAGCTTTTAATTGTACATTGTGGAAAGGGCCGTTAGAAGTCTTTGATTATCCTTAAGTTAAGATTTTTTTAGATGCAACTTTTCTACAACTCACATTTTTTCATGGTATAGATTTTTTTCGAAATTTCCTTTGTTTAGTTATTTCTTTTAATCTCGCAGAAGTTTCAGTTGTATTACTAATTTTATTAAAGTTCAAATTTTTTTTATTTTTTTTTAGTTTGTGATTTATCTCAAGGCACATTCAAAAGGTAGCAGCGGAAACGCAGCTGAGCTTTTTTTTCAAATTAAAGTTCATCTGAAACTTCCAAAAATTTTTTACGAAAGAGAAATTAAAAAAAATTTTAAAAAAATTTCATTATGAAAAATATTTTATTAAAAAAATTCTGTGAAAACAAATTAAAAAATATGAAAAAAAAATCTATTAAAAAATTGTGAAAAGTGCTAAACGTTGCAAATTTTGTTAGTGGGGAATCTTTTTCAAATTTATGTGAATAATTTTCGTTATTATTATGTTGCAACAAATCCTATTTTTGACATTTTGGATAATTTAAAAGCCATGATTTTTTTTCATTGTTTTATTTTTTCATTGTTTTTGTAATCCTGATATTACCTGGAAATGAATGTGCCTTGATTTCTCTGTAAAATTTAAATTTTGTTCGAATTTTCTCTTTTTTTTGGCGGTTTAAAAATTATAATGGATTTTTAAAATTTTATTAAATTTTGGATTTTTTTTTTGGTTTCTTGGTACTATTTACACATAAAACGAATTGCAAGAAAGTAACAATACAATTAAATTTTTTTACTACTACACTCACATTGTTTTTAATTTCCACTCAGCTTTTAACGAGTTTTTCAAGAAAGTAAATTTTTGATGTTTTCAGAAAGTAAAATGGAAAAGGTTAACAGAGTTACCCCCTTAAAGATTTTTTACAAATATACTGGATTTTGGCAAATAGTTATTATAAATTGTGCTTCTTTTTAATAAATATTTAAATTATTATAATATCTTATGTTCAAATATACATGAAGAAGGCAATTCATACCTTTTTAAAACAATAATATTATTAAAATATTAACAATTCTTACTTATTCCCAACTTATTTCCCTATAAATTTGTGTATGTGAATATTCTGGGTAACTCTAATTTAGACAAATTTTTTCCAACTTTACTTTTCGACAACATTTTTAAAATGAACTTTCACTTTCCCATGAAAACGAACAATAATTTTTATTCAAGATACGTATACAGAAATTTCAAGAAAGGTCTTTCATGTGTAACTGTAGCGTTAGAAAAGTTGTAGTATTTTTTAGATATATCACTCATTTACTCTAAGAAAGTCATAAGTCGAAATTCCAAAAATGACATCAAAGTCTGTACTCACTCACATTCTTTCTCAAGACTTTGCAAAGTAAACTTTGAGTGTGCGAAAGGCGTCTTATAAGTGACAACTAGACTTTTACAGTTCCGTAATTTACTTAAGTGATTATACTTCTGGCAATAAAATACATTTTAGCATCCAAATATGGATTTAAAGCACATATTGGTACTTATACGATTACGTAAGCTCCTCTCCCTCTTTGCGGCAAATTACAAAATGTAAACAAGCAAACAACATACATACGTATATCCAAGAAGATTAATTAGCTTTTAAGGGCCAGGCCTCAAGAATTTAATCAAAAATCAGAAACTTAGCAAACTTAACTTAAATTTGAAACAAAAAAGTTATTACAATGCGGAAAAAACTGCAAAATCTTTAATAAATTATTGAAAATTATTGTATAGCAAATTCTTATAAAAGTAATATTTCATTTAAAAATTTCAGTATAATAAAAATAAGACTTGGGTAGTTGCAATTACATTAATTAAAACTATAATTAGAAAATATAATTGTAATTGAAAACCTTCAATTATAATTACTTGTAATTGAATGAATTGAATTTCAATTAGAAATTACATCTGTAATTGTATTTTTTTCAATTGCAATTACAATCACAATTACAATTACTTTTACAATTATATTTACATTTACATGTAATTGTAATTAAGAAAATAATGATTACTTTTAGTTCAACAAATTCAATTGCGTTTTTTTTAAATATTTTATTTAAACTAACTTTTTTCAATCAGGGCAATTATGAATAAAATTCCGCGTGAGATTTCTCCCGGGGAACAATTTCAAGTAATTGTATTTGTTTTTTTTTTCGATTATAATTACATGCAATTGTAATTATAATTGAAATTTTTCCACCACAACTACTTTTAAATTAAATTTTTTTTTAATTTTAATTAAAACAAAATGTAATTGTAAATGAAAACTTTCAATTACAAAAAGTAATTATTATTGCCGAAGTCTAAATAAAAATCATTAAATAGTTGTTTTCAACATATAAATAAATGGTTCACAACTACAAGAAAAATATTCCAAAAGAAAAAAAAATATTTATTAAATCAATAATAAGTCCAAATTATTACTTTACTTGTTCAGTAAAATATTTTTTTTATTAAAAAATACATTAAGGGTTTTCATGAGAACTTTTAAAATTGCCATTTGTGCAATTCGGCAAACTTGCGAGACTTGTTTCATGAAGCCCCTTTTAACCTTTTGTGCAAACAACTTATGTAAATTTGAAACAAACGTCAAAAAATTAATTAAATAAAAATAAAATAATAAAATTTAAAGCCATTTTTAATTAAAAAACATATTTCTAAACATAAAAAAGTATGTATTTGTGTCTGAAAGTGCCTAAAGAAGGCCAAAAAAAGCAAGTAACTGATGTTTACAATTGCACAGCTTAAGTATACGAGTTGAAAATGTTGGGCAAACTTAACAGGTTTGTGTAAATAAATTTCTATAAAATTTTTGACATTTTATTTACGAGAGTTTAAAAATGCACAATTGTACAGTTTGCGAGACTTTTGAACAGTCTCATGAAAACCCTTATTGAAATTCATTATTGAGCGAATCTTTTCTTTTTGTTTCAGCTTTGATATTAGTTGAACATCTCATTTGTTTGAAAGTTTCACATAATAACTCTAGTTGTTCTAAGAAATGTTTGGACAAAAGTTCCCTGCTCATCAGCATTAGCAACAGTGAAATTTGCATATGATACAGCTAAACTCCTCAATAATCCATTTCAATGTATTTTTAATGAAAAAAAAATATTTTACTGAATAAGAAAAATAATAATTTGGGATTATATTAGTGCGTTAATTAATGTTCAACTTAAATTATAATAACTTCAAAAAAAAAACTCTAATTTATAACGAAAAAAAATAATTTGTTATAAAAAAAAAACAAAATATAAAATAATTTATTTCTATATTTATGATTTGAACTGGCTAAGGTTCGTATCGCTTTTTTAAGCTTATCAAATCATAAATATAGAAACAAATTAAGTTCGAAAAATAATAATTAATATTAACTAAATATAAAATAATTCAGTTTTTTTAAGAATAATAAATAAATTATTCGATTAACGTTCCTTTTCACAATATATTATGATTAAGGGTTAACGTGAACTTTAACTGCAACTTCTTTATACAAAACATTCCTTTAAAGTCCCAGTTAGCTTTTAATTGTACATTGTTAAAAGGCCCGCCAGTGATATAAAAATAAAACAAATTTTAAGTATGGTAAATAATATTGGAATTGTATTAAAAAAAAATAATTACGAGGAAAATAACAAATTAAACTGTTTTAACAATTACATTATTTGTAAAATGTTTATAAAAAATAAAAATACATACATATAAATTAAATTATACATTTCGAGTGCAACTAATCTATTATAACATTAAGTTCTAACTAAATCAGTTCTCTTGAGTGTTATTCTGCTTTAGCCTTTTGTGGTCGTGGCTTTGACTGCTTTACCATACGTTCGCTGGTATTATTACACTTAGCCATATGATTTTTTACATGTACAGCAGATGCAAATACACCATCACATTTAGCACAATTATATACAGTTTGTGAATGTGTTTTACTGTGCTCGTACAGCAGTTTGGAGTTTAAAAATGTCTGCTCACAAACGGGACACTTATTATGGCGACTCGTTGTTTTAACATAATTATTTGTAAGTGGCTGTACAATGCGCTTTTCTATATTTAATATTATATTACAAGATGTTTCATGATCTCTTAAAGTTTTCGGATGTTTAAAGCCTGTAGAACATTTTGGACATGCATAGGGATATGTAGATCCTGTATGTATTATACGATGGGTGAAATATTTGTGGTCCGTGGAGAAATATGCATCGCAGTACTCACAGTGGTAGTAACATCCACTGGTTTTCGGTATAAAGTTGAACAATTTCAAGTAGCGATTTATGGAATCGGAGATTTTGCGCTTCTCAATGAATTTGTTGCTTAAACACTGGCCATACCAAAGATTTATAAGATTTATTAAGCGTTTAAGCGCGTTAAGGCTCAAATTTAAATTTAATGATGTTGTTAGCTCAGCTAAAAATTGCTCAAAAATTATCTTAAATTCTTCTTTCGTTGTTGGTTTATTGTTACATCTTTTCTTGTAAATTCTTGGCCACTTCTTGTAAAGAGAAGCAAGCTTGAAGGCTTTTTGGTACATCTCATCTTGTTGCTCCAAGGTTATGACATTTTCTATGTCTGGTATTTTTATGATTTTTAACTAAAATCCATATAAAAATAAATATATGATAATACATAATTATGTATATAAATACAATTTTAAAAAATTATAACAGATACTTACACCAAATTTAGCCAACAAATTAATATCTTTGGCTTCATTAAAGTCTTCAATTGCAGGGCTATTATTTGAGTTTATATCTTCAAATGTTGCAGTCTCGTTTTTCTTATCTTCTCTGCCGTTTTGTTCCTTATCCTATTGAAGTATATTTGGAGAATTTTAATAAAATTTTAATTTTAATCAGAAATAATTTCTTAATCGATCTTAATTAAGTTCAGTATTTTCAATTCTTATAGAATGAAATAATTTTTATTAATTAATCGGGTCTGTTCTGTAAAGCTTGGGGTCTACTCTGTAATTCGAAACGAATGCAAATGCTTTCGAATTGCAATGCTAATAGCATACAAATTCGAAATCGTTTTCTTTCGTTTCAAAATATACAGTAGGTAGAACTGCTTGTTTTTAAAAACTAGAATTTTTCATTAAATTCAGTAAAGTGCGACTTTGAATTGCGTACGAAGGGTTACGTACGGACACGAAATATGTATTTCAATACGAAGTTTAGCCTATATAAAATATAGTTTTGGCATTTTTTTTTCGTTTTTGACGTTTTTTTTAATTTTGGCAATTTTTTTATTTTGGTGATTTTTTTAATTTTGGCGATTTTTTTTTTGGTTTTGGAGATTTTTTTTTTTCATATTAAGAATTATTTTCTTACTGGAGTTTTTTTCGCGTTTGGCGATTTGTTTCGGTTTTTGGCGCTTTTTTCATTTTGGCGATTTTTTCATTGGACGATTTTTTTCGAATTTTGCGACTTATTTTGGTGTTAGAAATTTTTTTTAATTTTGGCGATTTTTTACGTTTTGGCGATTTTTAGTATTTTTTTGGCAATTTTTTCGTTTTGGTGATTTTTTTTTTAATTTTGGCGATTTTCGGTTTTTGGCGTTTCTTCATTTTGGCATTTTGGTTTCTTAGTTTTGACACTTTTTTTTCATTTTGGCGATTTTTTCGGTTTTTGACAATTTTTCAATTTCGCGATTTTTTTTAATTTTGGCGATTTTTTTAATTTTGGCGAATTTTTTTTCATATTAACAATTATTTTCTTACTGGAGCTTTTTGCGCGTTTGGCGATTTTTTTCGGTTTTTGGCGCTTTTTTCATTTTGGCGATTTTTTCATTGGACGATTTTTTCGAATTTTGCTACTTATTTTGGTGTTAGAAATTTTTTTTTAATTTTGGCGATTTTTTCGTTTTGGTGATTTTTTTTAATTTTGGCGATTTTCGGTTTTTGGCGTTTCTTCATTTTGGCGACTTTTTTCATTTAGTCGCTTTTTTAGTTTTTACACTTTTTTTCTCATTTTGGCGATTTTTTCGGTTTCTGACAATTTTTCAATTTCGCGATTTTTTTTAATTTTGGCGATTTTTTTAATTTTGGCGATTTTTTTAATTTTGGCGAATTTTTTTTTCATATTAACAATTATTTTCTTACTGGAGCTTTTTTCGCGTTTGACGATTTTTTCCGGTTTTTGGCGCTTTTTTCATTTTGGCGATTTTTTCATTGGACGATTTTTTCGAATTTTGCGACTTATTTTGGTGTTAGAAATTTTTTTTTTATTTTGGCGATTTTTTACGTTTTGGCGATTTTTTTAAATTGTTGGCAATTATTTTTTGGTTTGGCGATTTTATAATTTTCAGATTTTTTAGTTTTACCGTTTTTGAAAATTTCAAGAGTTTACCTCTTACGGTTTCCAAGATATAGCAAAGTGGTGAAAATTAATTTAAATTTGTTTAAATGTTTGTGTTAATTGTTGTAGTCTATATAAAAATACACTAATTTTACAAATTTCAAGTGTCCAATATACATATGTACATACAATTGTATGTATATAAGATGGGATTTTAGAATTTTACGTTACTCGTTTTGGAACATCCTTTAATTTTTAATTCTCATGTATTTGTTGTTATAGCGGCCAAGGTTCTACATACTCTGTCCAAATTTCAGGTCCGTAGCTCTTACGGTTCGTGAGGAAATAGCGTGTGACGGACAGACGGACAGCGTAGCGAAAACAATAGGGTTCCTTTTTTCACCTTTGGTGTGCGGAAAAAAATGTTTGAGCATTAAATTCATTTGTTAATAAAAGAAATCACATTTTAAATAAAATAATTCTGCCAAAAAAAAAACCGACTTCAATGCAAAGATTTGATAGAACTTTTTCGAAACGAATTTATGAGAAATAAAATTAAATTTTAATGGGTGTGCCTCCTCCCATTTTTTATATGCAAGATTTTGTGTATTTTCTGAGCTGAGTTTTGTAAAAATCGGTACAGTTGAACCACTTAAAACAAAATATTCAATTTTAATGGGCTTGAACCCGCCCATTTTTTCAAATGGAAGATTGTGTCTATTTTTGAGCTCAAGGTGTGTTGTAAGTTTCAGAAAAATGGTTAAGTAGAACTAGGTGAAATATAAGAATTAATTTTAATGGGCGTAGCACCGCCCATTTTTTTTCAATTTTAAAATTATGTAAAAAGTGTTTGCTAGGAGGTTTCACAGCCATCAAATAAGTAGAATATCATAAAATCATATACAAAAATTGTGGGCGGTCAATGGGAAGCTTCTTGGTCTTATTTGAACCGAGTTATCAAGTAACAGTGTCAAAAAAAATTGAGATGTACTGATAACCTCCTCCTTTTTTTGAAGTCGGTTAAAAATCAGCAAAAGTGTAAACGAACGTTAGTGTTTTTAACAAAAATTAATAACTTTATTTATAAAAATTATTAAGGCTTTATAAAAACATTTTAAGAAAAAAATTTTATGAAAATTTTTTTTGTTAAAAACTTTTTTAAAGCCTTAATAAGTTTTATAAATAAGAATGTAATATTTTAGTGTAAAAAAGGGGTTAAAAACACTCTAATGGCGTTTTCTTTTCTGAGCAATATGCTGCATTTATACTGCCTTTTACATTTCTTTGTGTTGTTTTCTGAAAATTATATGTTATTTTAAAAATTTAACGCGTTATTTTCTCATGATGTTACCCTTAAAAAGAAGAAAAATGTTACATGTTCAACACTCATTTTCTTTAAAGGGGTATGAGTGCAGCATTATATTAACATCTGGTTTTGCTATTGTTTATGAAAAAATAAATCATTTTCTAGTTCGTCATTGTTTTAGGCGGAAACTTGTTGGAAAATTGTTCTTTTGTAAACGTAAAATATGCAACATTTCTTAAAATTTAGGTAAGCATTTATAAATGTTGCCAAATCAAATCTTGTAGAAAAGAAAACGCCGTAGGAAAGTTTGTTTACAGTGTTGATCCAATTATGAAGGAAAATTATTTGTATAAATAAAAAAACATTTTTTCTTTCAAAAAGATTTACAGCCGGGCATTTTAGTGCTTATTTTTTATTTAAAATGTGATTCTTTTATTAACAAATTACTTTGACGCTGAAATATTTTATTCGAACTTAATTTCGAATGCCATTAAATCGAGTACAAATATACATTTATTTGTTTTTGAATATTTCTCGTTTTTAGAAACAATTCCGTTTACAGAACAGACTCGATTATTTAATTTTATAATGGTCTGTTGAACGATATCGAAAAAAAAATTTTTACTAAATTTTTTTTTATCAAAACAACAATAAAATACGAACATTTGCGTTTGTTTTTAATAGAAACAGGCATTAAGAATTGAAAATACTGAACTTAATTAAGCCCGATTAAGAAATTATTCCGGATTAAAACTATTTCTAGTTCAATTAAATTTAAATATGTATTATGTAAAATTAAAGAAATTCATACTTACAACATGCTCTAATAAATCGTTTATTACAAATGAGGCGTTGTCATCTGCAATTTCGGCATCTTTAGGGCTTGATTCTTCTGCACAAGTTGCTTTGGGCGAACAGACATTTTCAGCCATATCTTCATGCAGCAGACTTTCTGCATTTATGCGATTAGCTTTTAAGTCCCGCTAAAATTTAAAATTCAAACAAATTTCATTATATTATTAGAAAGCGTTTTGTGTAACTATTGCGTGATTAAAAAGTTCTGATATGATTTCTTGCTCACTCATTGTTATTATTATTATTTTAATATTCCATGTTATTAGTTTCACCTGTCTGTGTATAAAGAGTGCTTTTTATTTCTTCACTTACTTGTTTAGTTCAGTTTAAAATTTTATTAAACACTTAGAACAGCACTAGGAAAAATTTTACTAAAATGTTTACAGAGCAAAAATTGGATATCAAGGATTGCGCCACAGAATTGATTTTTTTTTTTTGACATGCACATTTTTGAGTTGACAACATTGTTTTGATAGTCAATCGATTTGACAGATTTGATGTGGATTGTTATTTAACAACAACATTTACCGACTTATCGTTGCCCACTCAACGATGTGAATGTCTAAGAAATCAAATCTGTATGTAGCAAATGACGGAAATGAGAAACTTTAGGCATTAAGGACCGATAACATTAGAATGTAATATTGTTTTTAATAATAATAGATAATAACTACTAACTTAATATGAATAAAAGTGATTGCACCCGGTCAAAAATAATTGGATGGCAACAATATATTCTTGATAAGTCAATGAATATCTGTTGTCGTTTTTTACATTTATTTTCTTTACATAATTCTTACAACTACAATTCGAGCTGAAAAAATTCGCCAATGTATCAATGAAAAAGTCAGAAAATAAAAAACATGTTGTTGATTATTGATTTGTTGTTTCAACTTTCATATTAGTTAAACTTCTTTCTCATTTGTTTGAAAGTTTAACAAAATAACTCTGGTGATTCTAAGGGCCAATTTCACCAACTTATTTAAATATCAATTCATATTTAAATGTCATTTTTCCATAAAAAAATTAACGAAAATCCACATTTAAATATGAACTGATATTTAAATAGAGTTGGTGATATTGGCCCTAAGAAATATTTGGGTAAACGTTACCTGATGATCTGCATTAGCAGCAGCGAAATGCGGATATGATACAGCTAACACCTCAATAATCAATTTCTATGTGTTTTAAATAAAAACTATTTTACTGAATAAGTAAAATAATAATTTAGAATTTACAAATATTGAACTTAAAAACGAAATTCAGTTGTGATTAAAAAGCATAAAATTTCAGCTACCAAATTAAAATTAAATAAAATGAAATAATAAATTTATTTTCGTGAATTTTTGCCACTTTACTATTTGCTTAACATCATGGAAATTACTTCGGATTCAGTGAATAGGTATCAAAAAGGAGAACTGCTTGCAATGTCAACCAAATGTAAGAATCCTTACGTATCTTATAAACTTGGAAGCTATTTTTAGTGTACTTATTTATACCCAGCAAAAAAGTGATGAAAAAAAGTGATGAAAAAGCACCACAACTACTAATACGTAGCACTTCAAACTCCGAGCAAAAAGTAGTGAATTTTACATTAGCGTGTCATTGGAGCGAAGTGGTCTGTTTTTGCTAACCCGTGAGCGCATAAGATTTACTTTTTATTTGCTATTAAAAACTCTAAAATAAGGTGTGATTTTTTATTGGTGAAGTAAATCCAATATATTTTACATTTAGGATGTGGTTATTAACCACTTTTCCAAAGCACTTAAATCAATGTTTTAGGAAGTAATACTTATTCACTTGTTTATTAGCCCACTTGGAAGGCCATTTAATTCCTAAAAGTATTCTGATAATTAAAATAATTGTCTCACAAGAAATAAGAAGGGCAACCTATTCTATTTTCTGTTCGTTTTTGAAGTTGAACAATTTATACTTTTAAGCATTTAAGTCAATCAGTCAATTTTATTAGCTTACGGGCTTGCTGGAGTTTGAAGCGGTTCGTATCAGTAGGTGTGGTGCTTTTTCTACTTTTTTCATCACTTTTTTTATTGGATTTTTATTTTAGAGGATAATAATAGTAAAATAGGTGATTTATCATTACTTTAGATATGTGATCAAAAATAACTTCTTTAAACCAGAATAAAATGCATAACCTATTTTAGAAGTAATTAAGAACTGCTTTCTAAAGAAGTACTCATTTTATTTTTTGCTGGGTAATAATTAAAAAAAAACTCTTCAATAAATAATTTAATTTATATATTATGATACACAGATTCTTATGAAACTTGGCATACGCTACAACTAGTAACATATACAAACACAAGCATCAAGCTTAAACCTAATACGTATAACTAAAAACAACCAATATATAGTATGCGCATAAACATTTCTTAAATTACGCGACACAAACGACTGTACAATCATACGCATAAGTATAAAAATACTCTTAAGTATTTATTCGGCTACACATGAGTATGTACAGGAGTGTTTTATTTACACGTGTATTGCTAAACCTGGCAATGGCTTAGAAAAGTAATCAACGCCAAAAATTTTAAATTTTACATTTGTTCATAATTGGAGCGATTGCATTTAGCTTTAGCTTTTGCGAGTTACAGAATGCATTCTACGACTCTTTTTGGCAAATAATAATAGTTTCTTGCTATTAATTTAATGTAAAATTTCTTAGTATACATTAAAATTTTGTGTCATTTAATGATTTTAAAATATTGAACTTAAGCCTAGAGCAAATTACGGCAAATTTGATTTCAAATAGAATTTTGCGATATGCCCCACGATCGACAACTTGTATTGAAAACAAAAATAAAATAATATTTGTTTTTGTTTTCAATATAAATAATCGATGGAATGTTTCCTGTCGACAACTTGGGAAAGGGCGTTAAAATACACCAATTTGTTTTATATGGAAGCCAAAAAATGGGCGAAGCCATGTGCATTAAAACTTAATTTATACATTTCACGTTCTTCTACATAAGCGATTTTTATGAAAAGTGCCTGAGCTCTAAGATACAATCTGGCTTTTAAAAAAGTGGGCGGTCCACACCCATTAAAATTTAATATTATATTTCCATCGATTTACGGATGCCGTAATTTGTCCCCTGACTATAAGAAATTCATAAAATTTCGACAATATACTCCTACAAAACAATGCAGTCTCATATTTAGCAAATTTACTTTGTGAGATATGTTTTAAATAAATAAACCATTAAAATTTCTGCTCATAGATATTGTACGTATGTTATAAATAAATTTACTAAAAATAAAACTCACCTGTAAAAAGTCCACAACACTTTCCGACAGATCCAGTTGTGTAACTTCCAGATTCGATATTTTCTCATTAACTTGATTTTGATCTTTTATGTGGGATTTCCGCTGGCGTTTAACTGTTCCATTTTCATTTAGAGGTGGTTTTCTTTTAATACTTTTTCCACTATATTTTTCATTTTCATTATTTGTTGATTCATTTTTTGAAAATTCGATGAAACTATTGGCTGGAACTGTTACTGTAGCTGCTGCTGAAGTATTGTTTTCAAGGCGACTCTTTTCTAAGTGAGCATGTATTAAGGGTTTCAGTGTTTCATCATCAAGGTTGGGTAAAATTGTTACATTTTGTATGCATAGTTCTTGTTTTGGCTCGCGTTTTACAGTGAAACATTCACTTTTTTCTATTGATTTAAATATTAGTTTTTTAATATTCTGCACACGTTGTAAGACTTCTTGTTTTCTGGAGGAGTGGCTTATTGCATAAGTTTTGCATTCCAAATCACTGCTGCTGCATGGAGTTGCCTGTATCGTAGCGTTTCCTTGGAATGGTGGTAAAATGTTGTTTGTCTGTTTATTTTTCTGTATTTCAGTATGTTTTTGCTCATTACTTTCATCTTCAATTTTACAATCTTTAGATTCGTTTTTGCAGCCTTGTGTGGGCACCTCCGTCAAGCTAATCGCTTTTGGTGGTTCCAAATCTTGTACTATTTGCCTTGCACTTTGCTCTAATTTAATTTTTTCTTCCTTTTTTAAGATATTAGCTAGTTTATCAGGCGTATATCTTGGTAATCTTATTGCTATATTTCTTAGTCTCTGGGGAGTTATTGAAATACTGTTTGTGGAAGGTGAGGATTTTTCATTTGATCTTGTTGAACATTTGAAAGTGCTCTTGCTCTTTCGTGTTTTAAGATTTGCACAATTTTTAGAATTTTCTAGTATCTTATTGCAGGGGAGTTTATTGGTTTTATCTAGAGTTTTTGGAGATTGTTCAAGCTTTGCAAACTGTGGTATTTCCTGTTCTATTGTTGTTGTTGGTTTAATTTCAGTAATTAAATTATACTGTTTTTCTTCAGTTTTGGGAAATATTTTAAATTGTTCTTTTTGTTTAGTTGTTTCTCCATGTTCGCATGTAGTGGCTTTTATTAAGTTTTCTTGTTCATCTGGCGTTCTTGGGCTAGTTTTTAGAAACTTTTCTTTGTAAGTTGTAGTTTCGCTTAAGTTTTCTTGTCCATCGAGCGTTTTTGCACTAATTTTAACAAACAACTGTTCTCGCTCCATGGGCGTCTTCTCCCCTCTGTCCATATTCACAAAATTTAATGTTGGTGCAAGTCTATCTTTCTTAATTTTTTTTAGATTTAAAATAACTTCCTTGTTTTCTTGATTTTCTTCAAGTGGAGTTTTCTTCTGCCGATGATATTTCTTGGATGGGACATTATTAGCGTTTGCATTTAATTTGGTTTTTACTTTACTTTTTGCAGACGTTTTTTGCTGTTGTTGCAGTTTGGTCCCTTTAAATGGTTCTTTAGAATCTTTTGTAATTTCATCATTTGTGGGTTTTAACAAATCATTATTTAGTGTGGCTTGCATTAATTTGTTGGCTTTTAAATTAGTTCTTTGATATTTTGTTGCTACATTTTCTTTTACATTTACATATACCGTTGCTTTCTCTGAATTTTTAATACTTTCGTCGGCCTTAATTTCATTACCTGTCAAGTGCTTCTCTTTATGTGTCTCTAAACTTGCTTCAGTTTCTTTGTCTATTAATTCATGTTCTAGTAAATTAAGAATGTCTTCATTCAAGGGCTCTCCACCATCCTCTTCTAGCTGAATATTTAATAAATCCAGATCATCGTCTATTGCATCAGTTAAGGCTTTTGTAAGGTCCTCATTCATAAGTGTTTGTTGTTCTAAAGCATCTGATTTTTTTTCTTTAAAAATGTCTACAGTATTTAATCTTTTTTCAATTTCATTGAAAGATTGTTCTAAATTTTGCAATTGTTTTCCTAAATCGAGAAAAGAGTCGTTATTATTGGTATTGATATTAAAAATATCATTACCAACATACAAATTAGTTTCCAAGCCTTTTAAATTTTGCTCAAACTCACTTTGTTGTAAACTTTCCGATATTTGTTCGCATGTTATATTTTTAATTGGATTATTGTTTTTTGTAACATCTTTAACTAATATATCTTCGAGATCTTTAAGTTGTTCTTCAAAATCATCTAACTTTTTAGATTGCATGTCCAAACCGATATTTCGTACTACTTCTTTTCCATCTTCCAAGCTGCCAGATGCTTTTAAATGGAATATCTGATTGAACTGGCTATTTGACAAAATTTTACTTGTATTTGAATAATTTTCACTTAAATTAAAATTTTTTGTAAGAGTGTTGTTGAAATTTACTTTGCCGTTGAATTCTAGGCTTAACATTTTGCAATTGTTAACTTCCTTCACATTCGTTTTATTTTTATCCTCTTCAACGAGTTTCCTTGTTGTGCGACTGATTTTGAAATTTTCCAGCAAACTTTCCACATCACCCACGTCTTCTAATTCCTGTAAAATATCTTTACCACAATTAGGTGGCTGATTGCCAACATTTTCTTTAGTTGCACTCGGACTTTTTAAAGAGCATAAATCTTTATGCATGCTAATTTCTGACATAGTAACGTCTTGCTGTAACTCTGTATTAATGTCCAGAAATTTTTTACTGAAGTTTATCATTTCAGTCTCAGTACAACCGATACTATTCTGAACGCTTTCATTAGTATCACTATCCACACAATTATTTTCCATTTCGTTCAATATTGTATCGTAACGATTGTTTTCTTTTTCGCCTGCAAGTAGTTTTCCTTCACAATATAAATTGTCCATCAAATTAAAGGAAACATCGCATTCTTGCAAGGCTTTTAATATGGGCGTATTGACCGTATTGCCTCGGTTTTTACCATCACATTCTGCTTTGTTTTTCTGCTGATCATGTTGTTGCATTTTCTTCTTGGGTGTTACTCCTTCATCTAGCTTGCTGAGCTCTGCTTCACTCAACCATTTCTCATTAGCCTCCACAGAGTTAGATTCATCACAACCCACAATATCAGGTGCAAACGAGACTGCACTTTGATTTATTGATTCTTCAACAGCATAAACCTCTACTTCTGTGGCTTGTTTAATAAATTCCAACTTATCATTATGTAGCAGCTGCAAGTGGCGCATAAAAGCCTTTAATTGTTGGAACATTTGATGGCAAAAACTGCAGGTCATAACCAGTAATTTTCGTCTGGTTGCCACTCTAATTTCCCCACACATCTTGTATTCCTCCATATTATTTTCAAAATCACACATATTATTTATAGTATTATTTGAAAAAATTGCACACAAATTCACTTAAACAAAATTAACTTCAGGTAGTTTTTCTTACATTTAGAAATTTTTTTCTTTCTGCTGAAAGAAGCGGGGATGTTAACAAGTTTGTTTATGGTTGCATTGTGATTTTTGAATGAATTCATCTCTGTGTGTGTTGAGTTGTGTTATCAATGAACAGTGTGACCAGATCCTAACAAACTATGTGGCTAAATCGACTCAAGAAAAAGGCTCAAAAATGCAAAAAAAAATATATAAGTAAAGTGGTACATCATAGTGCTAAAATTTAATATCTACTTTTCTTTAATAAAATACTTTCTTTTAAAGTTTTTATATTAGCAATTTCTGATTATATTGCGCAACAAATTTTTATTTCTTGAACATAAACAAACGGCATGAAGTATAAAGAAAAACTGGCATCAAGTTTTCATATATGGCATAGGTTTGGCTGCTTTGATGTATGGAACAAAAATGTGTTTTCGAGAAAATCGATGAAGAATGTTAAGTTCATTAGTTTTATAAAAATACACGTTAGAATTTTTTGTTTAATAATAAAAGTAATAGATACATATCGTCGGTTTGTTTCTGTTTTGATGTATGGGACATTTTTAAAAAAATTTAGTTATTGTTTCATTATATATGAATAATATGTCCTCTTTCCAAATTCACTATCCGTTTTCCGATATCTTGAATATATCTGGAGATATAGAGGTGAAAATTTGCGTCATTTCCACAATTTTTGAACATTGTAAATAAAGTCTGTTTTACGGCAATAAACAATTTTTTTTCATATGTGGCACATTTCTCCAGTAAAAGTATTAACATTGTTATTCAAGTCTGTTATAATGTATATCAATGCATATTCTACTCAAAGAACGTAAATCAAAGCAAAGTACAAAAATTTAACTATTGTGAATGAAATTAATTGATATTTATTTTTTATTAATACAATTTCTTTTATTAAATATAATCACTGTCTTTTATTTCTTCCTTTGTTTTACCTCTAAAGGTCATGTTATATGACCTGAAAATATCAGTTTTATTCATATAACATGACTTTTAGATGAAAACCAAAGGAAGAAATAAAAGACAGTGATTATATTTAATAAAAGAAATTTTATTAATAAAACATAAACATCAATTGTACTTTGATTCATTATAACAGATGCGAGTAACAATAATAATACTTTTACGTGGGAAATGTGCTACATATCCCAAAATTTTTCAATTGCCGTAAAACAGACTTTAAAAGTTTCAAAAATTGTGGAAATGACTCAGATTTGTACCTTATTCACTGATATTGCGTATGTGACGTCGAATATTTGACTACGAGAATTTTGTCGTATATTAAACAAACCTTTTACACATTTCCTATAAATTAGTAGGAAATTCTCGTAGAGGAATATTCGTCGTGACATACGCAATACGGGTGTAGATCTTCTTATATATGCAAGATATCGGAATTTGATAGCGAATTTGGAAAGAGGACGCAATATTCATATATAATCAATCAATAACTCAATTTTTTTAATGTTCCATACATCAAAGCAGAAACAAACCGACGATATGCCAATACTGCCATGTACCTGATACTCCTGTTCATTTTATTTTTGAATGCAAATTTTTTTTCATATAAGAAACAAACACAATTTTTGATAAATTCAAATATCTGAATCAAATATTTTAAAGTGGCCATTACTCTGTATACAATTCATCAAAGAATCAAAAATTGAACTGTAATTTGAATATTTTTTTTTTGGCAGTTTGTGAACATTATATTCCGCCAACTTAATTCAGATTTGCAAAAAAGCACTCAAATTCACTCAAACAAACTTAACTTTAGGTAGCTTTTTTTACATTTAGAAATTTTTTCTTTCTGTTGAAAGAAGCGTGGTCAGAGAAACAAGCCGAAGCAAAAAAAGTCGGCGGCGGCGGCGGCTGGGTAGTTTTGAGGTCAACGGTGGCGCTCCGGCAAAATTTTCAGCGTCTCAAATTTTTAGAGCATTGATTCGTACGAGTACCCACATAATACATTTGCGTTATGTAAAAGAAATTATGTTCAACTCTGCTATACTTTTTCGTTCGGAAAAAACCGGCGGCGCAGTTTGAGCCGGTGCCAGCCGCCGATATCGGCGGCGGCTGAATGGTCCAAAAAGCAACCGGCGGCGGCGCGCCATCGGCTCAAAATCGGGTGGCTTGTTTCTCTGAGCGGGCCTGTTTGCTTATCGTTGCACTTTCGTTTTTGAATGAATCCATCTCTGTGTGTGGTGAATTCTATTGTCAATGAATAGTGTGACCAGATGATCCTAAAAATTTTTGTAGCTAAATGAACTTAAGACGAAGGATCAAAAATGCTAAAAATATATAGGTAGAGTATATGATAAAACTTATTATCTAATTCTTATAAATGGAAAAATTGAGCCACATAGCACTAAAAATCATATTTGGATTTAATACATTATGCGGCGATTTTTTAATGTCAAATTGTATGGACGAACTCGTTAAACCCTACATAGGTCGCATTCATAAGACGTAACAGTTGCGCAACCGTTGAGTGTTTGTCTTAGAAACGCATATTTGAGTATCTCCGCTCCACTCAACAGTTGATTAATTTTCCATCATAAATTTTTTCGCTACCTATAGTCAACACGTTGTGCTCAGCCTGAACAGCTGCTCAAATAGAGATATTTCTTTTATATGCTTTGTTTGGTGGCGGCAACAAATATATGTTAAGTTTTATACAACAAATGCGATGAAGTAACGAAATAAAGATATACAATTACATTATATACATCAAGCCGTTTCTAAGAAGTAGCTGTTGGGGCAACAGTTGCCAGCAGTTTCACAACTGTTGAGCTCAACAGCTACGTCTTATGAATGCGCCCATAGTGTCCACAAGTGATGAATTTATATCATGATGAATGTCAAATTGATATCATGATGAAAATTCTTCACTTATAGACTCAATTTATTAATATTATGGGAGTGTTATGATATAATGATCAGAGCTCACGTCCTGATGAATTCATCTTGATGTCAAATTTCTTTTTATATGTTACTGTGCATTTAAAGTTTATTTATTAAAAAATTTTCGTTTAAAAAAGGAGGCACAACAACTATTTGTGACCAAATAATTTAACAACATATAAATTAGTCAAGTTTTAGACTTGGAAGAATTTTCTTGAAACTGTTCTCTTTAATTCTCTTTTAAAACTGCTCGATTGTTTACCCACGGACGGTTTCGTGTTCAATTTTCTTATTGTTTTAATGCAGCGAATGAAATAACAAAAGAGAATTGAAGTAACTTTTCTGTACAGCAAGTCAGTACACCTCTTCTTTCCCCTCTCTTACATAAACACAGACTTGCTTCAAGAAAAACTGCCGAGTCTAAGAAATGACGTACATAAAAAAATAAAATAAAGATGCTAAAATGGTCACACTGTTAGTGAATGAAACGGTGATGCCACAGACGAAAAATCGATTTAACAATAATTAACCCATTATTGTCCGGCATTCGAAAAGTTAATTTCGTTGAAAGTTAACACATAACAGTTTTTCGGACTAGCTTATATACATATATACATATTTTAAGTTCTAAATAAATGGAAGGATTGATTTTGAGATATGAGGTGTTAAGTTGACTTACTTGGAGGCTACACGTTCCCTTTTTGCTTAAATTGTTGTTTCAAAGTTCAATACATTCACAATTTTTTACTACCACACTCATACAATTGGGAATTGAATAGCAGGTGGACTTCAATATTTCTTTCAACGCTTTATTCAATTTTTCTTTCAATTTAACTGTTGTTTTAAAAAATAATTTTAATTTAATTTTAATTTTAGTTTTTAATTAATTTTTGTAGTCAATTTAAACATGGTCTGTTTTGGAGCTTAGCAAGTGTAAAATTTAATACTATAGTATTAAGTTTCAAGTAAAAGCAGTTTTTTTACTTAACAGAAATTTGAAACAATTATCAATATATATATTTTTATTTGTATGTACATATGACTTATTTACTAAAACAACCTCATAATTCAAAAATTCCAATTTTTGATGATGCAGAAATAAACCTCAGATTTGTTATTCATATTGGCTAAAACTTTCATACAAATGCCTTTTGTATCCAACTCTTGCGACAAAAATAATATATCCTATTTCCTTTGAGTTGTGTGTAAATTTAAAACTTAAAACTCGTTTTATGGAAAATTAGTTGTTTTTCGAGTTATAACGGCGATTTTGGACAAATATTGTTTTTACTATTTTTCTTAAATTTTAACATATATTTTTGCTTAATTTTTTTGATAGTTCTGCTACTGGGCTCACGAACGCATTCCAAAATTCAACACTTTTCTCACTTCACAATCACAGCAGAGGCCCATATTGGTGGCAGACGTCCCATACCGGCCAATCCTAAGCGCGTGGGACGTTTCCAATTGTTTAGCGATTCCCTAACAAAATTCAGTGACCGTTGTGTTAATACTGTAGCTGAGGCTGATGATTTGCCGAAAACCGAAATTCAAGTTATGTGGGTAGCGCCAGAGGCTGGCTCTGGATGTGTTTCTCTATCGGCTATGGTTTATGAAGGACCTCGCTCATGGTTTTCCGACGATGGCCAGTTAACGCAAGTGATATGCGAAAAGAAACCCGACGCTGCTACAGTACATAAAGAGTGTTGTGCCTGCGATGAAGCCAAATATAGTGTATGTTATTTGCTATTTGATTTATTGTTGTATGTTATTTAATTACATATGCATATACAATCTAGTTTGTTTTTGAGGGAATTTGGTCGAATGAAACACACCCTAAGGATTTCCCCTTCACCGTTTGGCTGACACACTTTTCTGATATTGTGGGTGCCTCTCATGATGCCAATTTTTCCTTCTGGGGTGAAAATCATATAGCTACGGATGGTTTCAAGCTGTTGGCTGAATTCGGTTCTCCTAGTGGCCTGGAGACAGAACTTAGAGCTAAAGGTCCAAAACTGCGTACTCTTATTAAGGCCGCTGGCCTTTGGTATCCTAGTGTCAATTCCAATACTTCATCAACATTCCGTGTGGACCGTAAGCATCACAAGGTTTCTCTAGTATCCATGTTTGGTCCTTCGCCCGATTGGGTGGTGGGTATTAACGGCGAAGACCTATGTACGGCCGATTGTTCTTGGAAGGAGTCCTTAGATTTTGATCTGTATCCTTGGGATGCTGGCACTGATGGTGGCATTAGTTATATGTCTCCCAATTCAGAAACTCAGCCAAGAGAACGTATGTATCGCATAACTACCATGTATCCAGAAGATCCGCGTTCGCCTTTTTATAACCCCAAATCAAAAGATATGACTCCCTTGGCTAAGTTGTATATCAGAAGAGAAAAGATCATATCGAGAAATTGTGATGACGACTTCTTGCAAGCCTTGCAGTTGGAAGTCTCTGATAATATTGAAGATCAGGATACCAGAAGTATGTATTTAAAATCATGCAGCGCTTAAGATTAAAATAAAATTGTGATTTTTTCAGTGGAATGTCGCGTAACTGACTATAGCAACTGGTCGCCTTGTTCGGTTAGCTGTGGTAAAGGCATACGTATGCGTTCCCGCCGATATGTTAATAAAGAAAAGGCTGAAAAGGCTAAGTGTTCCAGACAGTTGATATCCAAGGAAATGTGTGTTGCTGATATACCAGAATGTAGGTGGGTATTTCTAAAAACAAACAATTCTACTTTCCATTTCAATTATTTGCCTTACGCATACTAGTGGTCAACAAGATGACGATGATGAAGGAGAAAATTTGGCGAGGTCGATTTCTTTGGTTAATGAAAATGGTGATGGTGCTGGTGTTTGTGAAACCACTGTCTGGAGTCCTTGGTCTGATTGTTCTGCTAGTTGTGGTATTGGAATTACTATGCGTACACGTACCTTCCTCAACCATCTTGGTCGCAAACGCTGTCCCCATATTTCGGTGGTGGAGAAACAGAAATGTATGAAACCCGAATGCACATTCGAACAGGTTGAACTACCAGATCCAATGTGTCCCACCACTCAATGGAGTGATTGGAGCCCTTGTACAGCGACTTGCGGTAAGGGTGTAACTATACGTAGACGTCTTTTGTTATTGGAAGACGAATCTGTTAAAGAAAATTGCACCAAGCGCATGGAATTGGATCAACAGAAAGAGTGCACTGTAGCCCAAGATTGTACTATCACTTACGATATAGCAAAAGGTAGTTTTTTTTATAGGTTTTTGGCTAAAAGAACTATATTCATATATTTCTACTATTGTTAGACATATGTGTTGAACAGTACGACTCTGGTCCCTGTCGGGGAAACTACTTACGTTATGCTTATAATAAGGATACTGGCCGCTGTGAGACCTTTACTTATGGTGGTTGTCGTGGTAATCGCAACAACTTTCTGACTGAAAATGATTGCATTAATAGCTGCAGCATTTTGAGTACCGCCAGTGGTTCACCTCAAGTAACTACATCTCGTCCTACCACCTCATTATCATTGGCATCGGCACAACGTGGAAACGATGGCAACCATGCTGGTGAAGGTGCCCCTGAAGCTTGTGTCATGACTGAGTGGTCAAAGTGGTCGGAATGTAGTGTACGATGTGGTCTGGGTTATTCAGAAAGTTATCGTTATGTTATAACCGAGCCAAAGAATGGCGGTCAACCGTGTCCTAAGCGCACAGTGAAGAGACGTCGTTGCACAATGACCGATTGCTAAAGAAGACCAGAAAAAACTAAAATAAATTAATAAAAATTGAGTTTGTAAAAATTGCAAAAACTTTCATGGAGAAATTTAAAATATTTCGTTGTCAAATCTACTGAAATATTTTCAAATTTCATTCAATACTAAATGCCGTAATTTAAACCAAAAATGATAAAACATTTCTTAATTCAATTTATTTCTTAATGAACTATACAAAAAGAATAAAATTTGTTTACTAATAAATTATTATTATTACAAAAATTTGTTAAACTAACTTTCATAATACAGTACCAATATACATACATAACAGAGCTGTAAAAGATTGCAATAAATTTAATTGCAATCACTTGATTTCACGTCACTGATTTCTAATTTTTTGATTGCAATCAAAATCGTAAATTGATTTCATGATTTCGAATTAAAATTAATTTAACATCAATTAAGGTTTAATTGCAATCAAAATAAAATCAGAATCAAAATAATCGTTTTCTTCAAACGAAACTCCTACTTCTAGAAATAAATATGATTCTGATAGTTTTTAATTGCAAATAATGGTAATTTTTGTTTGCAAAATGTTTTAAAATTACTGAACGTAATTTTTAACTGCAGTCCGATAAGTTTTAAATATTTTATAATATAATCTACTTGGCGGGAATTTTTTTTACCGTCGTAGTTGACTCAAGTGTCAAATTGCTAATAATATTCATTGTTAAAAGTGAACAAATTAAACGAATTAGAATTTTTTGGTTTCCACCACAAATTTAGTAATTTCTACTAATAGTATGGAGGATCCTATAGCCCGTGAATTTTCAGGGCACAAAGGTCAAAACTGCAAGCTTAAACTTAACATCTCTAAGCACTCTACAATATTTTATTTAATTTCTTTTATTAATAATCTTAATTATTTCTTACAAGAGCTAGCCTAAAAAAATGGTCAGCACCATTGGATTCAGCGTACTTGAATTAGGTTTACGCACCAAGTCCCCGGCTTGTTAAAAAAAAATATAAAATTCGAGCACAGTGTAATTTATATAAGTAATATTAGTCAGGTTTGCGTTAGTTTATTTGTTTATACAACAAATGTATTCACATACATGTATGTATGTGTATTAACTTTCCATACATCCCTGATTTACTTACTGAACGGAGAAATAATCACTTCCTCTATTTTTTATGTTTCTTATTCCTCCAACAGCTTTATTTTCCTTTTCCGCTTTAATATATATCCATAAATAAATTGAGTTAAACAAGAAACTGTCTTATCCTCTCACTCAGCAAAACATAAACTTCACCTTTCTTGGAAGGTGAAGTTAGCTTACATTCACCTCTTTCTGGTTCTTACCACTTTGTGCAAATAAATTTAGTTTTAGTGCGTTTTCCTCACGGTTCGGGTGTTCAGTGTAGTTGCTAAAGAAAGTTGATGTTTTATAGTTAATTCAATCAAGAAAATTCATATATTTTTGCATAAAAGTATTATTAAAATGTTGCTTAACAAATGAGTGCAATTATTTTTTTCAAAAGTCAACATGAAATTAAAGATATCAATGTGAAAAGTTGCTTAGACAAATTTTTTGATCATTCGCCGGTCGTTCATTTTCTTTGGTACGGTATTTCGTTGCGTCTACATACGTATGTATGTATGTACCAACTATTAAAGTGTAGGTGTAGTGTGGAATGCATAAAAGAACGATAAAAATGAATGCAGTACAGTGTTGCCAGAAGAAAAACTTATATTAATTTTAGTTAGGTTTTTTTAGCATTTTTGTAGAAAACTTGAATGTTTACCCAAGAATATGCTAAATCTAGCAGTGCTAATGCTAAAATGGCAACACCTACATTGCTATCGTTGGTTAAACCAAACAAGTGCTTAGTTATTTTTGTTAATGCATACATATATATGTATGTATGGATGCAATTGTATAGAATATTAGATAAAATCATAACAAAACATATTCATTCAATTAAATATAAAATTTTTCAAATATACATATATATATATATATATATATATTTAAATAATGTAGATAAATAAAACAAAATGTTTGCAAAGAATAAAAAAAATATTAAAAATTTAATATAAAAAAATATTGTGTTAATAAAAAATAAATATCTATAAAAGTTTACACAGAAATGAAGTAAATTTTAAATCAAATGTGAAATTGAAATAAAGTGTGCTGGAGCTGTGCCATTGATATTAAACAGAAACTAAAATATGCAATAACCAGGTAAATTTTTTAATTTATATTCTTTAATTATTATTTTTGTTATGAAGAATTTATGTTTGTTGATTATTAAGATTTTCCAGAAACCGGTTTTCGAATACATAGTTGGAATACTTGAAATTGAGAAAAATTTGGTTTCGGGTTTTAAAATTAAGATAAAATCGGTCAACCGGTTTTATAGTAGGAAACTTATTATACAAAAGTTTTGATTTTAAATTGCAGTTTATGTAAATACAATAAAATAATATAAAAATTAAAGGTAAAATATAAAAATAGCTTCATATACAAACATACACATGTAAAGTACATATCGCACAATAAATCATAAACAATTACAGCTCAAAATGATCAAAATAGTTTTGTTTTTCCATAAACCAGTTACTGAACGAATTTCTAATGAATACAAAAATTTCTTTCGCAACACAGTCTTCTTGAACAATATAAGATATCGTTAGATGTGCTTGTTTTTTATGTTACATATTTGCATCATTTGTATAGTATCAATAGTTTTTTGTCACTTCTGAATAGCTGATCACTTTTTATTGACATCCGTTGTATTTAATTAGCCTCTGCTAATACCTCATAGCGATTTGCTATAATTTCTTGTAGCAGTAGGTGTTGCCATACCCAAAAAAACGCCTATAACTTTTACACAAAAAATAATATTTAGGAAAATCAACAAAAAACGTTCCTCTAAGTTTTAATATAGCGAACACTAAATTATTGCAAAATCTACAAATCGCAAAGTATTCGACTGCACCGCCTTTTTAATTATAAAAAAACCGGAGTATTCGACATTCGAAAAATCAACATTTTGAAAAACCGACAACCATATTGTGAAAAAACCAAATTTTAAAACCGGTTGGAAAACCGAGTCGAACACCCTATATAGACTTAGTAGAATTCAACCAATATATATGTATTTAAAAATTCGAAGAAACTTAATTCTTATGCTTTTAACAAAACTTCGAACTCAATGTTGACAATAGTGATATACATATCGTTATCTTAATACAGAAAGGTCCTAGCTCATTATATTTTTAAAATCAAGATTTTTAAATTTTTCGATATATTAGGTGTTCTTCTATTGAAATATAAAAACACTCGATATCCAAAAATAACGAGCTAGGACCTTTCTGTATTGAGGTAACGATATGTATGTATGTACTTACATAAAAACAAAAATATTTTGCAAAAACTTTCAAAATCACAATTTTCTTAACTTTGAATCTGCTTTGATGTTTCTTAACAATTAGTTGTCTACAAAAATATTAATTAATTAGACTTAGCATCGAATAAATATAAATACTTCCACATTTTTACGTACTATTTTTTTATATTTTTAAATGTTATCTCAAAAATATTGATTGATTGATCATCCCCTATTTTATAGATTTTTATTTATCTTTTGCTATTAAATAATTTAAAAATAATGTTTCGTAAAAATAGATGTAAATTAAATTTTTTTGAACTTAAAATATTTCAGCTAAATGCTATTAAGTATATATACCTGAGTAAGTATGCGTATTTTGCTTAAAAGTAGGGAAGTAACGAATACTAGTTTAGCGAATGCGAAAACGAATAATGCATTTGAATTTTTGCAAAAGCGAATACAAATACATACTTATAATATGATAAAAAATCTCATGAAACTAAATTTGTTTAAGAACATGAAGTTCTATTATATACATAGATGTGTTACATACACCATTTTATTTAAATTGAGTCGTGAATTGATCAAATATTTATTAATTTATTAAAAATTCAAAGAAAGATACATATGTAGCAACGAGAGAGTAAAACAAAAACTTACAAAAATTCCTCTTCCAATTTAAAAAGGCGTTGAGCACTAAGTTTTCATGTCGAAAAGTTCAAGAAGCACTTAAATACGGTGCGAAAGCCACCGAGTTGACAACCCTCTAGCTAGCAATTTTTTTTAAAGTCGAGCAAAAGGTCGTTTTATAAAAATAAAGTCGCACAAGAAAATAAAAGTTGCACATCTATTTTAACGTTTTTTTTTTTTGTTAATAAAAAGCAGAAAAACCAACAACAACAAATAATTGAAACAAAACAAAAAGCTTATTGCATATGTGCATGTTTTCATGTGCATATATATACTGAAAAAAATTTACTTAAGTTTACTTAAGTAGTATGCTGCCGAGGTCAAAGGAGTAGTATTTATTAAAAAAACAAGCTAAAAGCTGTAAACAAGCTGTTAAAGTTAAGATACTTTTGACAAAATTTTTGCATTTAGCAAATTTTTAAAATGTATTTAACAATGTTTTCTTAACATAAATATTACTTTTTGAAATTTCATTTTATTTCAAAATAAATTCATCAAATAAAACCCAGTTTTCTATATCTTTGTCTATTAAATTTAAAGACAGCATTGAGTTGCATGTATTTAATTTCAATTTATTAGTTAATTTAGTTCTAAGGAAAGCTAATTTCAAAATGTTCATATGTTGGTACACACTTGTATATAATTAACGATAACTTCTTCTTTCATTGACTCGGCGACTAAAATAATTTTGTAAAATAAGACTGCAAAAAAACACAATTTTTAGTTTAAAATGTTTTTTTTGCTTAAACTATTATTTGAAACATCTACTGAAAATTTGTGAAAATTTCTTAAAATACATTGCACACATGACAAAGTTGCAAAAAAAAAAATAATACAAGTGCTTCCAAATAAACAATAATCTGTGAATTGCTTTTAAATTTTGACGATTTTTTCTTCTTAATTCAAAATAATAAGACAATTTTTAATTTACTGCAATTTATATGTTTTCTGTGAGCATCTTTACAAGAAAGGGTAAAAAGTCCCAATAAAATTAAAAAAGTCGCAAAAGTCGGTGAGAAAAAATAACACAGAAAGTTGCAGACCGCTAAAAAAAACGTGTCAAATTGCGACTTTAGTTGGGCGAACGGTAACCCTGCTACCACATAAACTTTGTTAAAGGTGAATATAGCTTACATTCACCTCGTTCTGTTTCTTACCTTTTGCTTGTTACTAAATTTAGTGGTAGTGCATTTTCCTCACAGTTCGAGTGTTCAGTGTAATTGTTAAAGAAAGTTGATATTTTATAGTTAATGCAATCAAGAAAATTCATATATTTTTGGATAAAAGTATTATTAAAATGTTGCTTAACAAATGTGTGCAATTATTTTTTCAAAAGTCAACATGAAATTAAAGATATCAATGTGCAAAATTGCTGAGACAATTTTTTTGATGATGTGCCGGTCGCTGATTTTCTTTGGTACGGCATTTCGTTGCGCTTACACATACATACATACATTTACCTTAAATTCACCTCTTTCTGGTTCTTACCACTTTTTGCAAATAAATTTAGTTTTAGTGCGTTTTCCTCACGGTTCGGGTGTTCAGTGTAGTTGTTAAAGAAAGTTGATATTTTATAGTTAATGCAATCAAGAAAATTCATATATTTTTGCATAAAAGTATTGATAAAATCATGCTTAACAAATGTGTGCAATTATTTTTTCAAAAGTCAACATGAAATTAAAGATATCAATGTGCAAAGTTGCTTAGACAAATTTTTTGATCATTCGCCGGTCGTTCATTTTCTTTGGTACGGTATTTCGTTGCGTCTATACATATGTATGTATGTATGTACCAACTATTAAAGTGTAGGTGTAATGTGGAATGCATAAAACAACGATAAAAATGAATGCAGTACAATGATGCCAGAAGAAAAACTTATATTAATTTTAGTTAGGCTTTTTTAGCGGTTTTTTAGAAAACTTGAATGTTTACCAAAGAATATGCTAAATCTATCAGTGCAAATGCTGAAATGGTAACATCTACATTGCTATCGTTGGTTAACTCAAACAAGTGTTTAGTTATTTTTGTTAATGCATACATATTTAAATATATGTATGTATATGTATGGATGTAATTGTATAGAATATTAGATACAAGCATAACAAGCCATATTCATTCAATTATTTATAAAATTGTTGAAATACATACTTATATACACACACGCGTTAATTATTATAGTATATCATGTACATACATATGTGTGTACTATGAACATATTAAGTTAAGATTATATTTTTTTCATTAATTGGACAAAAAAAATATTCCTCCACTTAAGGAAGAAAAATATAAAATAAAAAGGCTTGCAAATAATAAAAAATATTGTGTTAGTAAATAATAAGTATGTATATATAAAAGTTCACACGGAAATCAAGTAAATTTTAAATCTAATGTGAAATTCAAATAAAGTGTGTTCGAGCTGTGCCATTGATATTAAACAGAAAATAAAATATGCAATAATGAGGTAATTTCTTTAATTTATACATATTAATTATAATTTTTGTTATGAAGAACTTATGTTTGCTGTTTGTTAAGGTCATATACTTAGTATACATATAGTATATAGTGTAGTACATACATACATTTGAAATTGCTAAGAAACAGCATTCATATGCTTTTAAAAAATTTCGAAAACCGTATTGAGAATTACGAAATGTATATATGTACATACACTCAAAAAAAAAGGAGATGTTCTATTATTAAGAAAATTTTTTCACCTAAATTCAAGTAAAAAAATTTTTAAGTTTAAGTAATTTTTTCTAAGTTTAAGTAAATTTTTACAAAAATGTAGTAAAAATTACTTAATATGAGTAAAAAATAAAAAGTTCATATCCTCACAAATAGTTCACAAAAATACACAATAAATTTATCACATTTCAGGACTTAAAGGAAATATTTACTAAGAGTAGGAAAATGGTTATAAACTGAAGGAAATTTTATATTAAGGACTAGTCAATTTCGTCTTAAATCAAAAAATAAACTTTAGGAAATGAATTACTCCTGATTAGTTCATGAAATTTGACTTACTTAAAAGATGTAAAATGGTATACAAAATTTTAATTTAATTTAATTTAATTTAATTTAGAATTTATTATTAATTTGCATTTAGCAAAAAATCTCAGTAAATTTTTCATATTTTCGAGGAATATTTGAACTTGTAATTTATTTTTTTGTATATAAAATAAAATTTTAAAACTCAACAATTTCAATGCTTGTTCAGGCTGCCTTGTTAGGCAATTGGTTAGAGTGCTTGCCTATCAATCAGAAGGTTTCTGGTTTCAATACTTGTCTCCTCTCAAGGAATTTATATTTATGTATGGTGAATTATAATTAAAAATATAACATATCATTTCGTATAGAATTTAATTAAAAATAAAAATAAGTACCAGAATTAAAGACAAAAAAAAATTGGAAAATTTACTAAATTTTGAGATCAAAGACGAAAAATTTTTTTTGCAAGGCTCCGAATTCTATGGGAAAATTTTACTTAGTTTTAGGAAAATTTTACTTAAATATGAAAATATAATTACTATAAACTAGTTCATTAGTGAACTAGAAATTCAGTAAATATTTTACAGGTTTCAAGTAAAAAACAGCCTTGGCGCCATACGACAACTTTTTTTTATTCAAATTTAGAAAATTTTCCAAAGTTTTAGTTAATTTTTTTTAGTGTATGTATGTATGTATAATTATTTTTTATGAGTGTGCAGATAAATACGAATTTAACTAGCACAAACAGAAAGAAAATATTTTAACATATCCTTTTAAGTACATAACAGAGTACTGTTTAACAGTAGTCGCTAAATGGATGAGGATTTTAAATCGTCTGAAGTGGAACGAATAGATATTTTTTTAAGGCAAAATTGTTCTGAAAGGTATTTTACGAAATTATAAAAGGATGATGATGGAAATATGTCTGCTAGAGCCAATAAATTAGATTGAGAGATTGATAAAATGTGGAAGAGCAGAAAACAAAATATTCTTTCCTCTACTGTTTCAAAAAACAGGCGCGAAAAAAAATTTATTTTATTGGAATAAAGTGTTACTAAAGCTAAGCAGAGAAGTGTGCACTCGATTATACAATTAAAAAAATAGCAAAAAAAATTGTGAAAAACAAAAATTTTTAAGCTAAAACGTAATCTGCATTAGCTATTAGGGTGCCTAGAGACATTCACATTATATTGATGTTTACAAAAGTTGTTCAGATCTACTTAACTACAAATATTGTTAGCAAAAAATTAGAAGTCCCTATAAGTTATACTGAAAAAGTAAAACAATTTTTCTTTCCTTTTGCAAGAAGAAGAAATTAGAAGAAATAGAAATAGAAGAAATTATTTTTTTGCTGTAAAATGTTAATAAGATTTACTTGGTGAATTTTTAGCTGCATTATTGTCATATATAGTTAACCGACAACATCAAGTCTGATTTAGCTGTTGGCCAAAAAGAGATGACATAATTTTTTAAGGGCGCACTGATTTCTGAAATCTTTGGAAGACCATAAAATAAAATTGGTCACCAAAATGGCTAAACTGAGTATAGCGTTTTGTTACCCTTTCGTAGTACTATTGAACCCATACTATCCAGTGTAATACACTAACGAAATGTACAGTTCATGTGAACATAAAACAGTACAGTTTATGTGAATATAAAACTCTTTTATGATTCACGAAATTTTATCTTCTTAAAATATTTTTTATAGACATACATAATTGCGTACATACAGATTTTTTCCTTAAAGAAAATAAGAGCCAAGCACACGATATTAAAATTTATTTTTACTTTGAATGTAAGTGTGCGAAAATTCAAACGTTGTCGATATCGTGGGTCAGGGCCTAAATTTGTTATCTTTAAATACATTTAACATAAGTCTACTATCTACTAGTTCGTTTCAACCACAGCCAGGTATAATAATATTAAGACTTCGTTTATCTTACTTAGTTTTGAAAGTTTACAATATTTCATATGTATGTATGAAGAATAATTGAAATTTGTTGCAATCAGCCTATTTTTCGCTGGGCCTTCATGGCTTGAATATCAAAACCAAGATACATATCTAATTATTTTAATTGTTTTTTTTTATTTATTAAAAATTCAAAACGTTTAACCAAATATATTATCATAAATTCGATACCAAAATCCATTCTTTTTAAACATCAGTTCCTCTTTTGAATCGTTCATGCATAATTTATAAACTTTCAATACATTAGGATCTAAGGGACCCCAATCGGTCTTTGGCTTAAAAGAATTCACAAAACGTTCCCACAGTGTGTTTTCCGGACGTTTGTGTACCGCATATATACCCCAGATTACCAATTGACCAATACCGAAAGCCGATAAGCACCAGCCAAAAACTAAAATAAAAATTAAAAGAAATTCATAAATATTTGAAAGCATTGGTTATGCATCAAATCTTACTGTATACACCATCTTTATAGGTGTAGCCATTATACTGTAACGGTTCATATTCCACGAGAGTGTAAATCAAAATGGCCGCCATAAATACGGGTGTAATAATGCTCCAACACAGTCGATAATAAATGGAAGTTTTAATGCCCAACATAAAGTGAATGTCTTTGCAAAACCGTTTAACACCTGTTCAAATATAAGATATGACTTCGTTTACGATTTGTTTTTAAACTACGATTATAAGTGTTTTAATTAATGTCATATGAACAAGTAAAGTTCGCAATTTATCTGTGGCAATAAGGAAAAGGTACTTTAGTCATATGTTACTGTTTTGTGGGACAGCACGTTTAAGGTCATTTTCACAACTTGCTTTAGTTAAATGTAGGATTTTGTCTGCCCAATAAATATTTTTGAGTTATTACAACTTGAATTTTTCATCGAATAGATAGAATCCTATCTTTAGGCAAGCTGCGAAAATGGCCCTTATTAAACTTTAAACTCGAGTCTTATTTTCAAAACAGTCAAGTCATATTTGATGAATATACAAAAATTCTTTGAAATGTACTTCTGATTTTAGTGATATTAATTATATACCGACATTTAAAATGTAATTTTTAAAAAAGTAATCATATTTTACCATATATCCAACCTACAGCTATCATTTCAAATATAGCTAACACCAGAGCCACAAATGAAGCACCATAAAAGTCCAATAAGTTCAATATGTACTGGCCACCTGGTGTAATATATAACAGACCCAAACAGTAACACACCACTGCGAAACACACAACTAGAATCCAATTTTTGGTGTTGGTAAAACGATCCTTTAATACAGTGAGAACACAGGAAGCCATACCCACATTACTGCCAATACCCAGTACAAATAACATCAAAAAGAATAGAACTGAAAATATCTAAGACATTCGAAATTTTTTTTAATATGGTAATTTAATTTTAAGAAATATTTTTCTTGCTACCTGGGGCACAAATTTAAATTTGGCTATAGCATCAGGATATGATATAAATGCTAGACCGGGACCACCTTTGACCACACTTCTTATATCTGTAGTGTTCGATTCGTGGGCCAAATTTCCCAATATGCCAAAAATAATAATACCCGATAGCAAAGATGTAAATGTATCCAAAGACGTTACAATGTTGCAATCTCTGCAAATAAACGCAAACAAAAAATTAAATATTTTATCTTCATGTACCAATAAAAAATAAAAATTCAGTAAAGTGCGACTTTGGCTTGCACACGAAGGTTTCCGAACGGACACTACATATGTAATACCATGATACAATAATACGGGTAAACGCGAAGCGCCAGCTGTTTTGCTTGTTTCGTGATGTGATCTGCCAAATGGTGTTTATGTTATAGCAACACACGCGCAGAGTGCCTATTTAAACTGTACTAATGCAAACATGCTTTGAAAAGCCAAGAGAAAACGCAAGTACATGTATATTGTTTTCTCTTGGTTGTCTCTCTTGTCAATCACAAAACAGCATACAAATCAGTGTTGTTTTATTTGTTGTAGATTCGGGGCTACCTGTATTATTGTATCATGTGTAATACTATACGAACTTTAGCCGATATAATCGATTATTTTACCTGATGTAGGCATTTTCAAACAAATTTAGTAAAAAAAATAGTAAACTTTTTTCGGTTTTGGCACGCGGTAAACTTTTACCGGTTTTTGGCGATTTTTTAAGCTTTTACGCTTTTTCTTAGTCTTGGTGCTTTTATTAGTTTTTGTGATTTTTTAGGTTTTCGGCGATTTTTTAGTTTTGGCCTTTTTTCGATTTTCAGCGAATTAGTTTAGTTTTTTAGTTCTGGCAGCTTTTTTCGTCTTTGCGATTTTTTTTCGTATTTGGCGATTTTTTCGTTTTAACGATTTTTTTGGGGTTTTAGCATTAGCGTTTTTTTCTTTTGGGAGATTTTATTTATTTTTGGCGATCTTTATACTTTTGCGATTTATTTTACTTTTGAGATCTTGAGATTCTTACTTTTGGCATTTTTGAAAATATCAAGAGTTTTTCTCTCATGGTTTCCAAGATACAGCAAGTTACATAGTAAAAATTACATAGTAAAAATTACATTAACTGACAGAATACCCTTTAATTTCTTTTTAAATTCAATGTTAATTGTAGTAGTCTGCAAAAAATACACTAACTTTTAAAGTTTCAAGTGTCTATATATAATTGTTTGTATAACAGTAGGATTTCAAGATGATCGCTTAGAACAACCTTTATTTTCTATGATAGTTACATATATATGTTGTTGTAGTGGCTAAAATTTAACATTTTCTGAGAACATTACAAGTATACAGCTTTTATTTATCTCGAGAAAACAGCCTGTGACAGACGGACGGACGTACACCGAAGCGAAATCAATAGAATTCCTTTTCACCTTTGTTGTAAGGGAACCTAAAATGTTTTACCTAAATGAAAGAGGCATACATATAGAGGAATTCTGTTTAAATGTTCTGGTTCATTTTGATTAAAAAAAAATCAAGAATCAAGTCCCTTTAGTGAGAAAAAACAAATTTTTACTATTTAACAGAGGTCTGTTTTTTTTTGCTAACAGAGCTCTTTTAAACAAGACGGTTTGGGTCCAGGGTTATAATTTTTTTTCACTTGAAAACTGTGAACGCAAAACACAATGAGAAATCCCATATTTTTGAAATCGTCCATTTTAAATTTTCTTCTTCTTCTAAATTCACGCTATTATTTTTTTTTTCTAAATTTCAACTTAAACAAAAATCCGAACTATCAACAAAATTTGTGAAAACGATTCAGAAGGCATACGGTTAAGAAAAAAATATTGAATAGAATGGTTAAAGTAATTTTTAATTGTCTTTTTTTCTTAATTAAAAAATCCTCTCAATAAAATGAATTTTAAAAATGAGTCGCAGAAAAACTTTGTTTTATAAATCAGCTTTTCAGAAAATATATTTTGCTGTACAAAAGCATGATCATTCTTATCGTACTTATTGAAAGTCCGCTACTAATTTTAAATTATAGTAACGTCTACGTCTATACTTTGCATTATCAAATGGGCAAACAAACTGACCACAAATGCTAAGCGAGTTGCCAGATCTGACAATTCTAGAAACACACCTCTTGTTTATTTTATACTCTTATATACTATTATACTTATATTTTATTTGACAAATTTCCCATAGAAATATGTCAAACAAGCCATTACCCTACGTCTACAACTGATACATTTCAACTAAGAGCTAACATAAAAAAGATTATTTTTCAATATAAAGTTTGACTTTTGTTATGGGAAAAATGTATCAGGTGTAGACGTAGGGTTAATAAACCTAAAAAAAATTTTTATGAATACCTGCCGTATTAGAATCTTATTCATTTCGTTTTTTTCTGTTTTTTCCTTTGGCTTAAATGTCAACTTTCCCACATCTAATTTTGCCATTCTTAGTTGATTTCTTGCTACCAAATTCTTAACTTCATAATTACCTTTTAATGTTTTGTCCAAAACGATTATATGAAGCATACATAATAATATTACCAAAACAAATGGCCAATGAGAAGAACACTTGTGTTACAGCCGCATACCAGACCTAAATATAATCCAAAAAAACTTAAAAACACTTCGATAAATACAACAACTTATTTACCTTTGGATCTAGCAATCTATCCCATTGGGGTTTCAAAAAGTACAGAACGCCATTTAGAGCCCCCGGCAAAGTTAAGGAACGAATTAGTAAAATTAACATTATAAAATAAGGGAAAATGGCTAAAAAGTAAGAAGCTTTTCCAGAACTTTTAACTCCTTTGATCACTATAGCAACTATGATTACCCAGGAAATGGCTAAAGTCACTGCTAAACTCCAGCTGGGATAGCCAATGCCATCATCAATGCCATCTTTTTCACGTAAAATTATGTTTCTTAAAAAAGAAAAATATATATAATTATTTCCATTAACATACAAAAATGGTTGCTTACATAAAATAAAATTCGGCTGATGTAGTCCTTATGTCCTCCCCCGCAACAGAATTTGGTTTCGAATCAATACACATGTCGCCCCATTCTTCGCGGCAATAACTCCAGGGTAAAGTGGGGAAAAACGATTCCACAAAATAACGCAATGTCAAGGCCATTAAGGTTGCATAGTATGTGGTCACAACACCGGTGGCCAAGACTTGACCATAGCCAACCCCTTTATTTTAACAAAACAATATACATAATATGTTTCTTGAGCTTTCAAGTACAGATATAATTAGATAATTTATTTGCATATACCTCTCATTATTGGAGCGAAATCAAACACTTTAACACTACCTCTGCTGGAAAATTGCCCCAATAACATTTCCATATAATACACTGGCTTACCCACTAAAAATAATACAATTATGTAGGGTATTACGAAAGCACCGCCACCATTATCGAGCGCGGTGAAGGGGAAACGCCACACATTACCAAGACCCACCGACAATGCTATGCAGGACATCAAAAATTCCATATCATTGCCCCAATTATCACGTTGAGCTTTGGTTTTATTCGCACTTTCAACATCTCCATTAAGCGCAGGATATTTCTAGAAAGAAAAAAATGCGGGACATTAAAAAAAATAAGTACATATATTTATATTTAAAGTCTTGTACAAATAAAAAATAGTATGGTAGCACTAATATAAATTGATTAATTTACTGCCAGTTTTGTTTTCAATATAAATAGGCTAACGAAAATTTTTACATGGGTTCTATAAACTAGCAGTTAAACTTAAATTTCCAAATATTATAGATATCTTCCCAAACAACAGATTTGGAAGTCTGCAGAAAATGCATGTACATACATATATTTCGTCGCCTCAGAATTGGTTTAGCGCATACCCCAAATAGTTTGAGTGGAGAACAACAACAAAGAAGCTTCATGCTATGTTTCCACTACGAGTTGAATTACATGCTTCGCTTTCTCAGTCATGTTTATGAATCATGGTGCTTACACTGCGCATTCGTGCTTCGTTTTGGCATTTTCTTATGTACATTCACACCTACATACGTATCATACGTATGTATGTTTGTTTGTTTTGTTAGCTAGCTCAGATAAACTGGCGATAAACTGCGATAAAAGTTACAGAAGATACCAATTTTACGTGCTTCGCAAGTAAATTCATATTGAATCTACTTGATTCGCTCTCATAATTTTGTATGTCGAACCAAGTTCCTTCGCTCATAATTGGGGTGCGAAGCATGAATAGAGAGCGAAGCACGTATAGTGGAAACATACTATTACATGAAGTTTTCTCAAAATATACCCGATATGCATATTTCTATTGTATTTGCACCACTCCTTACGACATGTTTTGAAGAAAAACGGAGAAAATCTACTTTTTTTTTAAAAAATTAATTTAAATTGTATGTATAACTTCTGACTTAATTGTGCTTTTGATATCAACTTTTTTCAGTGTTGCAAATTTTGTTCATAATTCATAATAAATTTCTTTTTTTAAATCTAACAAGATTTGACTTTATCCATTAGCAGAACAGTGGGACAAAGCTTTTAAAAAGGTTAATATTTTAATTTGTTCTCGAATATTTCCTTAACTGTAAGCAAAAACCCATAAATGTAGCAGACTATTTTGTTAACTCTTGGCTAGAAAAAAGTCTACTTGCAAAATTTTTTTAATAGATCAAAAACATCAGCTTGGCATCGGTTTTAATTTTTCATTAACCCCAGATTGCCAACTTTGGGGCTTTGTGGCTCCCCCTTTAAATATATATAAGTCAAATTCTAGACTTAAGCTCTATGATCCCTTTCTCAAATATTGTATAACAAACTGCATAATTATTTTAATATTTTTTTTTAAATCCACCACTGTGTATCAGATATTTTACGCCCCACGAGGCACCAGAAGGCACCGTCGGATCGAGCTAAAAAATTAAGACCGCATTTATGACATCAAACCCCATATTTTAGATAGTGCAAATATTCAACTAAAGAAAAAAATTGCCATCAATCCCTGCAGAAAATGCGAATAGTGAAATTGTAGCGATTTACTAGTGACATTGTCAGTAGCAGTACTCTACAATTATTCCCCATACAATACTTTGTGCTATAGATATTTAGCCTGTGCTTGTACTAATAAAACTAAAACAATTGACTAGGTAGTGACTACATAGTTCTTATGGGAACATGGAGACATACCAACCAGATATTTACTGGTACATTTCAATACCTTAAGTACATACAAATTTACTTATATAGACAAGTTGTTGAAAACTTTACCAGAAATAAACCACATCTGTTTTCTCTCTCTCTCTCTTTTATACTGCCGAATAGAAGAGAAATTGTAGACAATGTAACTACTACTAGAGTTTTAGTGTTGACATAGAGACTTTTGGCCCCAGTCTGACTGCAGGGATCTAATGTACATACATACATACATATTTAAATTAGGGGTATAACCAATTTTTGGCATAGTGCCATGAGGTCAACCATTTCCTAGTAACAACGAAAATCATAATCTTTTGTAATTTTTCTCAAAAAAGTTCAAGCACCAATTGGTTTCTTGAAAGACATTTTGAAACACTTAAAGCACGGACTTGAACTAACAAAAATATTATTTTGCATAATCTAAAACTATTTCGAGGCAATATTGAATATTCATAATTTTATACGATGTTTTTTATTTATTTTTTGTTTTAAATAAACATATTTAAGGTATACATTTCAGTTTTTTTTTGTTGGAAAAATGGAACAATTTAATTTTTTTACAACAAACACAGGAAAAAATTCAAAGGTTTTGTTCAAAAATTTTTTTCCTGTGTTTGTTGTCAAAAAAATTACATTTTTCAATTTTTTCAACGAGAAAAACCTGAAATGAATACCTTTATTATTAATTTTTCTTAACCAGAACGAAAATTAAAAATTTTCAAAAATCCACCGCGATTGGTGTGTGAACTTTTTTTGAACTTAACGAAAAAAATATATATGCGTTCCCTTATAGTTTTTTATGCTCTATCAGACTGCGCTATGTCAATTTAGATATTTTAAAAAATCGCTAAAAAGTTATGTCCCTAATGTACATACTTGGTGAATTTTGAATACTTACATTTCCATTTAAGTCTGTGCCATTCCCCGCCAACGTTTGTTTTGTTGAATTATTAGCACTTCTCAATGATTCTCTTTTCGGTGACGTTGTCGTCGAACCATTGTCATCATCAGCTTTGCGATATTCTCCAGGTATGGAAGCGATCGATGCATATCTCGAATGCAAATATGCTGGATTGACAAAAGCACCTTCATAATCAAGATTTGGCGCTGCCATAATTGATTAGAACACACAAACAGCAGAAAACAAAGTTTCCACAGAATTGTTTAAACTTTTTTACTGTGTTCCAAAAGTAATAAAATATTTGTCAAGGACAATAACATGATCTACGAGAAAAAAAGTGAGTAAAAAAGCAGTTAGACAACTATTCGAAAAGAGAATCTCACAAATAAATGTTGAGTAATAAATGACAGCAATTGATTGAATAGAAAAATAGCAATTAATTGTACGAGTAATGCAAGTAAAGAATGCAGGCATTCATACTGATGAAAAGTATGCATGTGTTACGTTCATACGAGTAAATATAAATGACAATAACCTTGCACCACAAGTGCATTGGACTGTGTGTATGATTGACACTTAACAAAAATTAAAATTTAAAAATATTGTTGTAAACTATTTTGAAATTATAGTTAAATTATGCAGCTATTTCATGATTACATGTTAACATTGCAAGAGTATGATCTGTGCATAGTAATAATAAAAATAACTTAAATGGTATAATACCCCACATGATTCTTTAAATTTTTACTGTGGCACAGCATACTTTTCATATAGAAAAGTTTACTGTGTCACAGCATACTTTTCATATAGAAAAGTTTACTGTGTCACAGCATACTTTTCTTATAGAAATGTTTACTGTGTCACAGCATACTTTTCTTAGAGAAATGTTTACTGTGTCACAGCATACTTTTCTTAGTAAAATGTTTACTGTTTCACATCATATTTTTCTTATAGAGAAGTTGACTGTGTCACAGCATACTTTTCTTGTAAAAAAGTTTACTGTGTCACAGCATACTTTTCTTGTAAAAAAGTTTACTGTGTCACAGCATACTTTTCTTGTAGAAAAGTTTACTATGTCACAGCATACTTTTCTTAGAGAAAAGTTTACTGCGTCACAGCATACTTTTCTTAGAGAAAAGTTTACTGTGTCACATCATAATTTTCTTAGAGAAAAGTTTACTGTGTCACATCATACTTTTCTTAGAGAAAAGTTTACTGTGTCACATCATACTTTTCTTAGAGAAAAGTTTACTATGTCACAGCATACTTTTCTTAGAGAAAGTAAACTAATCCCACTTACAAATTTGTATTACCATAAAGTTTTTCGTTTAAAGTGACGATATACTCGTAACATATGAGTTAAGGCTCAGTTAGCCGACTGTAATGTAATGTAACTGTAACGTAGGAAACAGCTGATCGATATTTTTATATGAAAGGTAGGTTACGTTACATTACATCTCTATAACCATTTTCATTACTTTTCACATAAAAATATCGATCAGCTGTTTCCTACTTTTCACATAACAATATCGATCAGCTGTTTCCTACTGTTGCAGTTACTTTACATTACAGTCTGCTGACTGAGCCTTTAGTATTTAAAAAAGTCCACTCTTATCATCCAAAAAAATTTAATGTAAATTTTATTAAATTATTGAAAGAAATATATTTTGCGCGATTTAAGCATACAAGCATAACAGCATAAAAATAAATTATTGGCGGTATTCGATTTTTGATGTAAATTGTCTTGCGTAAGTGCAAATGCAAGATATCGTAGCTTTTCTTTGAATTGTGCGTGTATTTTGTTGGTCTATTTTAAAATAAAAGCTAAGATATTTTGCATTTACACGTACGCAAGACAATTTTCATCAAACATCGAATACCGTCATTGTGTTTTAAAATACTTTTGCTTTTCATGTTATTTTCCGCTTTAATCCAGTTTAAAGTTAAAGTAAATGCATTAACTTATTGAGGGGCACCATGCACCATTTGCTTGCCATTTATTCGTTCACTGTGCACATCAAATGTACTTTACATCACTTCATGTTGGTAGTGTACGAGTATATTATTGTTTTGCATGCTGCTGTTGGGTTGCACTGGTTCACATACCAGTTCAGTGATGCAGCACAAAGAGATATTGACACAATGACTTGGTAATTTACTTAACTCTTAAAGTTACTTCATAATTAAGAATAAAGTATATAACAAATTTTAAACAATAATGAAATTAAAAAAAATATATGTTAAAATAACAATTGCATAATGTAGTTATTTTTTGTGTTTGGCCTTTGCAAATAACAACAACAGGTAGATACTAGAAATAAAGATAGTTGAATGTTTGATAGACATAGGAGGGCCAGAGTAGAAGACATAATTTATTTAAATTAAATATTTTATAAGGAGTAATTTTTTCAAACTACTTCAACAAAATATGGTCAGCAAAAAATTTTTTAAAGTATGATATATGTCTCGTATTTTGTGCGTGTGACCAGGCTTGTCAGATTTTGTTCGACCTATTGCACCAAATTGATTTTAAAAATCGCCAAAGTTCGCCAAAATCACTTTTATGTATTTTTCTTGATACACATGTATATATTTGATAATAAATTGGTTTTGATGTTACACTTTTTTTAATTTAAATTTTTAAAAAATAATCGTATATAAAATTTTGCAGAAAATCGCAAAAAGTAAAAATAAAATCGTCAATAATTATTTCTTCTAAAAACGCATTAATTACTATAATTCATATAAGAAAAATCATCAAAATCTAATTCTGTTAATATCTTAATACCCAGAATAATCGCCAAATCATAAATTTAGGCGCCAAACAAGTTGAAAAATCGCCACGTTTGGCGAGAAATTGCCATATCGGAAAACCCTGCCCTAACAGCAAACCAGCGTGTTTAAGAGAGGTCTGTTAACATACTAACAGACCTCTGCTAAACATGAAAAATATAGTTTTTGCTGTAAAATGTACTTTGTACACCAAATTTTTTTAAATCAAATAGACCAGGCAAAGAAGTTAAATTACTTCATTATGCCTTCTTTATCTAAATATAAAATTTAATGCTTCTAAGGACACGAATATTCTACACCACTGAAATCAAAAACAAAAATTTGGAAGAAGCTGCTGAAATCTGTAAAAAAAATGCCCAATAGTCAAAACTTATACGTCCCACTTTTGTAAGTTTTACAAAATCACCTCCAAAATTCTATTTGTTTTTTTTTTATTTGATGCGTGGAATTTTCATACCTTTCTTTCCATTTCGTACAATGTTTGCAAAACCCCTTCTTGCAATTAGAAATTTATTTGGCGATCCCATAGTGACACAATCTCGCATTTGAGAAAGTGGGCGGAGTAACACCTAGGTTAGGTTAGCAGGCTGCTGTTAAGGAAGGGTGAAATTTAGAGTCTAGCTCACTTGGTCACTGAACTATACCGACTTTGGCAGATATTAATCCTAATGTGACATCAGAGCGCCCTCCTTTGTAGGTATTGTGTAGCAGAATCATCGGTGAAGTAAAATAACGAATGAAATGGCTACTAAGCACAGCTTCAAAAATTTAATGCGCCTCATTGAAACCAGCGGAGCATTATAACGTGCAAAACGTAGAGTTGTAAAAAGAAAAAGAAGCTTCCCTCTATCTCTTCTCTTCCTTCACCACCTGCCTTCTCTATCACTATCCCCTTCCTAAAAGAAGGTAACACCTATAAGTACTACTAGGGATTCATTGCTCTTTATATATAAAAAAAAAAAACAATGATCTCTTTGTACTAGCTGTCAGTTGAAGAGCAGATAGTGAGACAGAGTGATAGGGAAGGGATAGTTATAGCGAAGATAGGTGATAAAGGAAGATATAGAGGAAAGATTCATTCTTTTACAACTTTGGTTTTCGAACGTTTTTTTAATAATTTAGTGTTGCAGCGCCTCTTGTGTCAATGAGGCATATTAAATTTTTGAAGCTGTGGTTAGTAGCCCTTTTATTGGTTATTTTACTTCGCCGATGATTCTGTTACACAATAGCGACGAAAGAGGGCGTTCTGATGTTATATTAGGTTTAGCATCCGCTGAAGCCGGTGTAGTTTAGTGAACAGTGTCTATGCCTGCATTCACTACAACTTTTCCTACAACAATTGATACAAAGGACATTAATGCACATGTGAAAAATGCATGGGACCGAGACCGATCCCATGACCTTCGGTTTTGTAGTCAAAGTGCTAACTACTTCAGCAACGTCACCCTATTAACCTATTAAAATGTAGATTTATTTTTCACAGACCTTAAACTTTTATAATGACATGATACCGCGTTTATGAAAGTAGCAGAGCTACGCCCATTAAAAATTAGCATTATATTTCATACTATCCATTCTGATTCAAGCGAATCTTTGTGCTCAAATTCGTCTTGAAGGGACCCCATTTCTTTTTTACTTCAATAAAAAAAGTAATACATTGGAAAGCTTAAATATGTAAATAATTATAAAAAAATTAAAAAAGCAAGCATAAATGTTCAATTTTTTAAATACTTTTGGTATACATAAGAATGTGTTTTTTATAAATAGGAACAAAATGGTTTTATAAGTTTTGTGACACCAAAATTTCTTCTGCACAAAACATATTGTACAGTGAAGTCTCTCATAACGGACATAATCTTCTCATAACCGGACACTCTAATAACATGACGCGGACACAAAATTTAAGTAAAAATTTTAAAGTAAAACTTTTAAAATTGTCACCGTTTTCTATTTAAATTAGTTTTCTCTTTCAACTTGTTGACAAAACTTTTATCTAAAAACAACCAGACAACATTTGACTGATAAAAAGCTATGCATTCGCTTGGCTGAGTTTTGGTATCGTGTACATTTTAGTAGCATTTGCATTTTTTAAATACATACATGTGCATACATAATAAAACAATAACATCTTGGTAGACAAAATTTGAGATGTTTCTCAATAGATCATTCACTGCAGATACACATGTGAGGAAAAATATACCCATGTTAGAAAAGCTTGTACTTTAATATACTTCAATTAGGTTAAAGAAACACATACATATACCAAAAATTGAGGAAAATTTGAGGGCTTTTTATCTAAGTTTTGTATCACTTTCACTTAAATAATGTTTACATTGAAGTATTTTTTCTATATTTTTCTTCTCCACTGTACTTGAGCGTCTTCATGTTTGCATTGAATTTTTTTATTCATTTGCGTAAGTATGTGCATACATCTCGGTTTTTAATATCATATTAAAAATATTGTTAACCCAAAAAGATAACAGTAACAACAACCATAAACATTGTTTGTCAATGCAATTATAAAGTTTGGATGCTATTCATACAACGGAAGTTTTCTTAAGCTTATAGAAAACCAGAATTAATGAATGAACGAATTTAAATTTATACAGGAAATAGAAAACTGCGACCGAAGAAGATTTATTGTATTGCGCGACAGGTGCTAAGCCCGCAGTCCTAAGAAATATCAAGATTGAAAGTGGTTCCACCACTGACAGTTCCCAATCATCCAATAGACGCTTGCTAAATTGGCAGTTTCTTCTATGGCATAAAGCTTCAAAATCCTTCAGAATATGCTCTGGAGTTTCATACCCATAATCACAGAATCTGTTATTGTGACTGTTACCTTCAATTCACAGTCTGCAATGGTATCTAAGAAAACCTGTGAGCATTCTTAAGGTGCAATCAGACGTGACATAACCATAGCCATAGAAAACAGCCGTTAGAACCAAACTAATGGGCAGCACTGTATTTGATTATAGGTGACTCGTTATAACGCCATACACATTACCATAGTAACAAATTGAATTTTGGTTTTTTTTATGGCTATGCACGTCTAAATGCAACTTTATATTGTTTTTACTTAGGGACATGAGGAGATATGAATCAGAGCTTGTCTTTGAGATTCTTTATCTCCATCGACATATTTTCCCGAATTTTATGCAATCCCAATACACAAAACGTTTCTGGTCTGACCATGGATGTGCCTCTATCTGTCTGTGCCCAGGAAAAATCTTAAAAAAGGTAATCGGGTTTGGAATTAAGAATTTTTGGTGGAAGCTCTTAATTATTTTAACAAGGCGTGAGACTAAAATAATCGATTCTTGAGAAGTTCTTACTTTTTTTATTTGGCAACTTGTTCACGTAATCTATTTAATCTAAAAAAATCATTGTTCTCATTTAGCAACTTGTACATAATTTTTTTAAATTTTAAGCGAGTAATGAAATTTGGTAATCAGAAAAGTAAGTCGTTATATGGCAAGTAGTTCTGATGGTAATGTGTAATTTTTTGCTTGGTGGCCCTGTAGCCTGTTCTCATCAATGGCATAAACTTCCGTTACTGATTCATCAGTGAACCACTTTATATTGTCATGTTTGCCAGATTTTTTCTGACCTATTTTGCCAAATTGATTTTAAAAAATCGCCAAAAGCAGCCAAAACCAAATTTTATGTAGATTGTTTTAATATATATTTGATAATAAATTTGTTTTTATATAACACTTTTTTCAAGATAAATTTTTATAAAACAAAAGTATTTCTATAAATTATTTCTTGTACATTTTTCTCATTCAAACTCAAGATGCTTTGATTTGTTTAATTAATATAATTTTTTTAATTTTTTGAAAATGAGTTTTGGTAGGATTTATTTTTGAAACTCCTCCATCAACAAACTAATTTTCCAGAATTACAAAAATTTTTCAATTTAATTCAATTTTGTTAAAAAATAGCCATTTAAATCACCAACAAATTTATTTGTCGCCCGAAAAACCGGCATGTGGACAAATCAAAAGTTTAGACGCTAAAAAAATTGAGAAATTGCCACGTATGGCGATTCAACAACGCTGGATGGTGCCACGTCCAAAGGTGCCATCCCCCCCCCACCACAATGCCTTCTGTTGGATAGTGCAGTTTCAAACCAGAATAGAAAGATGTATAAACTTTTAATTCGTTTTTTTTAATTCCAAAGTATATGTATTTGGCGTTCAGTCTTTAATGTATGAGAAACTTTTACTTGTTTTTGCTTGTTTTGATGGTCAAGCATCCTCTATATGCATTTCATTCCTACTTAAGGAACTCAATAAATAGACTTCAAGCCAAAGTTTTTGAAATAAGCTGAAAAACTACATTTTCATAGTAAAACTCTTACTCCGTTATTTATAAAAAATATTTATGTTTAATAAGAGGTTTATGAAAATAATTTTCTATGGAAATTCGATTAATAAATCTTTTATAAAATCAAAATATTTTTTATGAATTAGGCCCTCAATATTTTAGAGAGAATTATAATTCAAATCAACTGTTTTTTATTTATTTGTTAACCCGTCAAGAGCTGATAATATTTTATTTTATGTTTTTTTTCATTTGGCTTTTAACCGTATTTTTTACATTGTTACTTCATAACTTGGTGCATTTTAGACCGATTGTATTTTTTTTGTCTGAGAAGGTAAAAAAGTGGGCAAGATCACGCTCTCAAATTTTTTTATTTGATTTTATGATATTTAACTTATTTGATTGTTGTGAAACCTAGCAAACCCCTTTGGTTCTTATAGTCATAGCTGTTGAGTAATGATTATTAATCGTACTGATTACTGATTTTATTACTTTTTTTTAAAGATGAAGTAATGATTAAATTACGATTATATTCAGTTTCGCACGATTACTAATTGATAGAAAAAGATCTGATTTACTTTAAATTACAACAAAATAATCAAAAAGAATAAAAAGTATTAAAAAAATAATCCGATTACTTTTAAAGATTACTTTTGATTATTAATAAGTAGTCTGATTATATTTTGTTTACTTTCGATTCTTTTTGATTATTTTTTGTAATTTCAAGTAATTCAGATAACTTTTCGCTTATTAGTAATCGTAATCAATTATTTATCAAAAAATTCTTTTAAAGCTAATTATATAATCAGTACAATTCTTTTTAAGATGTAATCTAATTGATTACTAATCGTAATCGAAATTTAACAGCTGTGCTTATTATTACACGTTAAAATTTATTATTATATTTCACGTGGTTCTACGAGTACTTAACCGATTTTGACGAACCAGCTTGAGTTCTAAAATAGACACAATCTTCCATTAAAAAATTGGCGTAAGCACGCCGATTAAAATTTATTAGCATATTTCACGTTGTTCTACTTTACCGATTTTTACAAAACTTAACACACACGCTGAGCTTTGAAAAACACACAATGTTGTATTTAAAAAATGGACGATTTAAATTTAATTGTATATTTCACGTGCTTCTTTTTAAACAACAGATTTTCAAAATAGTTCATTTCCAGTTTGGTCCCATCAACTTTTTTTTTCGAATATGTTCAATCAGATATTTGCATAGAAGTCGGTATTTTTTTGGCAGAATTATTTAAAAGACTATTTTTCATGTTGAAACTTTCTTGTTAATTTTTTCTTCTTCAATTTCTTTTTCGTAAACAATTTTTCAAGTTCGAACCAACTCTAAATTAAAAAAAAAATTGCTCAGCTGTATCGCTACTGATTGCATTTTCATTGAAATCATTGGTGGTTATGTTCATGGCAGAAAATCCAAATTCAATTGATTTCAATAGTTACGCTTATGACATTATGGTATGTCATCTATAATTAAATATTGCTGGTAAAAAATATGCTACAAACAGCTGTTTAATGCGGATATGTTTGTTGTGGTTATGTTACATTTATTTGAAGCTTTAACATTACTATATTCTAGCCTGGGGGCTGACTGAAAAATAAATGGTTATATAAAACTTTTGAGCTGGTGCTTAGATACATTTGAAATTTTCGGCATCTCGGTAGGCTGGTTGCTACGAGTAGTTTGCAAGTCCATGTCTAGTAGATGTGAGTTCAATTAAGATTCCTTGTCTGCTAAAAAATCTTGCTATGACTCAACTAACAATCTCAAAAATATATGTATGATACATACAGTAAATAATAATTTAAAAATACATTTGTTGGTACCTGTGTAAAGTATAAATTCCACAAAATAATCACTACAATAAAATTTATTTGCTTTGTATATTTGAAGTACTTAATAACTTTTATGAAACCCGTATTAGTTAATAAAGAATAACCGCAATGCAAATAAATATTTTTGTTATTGATAATTTATTTTTTTAAATTATTATATGTTGTGAGCTTTTTACTAAAAATATATTTGCATGTATTTATGTACGTACGTACTTCGCGTTTACAAAATATGACTTTGCTTTGTTTGGCGGTCTTTTCTTGTTTCTTTAACGTAAATTTTTCAGAACGTCTTAACAGTTTAACGTTAACTTTTAAACTGGTTGTAGTTTGAATAAATTTCAATAATGTGACATAAACAGCATATTTGTGTTGTTGAATTTTTATTCTCTGAAAAAACAAAAAAGGTATGAAAAAAAGCTTAAGGTAATTTAAGTCTGAACTTTTTGATGCAAACGTACATATATAGATATTTAATTATTCGGAGACTCAAACAAAGGTTTCACTTCAATTGTTTGAAGCTTTTATGTAGCAATATATTACAAATGTTGCACACCAGCTTTGCTGTTAATAAAATATATTCATACATATGTTATAATTTACGAGAGCTGTTCAATAAGTGTGAATAATATCAAGCTCTTTGTTCTAAAGTTATTATCGTCAAGAGTTAAAATTTGTATATTTCCAAAATCACTGATTTTATATAGGAAATAATTCTTTCAACGGCATCAGTAAATTCTATACTATATATGTGACCCCTTAATTATGAAAGTGGTCTATGTCATATGCATTTTTGCTTTGAAATATTAAATAGATCCTTAACAAATATCAATAAATATTTGATATATATTAAATAAATTTATATTAATCGATACTATTACAACTCTAAATTAAAATTTTACATAAAATAAAAAAATATTTTGAATGGTTCAAATAAAAATCTACTAAATATCTCGACCAAGGAAATATATGACTTAGAACACTTTCATAATTAAGAATAAATTTTTAAAAAATTGTTTAAAGTAAGAAAAATTAATAATTTGTGTATTTAAAACAAAAAATAAATAAAAAATACCGTATAAAATTATGAATATTTATTAAGAAGGCCTCGAAATAGTTTAAGATTATGTAAAATAATATTTTTATTAGTTCAAGTCTGTGCTTTAAGTGTTTAGAAAAACGAATTGGTGCGTGAACTTTTTTGAGAAAAATTACAAAAGCTTATGATTTTCGTGGTTACTAGGGTATGGTTGACCTCATGGTACTATGCAAAAAAAATTTTTATACCCCTAATGTACATATGTAATATTATACGAACTTTAGCATATATAATCAAATATCTACAAATTTGAAAAAAACTTAAGTATATGATAAATTTTTTTTTAAAGTTTTATTTTAAAGAGAAGTAACACTCAGGCAATGAATCTTCTTTAAGAAAAGCATAGTAATAGAGAAAACAGGTGGTGAAGGAAGAGATAGAGGAAAGCTTCATTCTTTTACAACTCTTCATTTTCATATCTTTATAATAATGCAGTGTTGCAGTGCCTCTAGTGTCAACAAAGCGTATTAAATTTTGGAAACAGTAGCCTTTTATTGGTTATTTTACTTAGCCGATGATTCAGTTACATAGTACCGACGAAGTAGATGTTACTCGTACATTAGGATTAGTATCCGCACAGAAAAAACTTAAAATCAATTTTAATTAATATTTTAGTTATAACTAATTAAACTTAAGTTAATTAAAGTTAAGCTAAAGACTGTGTAGTTCAGTGACCAGTGTGTATGCCTTCATCACTTGAACTTTCATTCATCAACAGATACAAATGGACACAAACGCACATCAGGAAAATGCGTGGTGTTGTTTTTTTAATGACTGTCGGAGACCGGACTCGAACCCAGGACCAGCGTTGTCAACGTTTAAATTTCAAAAAGCACTGAAACCACTAAAAAAGCGCGTAATTTAAGTAAAAAAGCACTAAATTTTTAATTATTATAAATTAAAAAATAAATTTGTTATACACAAATATGCATATAAAAAATATAATAATCGGTTGACTTTGCAATACATTTTTAAAACTATAAATTTGAGGCATCCTATACACATTTTAATTGTATAAGAATCAGTAAATTCTCAAATCAGTTTGACGAAGCCTTTTGTAGTTATTACAAAAAATTTTATTTTTAATCATTTTTCGTCAGGAAAGAAACGTATTTTTCGAATTCAATCAAATTAGAAATATCCGATAATTCTCAACTGAAAACTCGATAGTGGACTAATTATATTTTCCCTAGACTAGACAAAATTTCGATATTAAACTATACTTGGGTAAATACTTCTATTATGTCTTCTTTGTTGCGTGGCAAAACATTTTTTATATTAATTATGATTTAAATGTTAAGGTTTAAGGGAAATATGGCGCTTGTACAATCTTGGTAGAATTTTTTTAAATGCTCCATTTAAGTTCAAAGCTTATTTTTTTATATATAGATTTCTCCGAAGGAAAAAATAGGTGAGGAATTTTTTTTTTCGAATTTTTGGTTTAGTGCCACCGACTCGAAACAAAAAGCACCGATATGAATTTAAAAAAGCACTGAGCACTAACTTCAAAATTTTTCGCGTCGAAAATTTCAAAAAGCACTAAAAACGGTGCGAAAAGCACCGAGTATACAACGCTGCCCAGGACCTTCGGTTTTGTAGTCAACGTGCTAACTACTTTGGCCAAATTTTTTCTTGGTTTTTGGCGACTTTTTTAGTTTTGGAACTTTATTCGTTTTGGCGGTTTATGTAAGTTTTAGCGATTTTTTGTTTGTTTTTGGCGCTTGTTCGGTTTGCGATTTTTCAGTTTTTTCTTTTTTTGTGATTTTTTTCGGTTTTTGCCAATGTTTTCTTTTTGGCGATTTAGCGTTTTTGAAAATTTCAAAAGTTTACCTCTTACGGTTTCCAAGATAAATCAAGTTTTCAAAATTACATTAACTGATACACTCTTCCTTAATTTTGAATTCTTAAATTTCAGTGTTACTTTCAATATGAAAGAGAGTAAAGAGCATGCTTGTACGAATGTACCCGCAAAAAGAGCATAACAAAGTGCCCACCGGCGGCCTTTTGCATATTAAAATTGAAATTAAATAATTTCCGAAATGTTTTGACATATAAATTAATTAGTATTACTTCATTTCGATGAAATTAACATGTCATAGAGCAATGCTAAAAATTACAAGGAAATTTTATTTTATATTTAAAGGCACTAAAATACATTAACTAATTTCTGGTGCCCCTGGTGATCATGTATTGAGTTCGTGAACATTTTTGGTGCCTTAATTAAATTTTTAGCCGCTTTTATTTAATGCCGAACTTTTATTTATAGACTCTTCGTTCTACTTATAAAATTATTTTCTACCGTTTGTAATACCAAGATATCAGGTAAAATACACAGAAAAAAAATTTTAATTTGTATTAAATTACTAAATTCAAAGAATTAAATAATATTTTTACCTACCACAGAATTTATAAAACCCAATACCAAAAATCCTTAAAAATTTAATAAAATGAAAAGCGTACTTTTTTTTATTAAAATAAATTGATATAAATTTATCAAACCAAAAAGGAAGAAAATAATAATAAGAAAATAAAGCAAAAAGAGAAGAAAGGTGTCTGAGCACACCCGGTTAGGGCTATGCTACTTAGCTACATATATAAAACAAATTTCGTGTGTGAAATAACAATGCAAGCAAATTATTTGTATTTTTGAAACTATTTATTTAATATTCTGAAATTTATTTAATTCATTGGTATTTATTTATTACGATTGTCGTATTACGACATCGACTACGACGATTTTGTAGAAGACAAAAGAACATTGCAAAATTGTTTCTTTAATATATTACGAAATGATCGTAGTCATTGTCGAAATACGACACTCGTCATTAGATCCATTATTAGTTATAATACAAAATAAATTCATCGCACATATTTGCATGTGTGGACATTTCGCATACATATGATGACGCAGACCGAGCACTCCTGTTTTTTATTAGTTTTTATTAGTAAGTCACCCGAAATATTCTTTTTTACGAACAGAGAAAACACAAAGAACGCTGATGGTGAAGGTGTAGTGGTCTTCGAAAATAGCTAGTTATTCCGTTCTACTAAGTGTTTGTCGGAATATTTACAATTAACTTTGGTGTGATTTGTTCATATCAAAATCATCACATGTAATTTTAATTAAAAAGCGAAATGAACTTTATCCTAATCAAATCATGAATATAAAAATAAATTTATAACTGTAATATTGTCGATTATTTTTGTCAGCAAAATCACGTCCTAGCTCCTTTGTCTTACATTAAGAGCATAGCTCTATAACTTCTCATAATTTTTTTCAGTGCACTTTTAATAGATAATATGCGACAAGCGTTTGTATATTTTATTATGTGTGAACATCGCTCAAAGGCTTCGACATGCACCGAAGCTTTAGATTTGCCTAAATTCAGCATCAGCTGGATATACATATGTAACGCAAATAGCGCTAGGGATTTTCTTGAATTTGTACTTTAATCTGCTTACCCTGGAGTTAAAATGCTTATATTTAATTTATTATAAATACGTACTATTTAAAATAATCAGAAGACTGATAAGCCATTGCCATTATAAAATCTTGTATCTGAAGAAAATGTTATCGGATTATTTGTTTAAGGGAATACGTTTGCAAGATATTTGCGTTGGTTATTGTCAGAGTTATTATAAATGGCTTAAATAGCAACTAAATTACGACTTAGATATCGTCATATAAAATTCAAATTCTCAAAAATACTGCTTTTATTAATTATACGTCAAAAGGCGACTAAGACTGATGCCCTATTTCCACCATACTGACGATCGAAAAGCACTCATATTTAAGTGTGAAACAGGAGGTTAATTCACCTTTAAAAAGAATTTCCTACTTAAATTTTGATTTTATACTGAGAAATACATACATACATATACATACTTATATCCTTCTCATCTCTCTGATACAAAATCAAAACTTAAGTAACAAAACCTTTTGAGTAAAAGTGACCAAATGGTTTTTGCAAAAAACGAAATATAATCCTTCAAAAAACGGCATTTTGAGGGATTATGTTTCGCCGGATGTGTAATATGCACATGCACGGTTTCGTATGTACTTCGGAAACATAGTTTTTAACTCAAAAGAAACGCTTGTAAATAAACAAAAATATTTATCTATATGTATAAATAAAAAGCAAATGTCGTTTGTTGGTAATCGCATCACTTAAGAACGGCTGCACCGATTTCGGCAATTTATCTTTTAAATGTTTGCCAAACTCCAACATAGTTTTTAACGGGAAGAAAAATTGATCACACACACTCTTTTTAATTTAGATAAAATCGGAGAAGGGCTAGACCAATTTGTTTAACTTTTTTTTTAATACTCGTAGTAATTTAAAGAAATAGTAATAAAGTGGGCGAGGCACCTTCCACATAAAGCACATATTGGTTTTGGAGTATCGTGGGAACGAAAACAGTAAAACACATGATATTTTGTAGAAGTTAATCCATTATCTTTACAAGGTGTTAAAAAAGAAAAAGCCAAACTGAAACAAGTGGGCGTTGCATCTCTCATATAATTTTTTTTAATTTTGGAATATCTTTGCATCTAATGCAGTAAGAAACGTGATATTTTATGTGAATTAAAATTTTTATAATGTCGTGGGTGTTAATGTCCTGCACAAGACCATTTATAAGACCTTTCCAGACATGAGAGACTTTTGAAATGCTTTACTACAGCGAAATAATCTAAAACAAACGCTGTAGTAAAGCATTTGAAAAATCTCTCATGTCTTGAAATGGTCTTGTGCAGGACTTTAGTGGGTTTGGCATGAAGAGAAAATATTTACTTTGGTATACACATCTGGAAAATTAATATAAGGAGAACGATGACATTCATTGACACCAGAGGCGCTGCAATACTACATTATTAAAAAAAAGAAGAGGAGCATACATTAGCATTAGTATATGCTGAAGTCAGTATAGTTTAGTGATCAATGACTAAGCAAAAACAAGATAAAACATTTACTTTTAAAAATATAGAAAATATAGAATTTTGAAACTCTTCATGATTATTAATGTTAATAATGGGAATTGTATTCTATAAAATAGTGAAAATTAAACCGCAAGCACTTCTAACATAAAAAATTTTTCTTCTCATCTTGAAACTACCAATAGAATTACATAAATGTTTTTTGTTTCTCTTATAAAAAAGTTAAAAGTGCTTGTGTTTACGACTTATTAAATTTAAGTAGGCGATATGATATCATAACTATACATATTAATTATATCGTCAAATTTTGTATGTATACATAAATTTAATAATGAATATAATGACAGCACTAAAAACTGTTTGCAGAGAGATAAAAAAAATCACGCCAACAAATTTAATATATAAGTGGTTGCCAAAACGTACTAGACTCTAAAGATTTCGCTGTTAAAAAACCAATGAGATCTCTAGTACTGAGCCTCATAGATATGGATAAAAAATAAAACCTCTTGCAAAGACAATCCTATAGAAAAATCATTACAAATTTACACTACGTCCGAATCACAAATTCAGCATCGTATTGACGTCCTTCGAAGCTCTTCTTTTACTGGATATTGGCATAAAAAGAAGCAGTTTAATAAGTTTTTTTTAAAAAGTAAATTATAGTTTTTCTAGCGCAAAGATTTCTTCGGTAGGTAGTTAGCACTTTGACTAGAAAATCGAAAGTCCTGGGTTCGAGCCCCGTCACTAACAGTCATACAATAACAAAACCATGCATTTGTTTTTATGTGCATTAGTGTCCCTTTTGTATCAGTTGTTGTAGTAAAGTGCAAGTGATGAAGTCATAGGCACTGGTCACTGAACTGTAATATTAGAGCGCCCCGGCCCTACTTCGTTGGTATTGTGTAGCAGTATCATCGGCAAAGTAAAATAACCAATAAAATAGCTATTAAGCACAGCTTCGAAAATTTTAATACTCTTCATTGACACCAGAAGCGCTGCAATACTGCATTATTATTGCTTCACCACCTGACTTCTCTATCACTGTCCCTTTCCTGAAGAAGGTAACATCAAGCAATAGTAGCAGGCATTCATTGCCTGAGTGTGACTTCTCTATAAAAAATTAATAAAAAACAATCTGCTGATCTTTTAAGTTTTTACAATTATGCCTTAATAGTTGCGGATAAATCCCATAATTTTTTTTTAGGAAAACCCACGCTTAAAGCAACACCAACTTTCTATAAATATGCAAAATATTCTTTTTCGTCCGAACGCTTTTCTCCGGCTACACAAAGCAAAGGAAATTTTTTTGTCAATCATATATAGAGACTTTTCAAATAATAAGCCGCCAAATAAAATAAAAACTTTAGAGTGCCCAGGAGGCGATAAAATAATTGAACTTTTGATTAAGTGATGAAGAATTAACCCTTATATTGTCCTTCATATCATGATATAAATATAGAAGGTACTTCCATTCTCTCTTTGTTTTTAAAAATAGGTATTTTTGAAGTTTGTTTTTTGAGAAAAATAAAGAAAAATGTTCCCATATAGTAAAAAAATTTAAGTTTTCCCCTTGGAATTTTGTTTACAAAAATGTGTAATTCTCTTAACAAAAATTTGCGAATAAATAAAAGTGATATATATAACTACACATCTGTGAAGTTTGAAAAGTGGTTATGTAATAACTTATCTCATATTTTTATGTTTTCTGCTTTATATAAATCAAACCAAACCAAATTTATTGATATTTTTTATTAGTTGACAATGCATTTCATTAAGTTTAACAAATATTGATTGATATTGCATTTTGTTTAATCTACGTAACTCGTTTATTGTTGATAGTAACATCTTTTTCTAAAATATTGAAGAAGATCTTTTGGGAAGTCTATTTCACAGTTATTATAAGCTTTTGAGGAACACCAGAAAATGAAGTGAATTAACAAAATGCTGCACTCATATTTTTATTTATGCCCTAATTCATATAAATGTGTAGACATCCCTTAAACTCAACTACTTAGACTCACAATAAAATTGATTTATGCCCTAATTCAGTAAGAAGATTTAGGACGTTTTTGTTTGAAAATACTTTTGAGTTCTTGTGCTTGAATTCTCTAAATTATTTTCTTCAAAAATAGTTGTTGTCTTTGATAATGAAAAATAAAAATATTATTGCCATGTTTTTAAAACATAAAAATAAAATTAAAGTATTATACAATAGTTTGAAAAATATTAAAAAAATGTGTTTGATATAATGTTTGGAACAATATAAAGCAAATACATGAACCTTCTAGCATAGACAATAAATAATGTTTTAAAGAATCACAACTGCGGCTTTTTTCGTCTATAAACAAGACGTTACAATCGTCGAACAGAATTTATGCATTTAATTGTTTAATTTATACATTCTATATTTTATAAAAACCATTTTGAAATAATTTTTGAATAAAATTTTCAAACAAACAGGAAACAGAGGGGAAATATTAAATTAATGCGGTAGCACGATTTTAATGGAAACTTCAGAATACCTATAGATGTCGGAAGGTGAATGTCAAGAAAAAATGAGGGAATGGAAGTACCTTCTATATTTATATCATGCTTCATATTGTGCAACAATTTCATACAAATGTCTTGTTTACTCTACTCTTGAGAGAAAAATAAAATGTTGTCTTTGTTTTGAGAACTACTTCAAATTCGTTTTCTGGCAAACTGTTTTTTTAAGTTATGACGTTGTTGAGTAAATAAAATCGTCCATCTCCATTTTAATTTTAAATTTGTTGTGTGAAAGTGTAGCTTTGTTAACAGAAAGAAAAAGGAAAAAATACTTTGGATGAAATCTTGGTATAAATAAATTCAGTAAAGTGCGACTTTGACACGGCAAAAAACATTTTTCGGCATCTTGCGTTTTTATTACTTTTTGACGTTTTTTTACTTTTAGAGCTTTTTTCCGACTTTTTTCGGTTTTTTGGCGATTTTCTTATCTCTGGGTTTTTTTTTCGTTTTTGAAATTTTTTTTTTGGTTTTTTATGGCGATTTATTTTAGTTTTAGCAATATTTTTATCTTTGCTGGTTTTTTTCGGTTTTTTGGCGATTTTTTATTTTAGGATTATTTAGTTTTAGCGTTTTTGAAAATTTCAAGAGTTTGCTTCTTACGGTTTCCAAGATACAGGAAGTTGTCAAAATTACAATAAATTATAGAATACCCCTTAATTTTTATTTTTAAAATTTCTGTATTAATTAGTGTAGTCTGCTTAAAAATATACTAACTTTGAAAAGTTCAAGTGTCTATATATAACTGTCTATATATTACATTAGGATTTGAACATGTTTCGTTGGTCGCTTTAGGACACCCTTTAATTTTTAACTGTCATATATTTGTTGTTGTAGCGGTTAAAGTTTCACATATTTTGTGAAAATTTTAGTTCTGTAGCTTTTACGGCTCTCGAGAAAATAGCCTGTGACTGACAGGCGGACAGCATATCAAAAACAATAAGCTTCCTTCTCACCTTTGGTGTACGGAACCCTAAAAAACAGTTTTACACTCAAAAACCTTTCGGTTAACAAAATAATCTGCACACGTCTCCATGATGTTATAAAGATATTAACACAAAGCAAATTAATTTATTTTTTGGCAGACGATAAAAAGTCGAAAGAGTACGACTGCAGTAACACATACATACAAGCCGCTTGATTGTTTATTTGATCGTCTACAGGGCCCATAAACTTTACAACACGTGTGTGAGCTTTATTAGACCAGTTAAAAATTATATTCAATATTTTCGATTTCGTCACACAGTGAAATTAATGGAAGAAGTTCTTTGGTTATTTGACCATATTAACATAATTTTTAATTTTTTATTTTACTTTTAAAGCTACATTAGAAAAACTTTATTCTATAATGAAACTAATATAGTTTGCAATTACATACATACATAAATACAAAATTAAAATATTTAATTAAAAATATTATCGTAAACTGTAAACCAAAACCCGCCTTTTACCGGTCCAGCAATTTCCTTTTCATTCAAAGCATCTTTGTATAGTTTTAAGGTGCAAGGATCTAAAGGGCCCCAATTCGTGAGTGGTTTTAAAACATTTCTAATGCGATCAGAAAATCTAGCTTCAGGTCGTTTTTGTATGGCAATAAAACCCCAGGCAAATAGTTGTCCAATACCAAAAGCCGAAACACACCAGCCAATCACTGGAAACAAAAAATATATAAAAAATGTCCACAATACATATTCTAAGTAAGAACAAAGGAAAAATTCAATTACCGTATAGATAACCAGGATATTTAACACCATTATAATCCAAAGGCTTATACTCGACCAAGGTGTATATTAAAATTGCTGTCATAAACGCAGGCGTTATAATGCCCCAACATAAGCGATAATACACAGAAGTTTTAATATTTAACATAAACTCAATATCGCGGCAAACATTTTTAACTCCTTAAAATATAGAAAAGAGAAATGATTTAGTTAAATTTTTGATTTTGATTAAAAAATCAAAAGGTATTTACCATAAATCCATCCGGTCGATATTAATTCGAAAATACCCAGCACTATGGCCACAAATGTAACGCCATAAAAGTCAATATAGTTCAACATATATTGACCACCAGGTGTGACATAAATCAGGCCAAAGCAATAGCTCACTACCGCTATAATAATAACGATAAACCATCTTTTAGTGTTGGGGAATATTTCACATGCCACGGCGATTACGCTGGTGATGATGCCCACATTACTGCCCACTCCCAAGATGAACATCATGAGAAAGAATAAAGCGGAAAATACCTGAAATATTTATATTAGTTGTTTGCTTTTTTAGCGATTTGTCAGAAAAATTATTTTAATCAGAAATAATACTTAGTCAGGCTTAAGTTCAGTAATTTCAATTCTTTATTATATGAAAGAAAAAAATGGAATAACAGAAAATTAATAGTGATACTTATAAATGTGTTTACCAAAGGTAGATCAATTGTATAAACAACAATCATTTCTCATATTCCGTTTCATTGAAAATTTAAGTTAAATAGCTGATGTTAATAAGAATCTCTACCCAAGTAGATAGACTAGGGTGCTGATGAAGTGCGTGGCTGCACAGAAAAGTATCGGTATTTCCCCCAGCTTAAAGTCTAAGTTTAATTTTTCTTCTCTTCTTTAGAAACTCACATTAATTAATATAAATATTCCATTCAATAAAGAATTGAAATTACTGAACTTAAGCCTGACTAAGAATTATTTCTGATTAAAATTCACTACAGTTCAATTAAAGAATCTAAAAATGTCTCAAGAAATTATTTTATTCAAAACTATCTTTAAAAATATTAAATTAATTATGTACATTAGGGGTATAACCAAATTTTTTTTATCATAGTATCATGTGGTCAATCATATCCTAGTAATTACGAAAATCATAAGCTTATGTAATTTTTCTCAAAAAAGTTCACGCACCAATTCGTTTTTCTAAACACTAAAGCACAGAGTTGAACTAACAAAAATATTATTTTACATAATCTCAAATTATTTTGAGGTCTTCTTAATGTTATATTGAATATTCATAATTTTATACGGTGGTTTTAATTTATTATTTATTTTTAAATAATATGTTTATTATTAATTTTTCTTAACCAAAAAGAAAGAAAAAAGAAAAAAACCGCAATTGTTAAAAAGTTATATCCTAATGCACATACGTATATCATTTTTTACCGAAGGAAAGTGGGATAGAAAATTCGAATATTGATTTCCATAGAAGCCCAGGCGGAATATTCTGGCACTTAGCATAAAATTTATATGGTGAAAATATTAACTAAGCCAAGCCCCGTTGAGGTCAAAGTTAAAATTTTGCAAAATTCAGCGATTTACCAGCAGTTAATAAAAGAACTCGTCAATTGTAAACAGATTCCTATGAAAGTCAACAAGGGTGCTGTTTAAATTATATCCTTAATTATTTTAAGCACAGCTTTGAAAATTTAATACGCCTCATTGACATCAGAGGCGCTGTAACACTGCATTATTTGAAACATGCAAAAAAGGTGATTTGTAAAAGAATTAAGCTTTCCTCTATCTCTTCCTTCATCACCTGCCTTCTCTATCACTATCCCTTTCCTATAGAAGTTAATGCCTAGTAATATGTAGTAGTGGGAATTCATTGCCTGAGTTTTAATTCTCTTTAATAAAAAAGATATTTCATACTTATTTTTTCTAAAAAATTGGTAGATCCTTATCAAGTTAACCTTTAAAAATACTTTGTTGCTACATTTTTTTATTTAACTTTTCGGCCTTTTATTTCTTCAAGCTTTAGGTCTGTTTATAATTTTAGTTTTTAGTTCGATATTTCGTTAACCTTCAATTAAAAAGAGAAAATAAGACTTAAAAAAAATTATATATAGGGAAAAAAAAAAGAAATATTCTGAAGATGTTAACCGAAGGTTAACGAAATACCAGACTAAAAAATAATAATATAAGCAAATCTAAATATTGAAAAAGTAGTATAATTGAACATACTTTATGACCGACAACATTAACCCTTCTATGTACACTTTGGGACCAAAATAACAATAAAAATATTGATATATTTTGCCAAATTTGAAGCTGTAAGGTTTTTGATTTTGTCATTTTTATCCAAACTGTGAAGGGGGCAGAAGGTGGTTCAATATATTTGTTCATTAATTAATTTTGCAATAGTTTTTTCAAATATTTAATTATTATTGTTCTAACTTAATTTGTTTCTATATTTATGATGTGATCAGGCTAAAGTTCGTATCGCTTTTTAAGCCAAATTACATGTGATAATTATTAATGAACAAGTAACACAAAAGTTAGTTGTAAATATTCGGACAAACACGTAGTTGAAGGGAACCACTAGCTGTTTTCGAAGGCCACTACACCTTCATCATCAGCGTTCCTTTGTGCTTGGACCACTGTGTGTGGTGACAGTTGATGTAGATTTCTGCTTTATATACGCAACTTTTATTGCAAATAGAATATGTGAATTGATTTCTTTCATCGTATTTAAATTTTGTTGAAAGCTTTTTTGTCATGAAAGCTCAATTTTACCATCTTTAAATTTACAACAGTCTTGCCGTTGTCGTTTGTTCTTTACTAATTATACACATGTTAGTCAATTTGCTCATTTTTGTTCTACTACTTAATTTTAATTATTTAGATATATTTTTTTTAATATTTTTATTTGTTCAACATGACAGCAAAGGGTTAATTTTTCCAACAAAAATAGTACTTTAACCGATTTTTAAAAGAAGTCGTGCAAAATTATCGGATTTTCTAATCAATTGTTCGTAAATCGGCGAATTTTCCAACCACATAAGTATGTATAAAGATTAAGCTTAATTTAAGCCTATTTGGCCTCTTCACAGCTTAAAGTAAATTTTATAATATTATAATTTTTTAAATTAAACTTACTTGTGGAACGAACATAAATTTCGCTATGGCATCTGGGTATGAAATAAAGGCTAGACCAGGACCTCCCTTGACCACACTTTTAATATCCGTAGTACCTGTTTCATAAGCTAAATTACCTAAAATACCAAAGATAATAATACCGGACAACAGAGATGTAAAAGTATCTAAAGTGGTAACAATCATGCAATCCCTAAAATATAAAGTTGAAAAGAAATTTAATTTTTATCATTTGAAAGCAAAAAAATTAAATATTAAGAAAATATGAAGCTACCTTTTGATATTATGATCAAAATTATTATATGAAGCATACATCAATATAATTCCATAACAAACTGTTAGAGAGAAGAATACTTGGGTAACTGCTGCATACCAAACACCAGCGTCCAGTAGTTTATCCCATTGCGGTCTAAGAAAATACAGAACACCATCAAAGGCACCGGGCAGGGTCAGTGCACGCACTAAAAGCACAATCATAATGACATACGGAAAGAGAGCTAAGAAATAAGCCGCTTTTCCCGAAGTCTTTATGCCACGTATGACAATCGATACAATGACCATCCAGGAGAAGGCCAATGTTAGAGCAAGATACCAATCTGGTACACCAATGCCGTCGTCTATGTTGGGGGTTTCGTGCAAAATGACTTTGCTGTTGGAAAAAGACATTCAATAGTTTTATTAAATCTAAACTTAAGCATAAATAGCCAAACTTACAAAAAATAATGCTCCGCTGATGTTTTCTTTATCGAGCTATTGGCTGATTCCATTTTGACATGCTCATCTATAATGTCATCAACTTTCAGTCTAGAATCGATACATTCAGCACCCCATTCTTCGCGACAGTAACTCCAAGGCAGTATCGCAAAAAATGACAAAATTAAATAACGTAAAGTTAAGGCCATCAAAGATGCATAATAAGTCGCTATGAAAAAGGTTGACATAACCTGTCCATAGCCAATACCTAAAAAGAAGCAAAATAGAAGTTAATACGAGTATTTTTTTTTTTAATAAAATGCAAAATATATTTTAAATACCCCTCATTATCGGTGAATAATCAAACACCTTGACACTGCCACGACTGGAAAATTGTCCTAATATCATTTCTAAATAGTAAATGGGTTTTCCCACCAGAAATAGTACGATTATGTATGGTATAAGAAAGGCACCGCCTCCATTTTCCAAAGCAATGAAAGGAAAACGCCACACATTGCCCAAGCCCACGGAGAGAGCAATACAAGACATAAGAAACTCTAAACCACTTCCCCAGCGATCACGTGTCACTGTTTTTGGGGATTCATTGTTAGCTGTGGAGCTGCAGGTCGTCTGAAATGAGTTAAATAGAGATGTGAGGCTATAAAAAAATTACACGTGTGCCCGTAAATTAATTTATTCATGAATATCCCTGAAATATTGGTGTGGCCGTAAGTTAATTTTTGTTTTTTTTTTAAGTTAACCATTCATTATATTTACGATCACTTCAATGTTAATAAAATATGGCTGTCGTATTTTTTTCTTGGAGTTGTAGTATTTAAAGTTTTCAAAAATGATTTATATATGCCGGACTTATACATCTTTTAGTTAAAATTTTTGTGTTTAGTTTGGTTTGCTAACTCGTAATTAAAATAAAAAAACAAAATAAATGAACTCACACAGAGAAAAATATTCCTTCAATAAACAACTTTCATTGAAAATAAAACAAAAAATCAACTAAAAATTTATTTAAGTTAATTAAACTTTTGCTTAAAAATTTTAATAAATTACCAGCCAGTTAAATTTTTTATTGATTTTTGGTTTTATTTTCAATTAAAGTTGTTAATTGCCGGAACATTTTTTTCCGTACGGAGCTTGTCTTGTTTTGGTTTGGCGATTTATTTGGTTTTGTGGTAATTTTTTCAGTTATTAAAATTTGTTTTTAGTTTTGGGCGTTTTATTTTGTTTTGGCGATTTGTTGGTTTTTCTACTCGCACACGAAGAGTTCCCTGCACGCTTGTTTCCTTTTTTCGATTTTATTCTGTTTTACATTTTTTTAGTACGAGTACTGCAGCTTTTTTAGTTTTGGCGTTTTGTTTCCTTTTGAGGATTTGTTCGGTTCTTGGCAATTTTAATTTGCTTTTTTTTTACAATACATATATTTAATTGAAGCGATTTTTTATTTTTGGCGATGTTTTTAGTTTTTGGCGACCTTTTTGTTTCTGTGATTTTTTTGTTGCATTTTAGCAGTTTCTTTGAGCCTTTTTTCATTTTGCCGTTTTTTCGTTTCAACATTTTTTTAATTTTTGAATTTTTTAATTTTAGCGTTTTTGATAATTTTAAAAGTTTGCAAGATACTGGAAGTTGTCAAAATTACATTAACTGATACAATACACTTTAATTTTGATTTTTTTAATTTTAGTTTAGTGGAGTCTGCACTAATTTCAAGCGTATACATAATCGAATTAGCCTATATAGTGGTGAATAAAATATAAATAAAAATAAAATAATATATGGTAATTTTGTTTAGCTTTGATGCTTTTTCTGAGTTTTGGTGCTTTTGTGTGGTTTCTGTTAGATTTTTTTACTTTTTTTTAGTTTTGGCGTTTTATTTATTTTGGTGACTTTTTTCAGGCAGTTTATTTTAGCCTTAGCGACTTTTTTAGTTTTAGCTAATTTTTTTATTTTTGGCGGTTTTTCGGTTTTTTCAAGATTTTTTTTAATTTTGGCGATTTTCCAATTCTGGATTTTTTTAGTTTTAGCGTTGATGAAAATTTCAAGAGTTTGCCTCCTACGGTTTCCGAGTTGTCAAAATTACTCTTAATGATGGAATACCCTTTAATATAAATTTTTTAAATTTTAAGTGTTAATTGGTAAAGTCGACATAAAACTAACACTAACTTTAAAATTTTTAAGTGTCTATATACATACACATAATTGTCGGTATATTAGATAAGCATTTCAAACTGTTTCATTGCACACTTTAGCACACCCTTTAATTTTTAACTGTCAAAGTTTTACATATTCTGTGAAAATTCCAGGTCCATTGCTCTTAGGGCTCTCATGAAAGCTGGTGACAAGACAGACGGACATATGTACATGGCAGCGAAAATAAATAGGGTTCCTTTTCATCTCTGGTTTACGCAACTCTAAAAACACTGATAAACGAAAAACATGTGCAAATGTTTCAAACTGAATTCGAGGAACTCAGCTCACTTTTCTCTTTTCGCCAGAATAATAGTCTAATTTTTATAGTCCACAGCACAATCTTCAGAGATATCGTAAAGTGCGCATCTGTAATGTGTAGTAGCCAGGCAATTCTACTTGAGCCCCTTCAGCACAAGTCTCTAAAGTGCGGAGATAAGCTACAGACGATTGTTCGAACTCGCTCAGTCGGTCGTTTTAGAACAAGTTTGGCAAAATTGGTACAATTGTACTTTTTGTTGGTACTATGCAAATTCGGAAAGTACAATAATACACCAGTAACTAATTTAGTACATTTAAGGAATCTCCTCAGTTTCATCCCACATTTATTTTCAAACGATTGCATATGCCAACTTTCACATTTGAACAATGAAACTCATATTATTGGAAACGGTCTTGTGAAAGCAAAACGCAGCGAGAAAATTAAAAAATGTGAACTCATCCATTTCCAAATAATTTTTCTTCTAAATTCGGATGCTAGAGCACATGATATTAATTTTTATATTTTAAATTTCAACTTAAACAGATGAAGCTATATGCTTTAAAATTCCAACTTACAAGCAAATTTGTGTAAACGATTCGGTAACCAAAAATAAGTTGATTATTACATTGAAAGCAAATAAAAACGTGATTTAAACTAAAAAAATCTTTAAGTACAAATAAGGTCAAAGAAGTAAAATATTTGAAAGTTTTTGGTACAAATTATAAAATTCTCAATTCCATCCTTGTTTTAGACACAAACTAGAGTTGTGTTCAATGGGTCTTTTTGATCTAGTTCGTTCTGTTGGACACAAGTCCGGTCGAAAACTTTTGTTTCGAACCTTCTCAAACATATGATCAAACCAATGTAATTAAAATGTATTTGATCAAAGGTTTGTGTCTTATATGACCGCCTGAACGAGTTGGATCCAGCTCTAATACAATGATCCGTTCGTGAGATATCATCGTCGAATATTTTCTTGATATTCTAGGTTTTTTTGCTTTTTAGGACTGAAGAAACTCATTTTATGGAAAATTTATAAATTTTCGAACACATTAGCGTTGAATTTAGTGGAAACTTCCATTAGAGGCCTGCTTAAAAAGTCTTGAAATGTAAATACATCTAGTTTATTAAATATATTTTTTGGCATGTATTATACTAAACCAATAATAAATACTATCGTTTAATAAGCGATGCACGAGGGATGCATTGGTTTTCGTGTATGTGAATGCTAACAAGCGATGTCGCGAGGACTTCTTGTTCAAAAGAAACAATCAAAATAAGTAGTGTTGATGCGTGTATGCTTGTTATTTTGCATATTGTATGTTTGAGTGTAAGATTTAGATGGTAATCTATTATGTGTTTAAGGGTGGTTTCTTAAAACAAGCGCACACAACTCTCAATGTCAATGCATTTCTGCGTTTGTATGTGCGCTGACAAATCAAAGATCGTACACACAAGGTGTGTGCGTATGTACATGAATGACGTTTGTATACGCGCTCATGAATATGAAGAAGCAATCATCACAAATTTGTCCGTGACGAAGTATTTTCTTTTTTACTCTTATAGCTGCAATAACTGAAACAAATGTCTTGCCAACAGTATTGTTTAGCGTTTGTTTTAGAACATTTCGCTGTATTAAAGCATTTGACAAATCCCTCATGTCTTAAAAGTTCTTGTAATTGGCCCTGTGCAGGACTTTAACTTCCATAGTTACCTGAAAAGTCAATAATTTCTCATATATTTATTTTATATTACAAACGACTGTCTTCTCTCTCTCTCTGTGTGTAGCATTATTCGCAAATAAAAAATAATCCCAACACAATTCAACACAAAAATAGACTTTTTATTGAAATTAAAATTTTATAGTTTAGAATTATGAAAACGCCAAATTGTTGATAACTTTTAAGAAACGGGCTGTAAAATTTTATCGTAAGCGACAATTTACGTCCAAAAACATATTTTAATATTAAAAAAAGACTTCTCCTGAAAAATTTAATTTTTGTCACTTACGATTAAATCGAAAATAAAGTTCGTTATATGGAGAGTACAATCGTTATCGTTATCGAAGCACATTATTGTTATTGTTGCAGAGTTTAATTTTTAAAACACTAAACTTACAAATTATTTGGACAATAAAATCTCAATTGTTCATTTAAGTTTTTTATATTCATGTCCTTCTTAATCGTTTTATTAATTAAATTTTTATTTATGTTCTTACATATACTCGTATTATAACACAGACTAACATTGTTTTCATCACTTTCCGAAGAATTTATTGTAATCAAATCCACTTTAGAGGACATGCAATCAGAGTTATTTTCTTTACTCATTTTATTTGTTTTTAGTTTTGTTATTTAAAGAATTTGTGAAAAACTATATTAAATTTATTTATTTATATTTTAACTTTTACACATCTTCCGCAATTGCCTTCACAGAGAATCACTTGTCATTTAGAATTGACAGACAGTCGTTAAGTGCTCTAAGTGTGAAGTGATCCAAACTTTTTGTAGACAATTACCGAAATGATAAAAGTAAAGATAACATTAACATCAACAGCATTAAAACAACAATGGAAAAAATTCTTTCTTTCCCACGTATCAGTAAGGGAACGGAAGGGGGAGGGGTGGCATTAGATCATAAAGTTATTTATTGGGAACCTTACTAAGATATAGCAGAGACATTTTGATAAATTCAATTGTTTGTAACATTTAAGATTTGAATTTTTATACAAAATTCATACACCGAGTATTAAGGCATATCAAACAGATACAAGCATTACCAAAATTTCTCATTACACCCTTATGAGCAACAATTAATTTATTTTTGACAACTACTTTGTGAAGAGTACATGGTTGCATGTAATGCGAGTAATTGTATTTAATATGCCTTGATACGAATTTTTCCATAAAAAAGTTTAACGCAACAAGTTTCTAAAACAGGCGCGTAAATTGCTTTTTAAAAAATTTCTCAATTTTATTTACGATTTGTCCATAAGATTTTAACAGCTTTATTTATAAAAATTATGAAGGCTTTATAAAGGGTTTTAGCACAGATTTTCATACAAAGTTTTTCTATTAAGCCTTTATAAAGCCTTAATAAATTTTATAAATAAGGCTGTAAATTAATAAGAGCTGCTTTGGAGATGTTTAGTCTAAAGCAAATTTTATTTCAATAACCACTTACTTACTTACCGGAATTCGGTTAATTTAGCTTGAGCCAAATATTGGAAGTTTTTCGAATGTATTGCTACTGTTAGAGTCAGTCACAAAAGGCTCGAAGTAACATTGAGAAAATTTACTATTTTTTTGGCTGCAGAGTAAAGTTTAAATGAGTTTACACTTCGGGTAGAATTTTCTTTATACTCGTAGTGGCAAAGCGAACAGCTGATTCATTTTACTTGAGACATGAAACGGTAGTGCCCGCTCATTATACCTTTTGCGTAATTATTTTCTGTCACTTATAAATTGTAATTAAAATTATAATAAAATAAACATAATAATAATAATGATGATTTAAGTAGAATATCCCAAAAAAATTGCACAAATGTACATTATTGAAAATAATTAGTGAACTTGAGCTGTAAATTATCTGTTTAAAAACTTAATGACCGCTATAAGCTTAACTAAGTTCTTTTGATATTCCATTATGGCCAATGAATTTATATAAAATGCAATAAAGTCAGTTATAATAAAAACTTCAACTGCAAAGAATTATGACAACTATAAAATAATAAAATTTCCACAAATGTTCTTAACAGGTTAATTTTATTACCTGGCAACACTGATCATACTCCTTATTGAGACCGCTGTTTTAAAATTAAATAACAATGTAATGAGCCTGTTCAGTAAGCAGGCCTTGTTCATTCCTTATTTAAAAAAGGTGTCAAGTCCTCGGGCGCTTGAAAAGCATCTCAGATTCAGGATGAAGCTGGTATTCAATGGAAATTTCCGTTTCAATAGGCTGAACTTACAGTTCATTTACACAACGGACCTGCGCAATGCGTAATCTTGTTCATTTAATTCATGATGTAGAGAACTTGTCCAAAAGTCGGATATCATCTCGTATATTGGTCGTGCGCTTATTAATCTGTTTTAAATTTGGATAAGAAAAATTAAAAAAAAATTTTTTGGGCGATTTTATTTTTTCTTTTGGTGATTTTGAGCTGAATTTTTAAACAATTTTTAAAATCAATGGTTGCAGAAACTACATTAATTTTTTTAATACAGTTTGTCCAAAATCGTTTGGACAATAACTGACCATGTCATGCACAAGTTTTTATACTTATATTTTTTATATATTTTATTGATAATTGGATTGTTTTTTTAATTAATGAATTAACACTTTTGTGGATCTGAAAATTGGAACATTTTGTACAATATTTCCAATTTCCAATTTCAATTAGAATCTCCGAGGTTGTCATTAGACTAAAAATTTAAAAGAAACTTACTTACCTTTAAGCTTTTGAATTATTCACATTAAATTTCATTAAAATTGATTTTAATAATTACAATTTGTGCAACACTGAAACATATTATTTACATACATATGTACAACATTGAAGTAAAATAGAAAATAAATGAAAAACGAATCACAAATCAAAAGCAAAAGTAAGAGAATTTGTATTGTATTGGACGATACCCTACCCAGCAGACAAGGTAATATCCCCTTTGTTTAGTGAAAGGCCATAAGAACTAACCTCCTTCTTTGGTTTTCATTCTCTTAACCCCCTAAATTATAATCCTTCTTGGGAAGTGGTTATAATTGGATTTCCCTTTCAAGGTTGGTCCTATCAGCATCTTTATCGTTCCCTCCTTGGAAGAAAATCCTTTAAATAAACCCAGATTTATTCACAGTTTGAGTCATGAAAATACAGAACAAGTACTGAACATTAAATAAAATAACAGAAAATGTCAAAGTTTTTTCCTAATGAATACTTTATACAGAATATAACTCTAAAACACAGTACTGTTCTGTATAATACAGAACGAATGGTCACCGTATCCGTATCGTACATAAAAAATTCTACAATGAAACTACCTGAAAATATTTTTTCTTTGCTTAAGCTGTCTTTACATGCTAATACAATGTATTAAGACATGTCCAAAAATGCAGTAGATTATACAAAATCTTCTCATGTAAACGCAAAATGTATCGAGTAGTAGAGAATACGGATAGAAAATTTGACAAGCGGTCGGTAAATGTTTTGTTTTCTAAACCATTTTAGAAACTTAAGTATTTTCATCACACCAGAGGTGTATTTCAAACTAAACATTGGCAGCACTAATGGTATTTATTTAAGGTGTTAACACTTTTGCAGAAACAACCAAAATCAACTCAGGAAATGTTCATGTTGTTTTTGTAAATATTGTACAACTGCAACCATCAAGTAGCTGATGGTACAAGCAAAACCAAACAAACAATAAACAAACCTATGTGAAAAAAAAATATATTTGGTAGTAAAATTACATTGAAATAATAAATTGTTTTCTCCAATATTCAGTTTTATTAGTACACATTCTTTTGAGCAATTTTCCAGTTTTTATTAACTTAACAGTTCAATGTATTTGCTTGCATTTTACTTATAGTATCAGTGTAAACATGAAAAATACCTACAACAGACTCTTGTTCTCTTTTCTTTAAATACGGAGAGAATTTCATAATATTTTCATTCTACAAAGTCGTAATACTTTGTATTACTTTGTATTACTTTGTATTATTATTAATTACTATTCCTAAGTTTATGTCCGACCCTATTCGGGCGTAATAATTTTAAGATTTAAGATTTGAATACTTATTGTTATTTCATTTTTGAGGATAAAATAAATAAATATATGCTTTAAAAAAAATAATTCGTTGCTTAAACAAAATTTTGATGCTCGATACCCAGCGAAAATCGAATGCAACTCATAATAAAGGCCATAAATATATTTGCCCCAAAAAAGTATATATATACCAAGCCTACACGAATCTTTTAAGAATTTTTGTCAAGTTTTTTAAACGAGAATCGACAGAGTCTTGTTCCGTTCCAATTTTTTTTTTGCATATACAAATATATTTAAATCCTTTTCACTTATTCACTGAACGAGAATCAAAAGCGCTATCAAATCGTGAAAATAATTTTCATTTCTTAAGCTACGGTCACACTTGTCAAACATTTGCCGCCCAAAAAAGCGTAACCACTAATTGGTAATGAAAAATCTTTCAATTCACACAAAAGTTTGTCAAGTTAAAGAGTAGCCAACAATGTTGGATTCTATGATATTGTCTATTAGTTGTGTTCGAAATTGTTTAATTTGATAAACAAGTGTCGGGATCAAAACTTTCATTAGTGTTTGTTGGTTACGCTTTTTTGGGCAAATTTGACAAGTGTGACCGTAGCTTTAGTTTTACAGAACTCGAATCAACGCGGAGAGACTTAGATTTGATTTTAATTGTAACTAGTGTAATTTAAGGTCGACCAAACCTCTCACATTTTGAATGTAAATACTTTTCTACACTATGTGGTTATGCCATGGTTAAAAATGTAATTTTGTCTATATATATATAATTTTTATTTTTTAACTGGAAATGTATAATTTACTTATCATTTTATATAAAATTTACACTCACTTAATCCAAACGCAAACGAATATTATGGTAAATCACTTTTTTTAATTAATATCCCGCAACGTTTCCGAATGACTAAGATACTGAAGGCCATGGAATTAGTGATCGCATATGTGACTGAAGGCGATGAGGTAACCTTGAGGTAGGCATTACTTTAAAGTGACAAATCCGTCACATCGATACGTGCAAGCACCTCCAGAAAGAAGGACACTGAACGGACTAATGAAAAATTATAGTGTTAGTCTATGCTGCGTGCTATAATATTGCGGTGTTGAGTGTGATGATACTGGCGAGAAGTTGGCGAGGTCCGGTTTTATGCTGGTTGGCCGAAAACTATCTATAAGTTATTATAAAATATACAGTTCAGTAACTTGGTGTTAGGAGTAAATAATCGTTCTTGGGATAGTAGGGGACATCAGAACCTTATGGCCGAGACTTTAGGTGGCGAGATGCGAATTACCATTAGGTATGAATAACAGGGTTCTTACTGTCCCAAAGAAAACTCGCAACCCTCGAATTCGGCCCTTTATGAGTGGATGAGAGAGAGAGAGAGAGAGCCCGGAGATAATGAAATAACTCCAGGATGTATCACGGATACAGATAGTACGAATATAGCTTAGAAGAAATTCATGATGAGCCCTAATGATCTCCATAAGCACCACTACCCTTCCTAATATAACCTAGTGCTCTTAATCATATTTGACATGAAAAGTTTGCCTAATCTCCCTACAAAATTGTGTTTTTCTTTTAACATTTTAAATAATCTTTATTAGTATTTTTTTTTTAATTTATTATAATTTATACTTACGTGTATTAATTACTTTGAAATTCACTCATACCAAATTTGTTGACTCTTGCTATTATATCTTTCAAGAAATAAGATTATTATTGATTACTTCGTATGAGAGGAATTCCTTTTCTCGGTTCTATTTTACCAATATTTTAAATTACTTCGCATCTCTCTCTCAAAAGAGTCCATACAAAATATGAAAACTCTTACTGTTATAGCTTTCAAAATAAAACATATTTCGTTCTTATGGGCGTGACACAGCTCACTTTAAGACGTGACAAGTAGCTTACAACCTACCGAATACATACACAAAGTTTCATAAAAAATCGCTTGAGTCGTTTCGTAGGAGTTAAGTTACAAACACCGTGACACGAGAATTTTATATATGTATGTATACAAGTATATGTGGATAAAATATATTTTCAAAAACGTTTTTGAAAGTAAAATTTAAAACAAATACGATCCCGCAAACCGCATTCAAAACAAATCAATGACTTTCCAATTAAAGACATTTGAAAAAAAATTTAAATTTATGATCAATTGTATTTTAGAAAATGACACTTCTCAAACTTATTCGATGCTTAATATACGAGTATGCTCTAAAATTATTTGTTTCTTCTTACCATAAAAATTTCATTATGATGCCATAAAATAAGCATTTAGATAAAAATTTAAAAAAAAACTGCAAAAAGTATGACCAATTTGTTTTCAAAGTGGCATAACCCAATAAACAATAAACCGCAGAACGATATGATAACGAAAACTTTATTTCTCATCTCTCTTATTATTACTATAACTAAGTTTATTTGCGATACTGGTTAAGCTCAATAATTTTATCTTGCCTTAAGATTTTAGTACTCATTTTAAGCAGATTTTTTAAAATACAATAAATAAATATAAGTATTAAAAAAAAATAAAACTTTATGTGTGTGCAGTTAAATTAATTATTTTGCTTCAACTTTAATATTTTTTCAATGACTTTTTTAACTTTTCATTTTGAATAGCTCTCCATTTGAACAGTTGTCTTGATTTAAGGCTGGTATTTACTATCATACACAATCGTGTGACTTTTGAGAAAATACAACCCTGGTATTGTGGGGTTTATTAATATTATTCAAAAGACAGATTATTCAAAAGATTAGATCAGGCTTGTAGTTTTTTGTAAGTTGTGCAAATGTGTAGTATAGTGAGTACCAGCCTTTAAACTGTAACTACTTGACAAATGACAAGTAAAAACCATGCCCTTAATAAAAACAGTGCATAATTAAGTAACATGAACATAATTAGTAAAGAACAAACGACAGACAGGCAAGACTGTTGTAAATTTAGAGATGGTAAGATTGAGCTTTCATTACAAAAGAGCTTTCAGCAAATTGTAATACGATGAATCAAAACAATTCAAATATTCCATTTGCATAAAAGAAATCTACATAAATTGATAAATCACACAGTGGAGCAAACACAAGAGAACGCTGATTATGAAGGTTTAGTAGCCTTCGAAAACAGCTAGTTGTTCCGTTCAACTATGTGTTGTTGTTAGAATATTTACAACTAATTTTGGTGTTATTTGTTCATTAATAATTATCACATGTAATTTGGCTTGCAAAGCGATAAGAGCTTTAGCCTGATCAAATCAGAAATATAGAAACAAATGAAGTTCCGAACAATAATAATTAAAATTAACTAGAACGATATACAGTTCACAAAACTAAATAATTTTTGGGCCTGAAGGTATAATTTTTCCAAGAGGCGATCAAACGTTTTTGTTTGGGGCTGCTGTAAGATATAAATATTTAAGCAAAAATAACACACGTTATGACTTAAGGCCCAAAGAAATAACGCCCAAATAAAAAAATTAAATAAAGCCCAATAAAATTAAAGAATTTTTAATTCAGCTTTATTTCATTTATTTTGGGATTAATTTCATCTTGAGTTTGGTTTAATTGGGCTTTATTTCATTTATATTATACAAAAACAATAAAATTGTGGCGCTATGAAATAAGGCCTAAGGGAATAATGCCCAAATAAGAAATGAAAGCACCCCCAATAAAATAAATTAAAAAAATAATAAATAGTGCCCAAGAGAAAATTTATGAAAAAACACCCACTATAAACGAAATAAAGCACAATGAAACAAAACTCAAGTTGAAATAAAACTCAAAATATTTAAATAAAGTCCAACCAAACCCAAGATGAAATAAAGTTCAAAATAAATGAACTAAAGCCCAATTAAAAATTCCTTAATTTTATTGGGTTTTATTTCATTTTCTTATTTGGGCTTTATTTCTTTGGGCCTTATTTCATAGCGCCTGAAATTGTTTGTGTGTATTTGAAACTTTGTATGTATATTCTTTATAAATAATAAAACAATTTCATAAAATTTGCAAACCAAAATCTTTAACGAAGCAATATTTTGTAATATTTATACAGTCGACAATTATCAAATCGCATGGAAAGTGCACTTATGCCTAAAGTGTGTGTAAATAAAATATGTACTCATGTGCCTGCGAATAAATACTCAGAGTATTTTTATGCTTATGCGAATGATTATAACTGATACAGTTTACAAATTTTGGTAATTGTCGTTAGTAATGCGTAATTAAAGGAATGTGTATGAACATAGTCATTGATTATTTATAGCTAAACGTATTCGGTTTAAGCTTGATGCGTGTCTTTGCATATGAACATTGTTTAATTTTTATCTGTACTCATTTCTAATTATTTGACGACCAATACTCCAAGAGTAATTAAAACGACACTTTCGCCATTCTCTAATACAGATCATAAGTTTTGCATTAAACACCACTAGTTCGAATCGAAACCTTTACTTTTGCTTCAGATTTTGTTCGAGCTGTTTTTTGCAATCTATTATCCCTTTATATATTTTTATATTTCGCCCAGCGTAAAATTAATTTCTGTCTCTGTAAAATTTGGCGACCTTTTGTTTATTTATTTTTTAACTTTTTGGTTGTGCAAAGAATTGAAAGCTTTTGAGTTATGACACTATTGAAATTAATGAGTGATATATAAACTTACAACGGAAAATGAATAGCCTACTCTTAGGAGCAATCAAAAATAATAAAGCTTTCTGCAAAAGACTTTTACAGTGGAACGTGTTAATAAATATGAGTAAAAAAATAATTTAAATTTTCTGTTATCTAATATAGGAATAATTATTATAAAAAAACAAAACCTGACCAAAGCCAAATCCTATTTTTCTATTCAGAAAAAATAAAACAATATTTCGATTTAAAACTTTCTTAGTATCAATTAAATTTCGTACTATTATCTCAAAATTTAATTTCAAATGCTCTGCTATACTTGAATAATAATAAGAATTTTATTTTCTTTTTAGGTAATTACTTTAAAGCAATGTGTTCATCAGCAAATATTGGTATGTGATTTTTAATTAGAAAAATTATTATGCTCTCAGTTAAGATTGTAAACTCAGTACTAAAACCATAATGATAGTATAAAATGTGTTATGTATGGGACACTATCCCATAATAAAGAATTAATAATGAAAGTTTCTTTAAAATTCAATATTAAATTTTTACTTGAAAAAAAATTAGGATCCTTAATAAAACAAATAATAATTTTATAATTATTTTTAAGGAATGCTCATCAGCAAATATTTTTATGTGATTGTTAAAATGCTCTCAGTTAAGATTTTAAACTCGGTCCTAAAACCATAATGATGGTATAACATGTCGTCGACCCAGAACAGTTTTGCTTCACCGACCATTCTTAAAAAAAAATTAATTAGGAATGGAATATATATATTTTGAATACCCTCTTTCTGAACCAAAAACGTGTTTCACGAAATTTATTATGGTTTCTCAGATATTTAGCATTCATTTTGCTCCATATCCACTATTTTTAGGTTTAATAAGTATTGTTTTGCTATACACGCCACTGTTTGGCGATTGGGTCAAATTCTTCATACACAAGTGTACAAAGTTAAGTTAACTATGATTTTGCTTCGTCTTTATAAGAAATTAATTATAAGAAAAGAAGGTGTCGTAAGAAAATTTCAACGGCGACTGCTTAGCAAAACCATCATCACCAAGACGCAGCCGCCGATTAAATGTTTTAATGTAAACTTATTAAGCACTTAAATAAAATATAAGAAACCTTAATTATGCATGTTTGAGTATAACAAAAATCATTTAATTTCATTCTTTACATTAAATATACTTCAATTAATTTTTTTTCTTGTATAAGTGTATAAGCAGGTCGATAGTTAAAAATATTAAGGCGGCGTTAAACGCCTCAAGAAATATAAACAAAACAACAAATTCCCAATTCACAGCTGTGACAGAGTAGTTAAGTATATATGGAGCACATAATTTATTTTTGAAAATAAATTAAGAAATGTGGTGCATATGGCACAAAAGGTATTTTTACTTTTACAATAAAGTAATATTCACTTCTAACTTCATTGATGTAAATTCACAAAAATTTAAAATTTTCTTCAAAACATGTGTCGGATTGCACAACTGAAATCGATCGGGTATATTTTGAGAAAACGTCATGTTAACCTTGTCAGTCGTTTTTCTCCACTCCAACTTTGTGGCATATGGGCTAAACCTATTTTGAGGCGACGATGTGCTATGAGACACTATCTCATAACAAAGAATTATTAATGTAAGCTTTCTTTAAAATTCAATATTAACATTTTACCTGTAAAAAAATTGGGGTCTTTAATAGAACAATAATATTTTTATATGAGTTTCTTTGTAATAATGCAGACACATATTCCGCTAGCAGCTAGAGCGCCAATTTTCATTAATTAGCAATTCTTTAGCATCTAATTAGCAACTAGTTAGCATCAGCTTGCTTCTTCTTCATGTAACCGTACGATGTTATAATTCCCAACAGAAATGTTTAAGAAAAAACTCCTCTTTGTATTTTTAAGAAAACTAGAGTTTAAATTGTCCATTTAAAAAAAAAATATATATATATACAATTCATATGTACACCAAGATTTCTTGTACGCAAGTTCTTAAATATCTTCAAATAATACAATCTTAAACTAAAAGGCTTGAACAAAGATAATCACGCATTTGTTTTATTAATCAAATATAAAAAGTGTATGTTCTTGTGAAATGTTTTCGTCAAAATATACTTCTTATCAAAGAGATTAAGTTTTTTTAAAGCTTTTTTAAGTCAAGTGGATTTTTTTTTACTTTCCAATAAGGAAAGGAAAAATTTATTATTTTAGTTTAAGTTTTAAAATTAATTTAAATTGAATACTTTAATTTGTGTTTAAAAAAAATTTTAAGTAGTAGTATATTATATTAAACTTGAAATTAAGACCCACTATATCTGTAATTACAGCAATATAAGACTTATGCTTAATAAATCAGTGAATATTTAACATAGTTTAAGTTAATTTTCATAAAAAATAGAAATTGATTTAAATACACTTTCATTATTTCAGTGGCTAATTAACGTTATTATCAAACTACCTACGTTGAAAGTATGGTAGCGCTACAATATTTGCAAGTATTATGGAAAGCTTTCCAAAGAACAGCTGTTCAATATAAATAAGAAAGTTGATTTATCAATTTGCAGAGAAATGAAATAGCAAAAAATTCATTTTATGATACAAAAAGAGCATCAGAACGCATTTTTCTATTTATATATTTCATGATATAAAAATATGTACATATGTGTTACATTTGTTGCATATTTTCGAAAATTAAATGAAATTCATTTTAATACGACCACATGATGTTCATGTACATGGCTTCAAAAACACATGCACAAAACATATGGTATGTTTGTAAAACTTAAACAAAACTTAAATGCACAATGTTGGCTATTTAAGATTCACTTAATTTTGTTGTGAAAAACAAAATTTTGTGTTTAAATCAGATTTAAAAATAAAATACACATAATCATTGACTGATTTATTATCCCTTATTTTCTGAATTTTTTTAAAATTATCTACCACTTTTTTCAATAAATACATATTTGCTATTTTTGTTTTGCTACTGCCATTACAAAGAAATTGTGTTGGAAAAACTGTGTTAAATTATAGATTTGTGTTGACATTTTTATTTTATTGCCACTAAATCAAAAATATCTACAAAAACTGTTTTTATAATAAAATGTAGCCATAAATGTCAACTGAGTGCAGTTTCGTTAATGCTTAAAGATTTATTATCGTTTTTTTCAGATTTTTTGACAGTGAACCACGAGTATTAAAAAGTTTTTAAGTTAACTTTTATTTTATGACTCAATAAATATAGTTTTAAAAAATTGTTGGGCTTGTGCGAATTGTTTGGAAAAGTTTCATAATACTGTTATGTGAAGTAAAAATCACTTTACAAATTGCAGTCATTAATTAATTAGTTAATTATTAGTAAACTAAGATGATAACTGTTGTTTAACTAATACTTCATATTCGCTCGTGCAAGATATTGAATTAGTGCTTAAATTGGTTCGGAAAAACCAAAATATAATAGAAAATAATAAATACAAAGAAGATGCTGAACAATGTACATATATACGTGTGAAATATGTCTAAATTTTTTCACAAAACAATAGTACCAATTAAGTTACACAATATGTTTAATATAATAAAATCTGATGATATTGCGTTTGGACGAAAAAAAGCCGCAGTTGTGATTCTTTAAAACAATTATTGTTTATTGTCTATGCTAGAAATTTCGTGTATTTACTTTATGATTTTGTTCAAAAATTATATCCAACAAATATTTTTTCATGTACACATTTTTCAAACTATTGTATAGTATGTACTTTGATTTAATTTTTATGTTTTAAAAACATGGTAATAATATTTTTATTTTTCATTATAAAAAACAACAACCATTTTTGAAGGCATAAATAGTTGTCAAGGAAATTATTTATGCCTTAATTCAGTAAGAAGATTTAGGACGTTTTCGTTTGAAAATATTTTTGAGTTCTTGTGTTTGTGAATTCTCTAAAATACTTTCTTCAAAAATGGTTGATGTCTGTGATAATGAAAAATAAAAATATTATCATGTTTTTAAAATACAAAAACTAAATTAAAGTATTATACAATAGTTTGAAAAAAATATGAAAGAATATGTGTTGGATATAATATTTGGAACAAAATCATAAAGCAAATACACGAACCTTCTAGCATAGACAATAACTAATAATTGTTTTTTTCGTCCATAGACAAGACGATACAATCGTCGAACAGAATTAGGGTAAACATGATTTTTAGGTTCTATTTCATTGGGAGTATTTGCTTTTGGGCGTTATTGCATTAAGGCGCAATTCACGCTAATAGCGTGAATTATTTAACCCATCTCAATTATTTACAATCACAATCAATACAAAACAAAAATGCAATACAACAATAATAATCGTAACAACAAGGGAAGCGATTACAACAAAAATTAGCAACAAAGGCCTTTTATCTTTTAAGATAGACTACTATTTTCACAATTTATTTGATGAAATTTATTGGCGCAAAAAAACGCAACTTTTTATTGCTGCATACGAAATCTCACATGTCTGAATACAAAATTTGCCTTTTATTTCTTTCAAATTTTTGCTAAAGACATTTTTTACATCAAATTTAAATATCTGAAGCTAAAATGAAAATATAGCTTTTGCCGCAAATAGCAAATTTTAGATTATGACGAGTTTTAATTAACAGACTTTGTCTGCATACTTTTTTATGTTTGTTACTTCATAACACGGTGCGTGTTAGACAGATTTTAGATTTTTTTTGCTAAGAGCATATAGCATCCATTTGGTGCCATTGTCAAAAAAGTGGGTGGAAGCACACCCTGTAATTTTTTCCTTTGATCTTATGACATTTTTCTGATTAGACTGCTGCGAGGCTTAGAACACACCATGGGTTCTCTCTTGTAATTACACAACTTCAAAATTGAAAATAGGCGAGGCCACGCCCATTAAAATCTGCTACTACATTTGATATGGTTCTAGCTAACTATTTTACGAAGCTTGACAAACACCCAGAGCTCTGAAAAAGACTCAATATTGCATTTAAAAAAGTGGGCGGTGGCACACCCCTTACAACTTTATACTTTTTTCACTTGCTTCTACACGCCTGAACTCTTGAAAATAACTTGCAAGAAACATTTAAAAAGTTGGCGGAGCCCATGAAAGAAAAGTGGCTAGGGTTAAATTATGTGTACTTCTACATATCCGATTCCCACGAAGCTAAACAAACCGTTTTGGCTCCTAAAATGCAATAATTTTGTACTTAAAGAGAAGTGGATGGGACTGGGTTAGTTCCCTGAACAAATAAAATTAATACTATAAATTAAGAAATAAAACTTAAAAAATTTTTACCGACTTCAAATACAATTTATGCCCTAATTCTGTTTGAAGATTGTATTGTTTTGTCTATGGACGAAAAAAAGCCGCAGTTGTGATTCATTAAAACAATTATTGTTTATTGTCTATGCTAGAAGGTTCGTGTATTTGCTTTATGATTTTGTTCCAAACATTATATCCAACACATATTTTTTCATATATTTTTCAAACTATTGTATAATACTTTAATAGGACATTTACATTTTGTCGAAATCTAGTACTTACGAGATTTCGAGCTAAATCTAACTGCTTTTTACTAGATTTATCATACAAAACAAAATCTAGTTTATGAATAGGCAATCTAATTTGTAGGCAATCTAATCAAAATCTAATATTTTTATTTTATTTTTACCACCCTGTGCAAGACATTTATACAAAAGATGATTGAATTAGCTACGGTCTGTTTAAAAATGTGTGTGAATTGGCTACATTGTAGTTGTTTGGTTGCAGTTTAGGAAATTTATTGGTTAATGGGCTTTGTTTTGGATAAAAAATCTTGATAAATGTAAAAAAAACGGTATAGATTTTCATAAAGGTTTTAATTAAAATCTGGTATATTTTGTGCAGGTGTAAATGCCCTATAATTTAACTTTTATGTTTTAAAAACATGGCAATAATATTTTTATTTTTCTTTATCAAAGACAGCAACCATTTGTTAAGAAAATAATTTATAGAATTCAAGCACAAGAACTCAAAAGAATTTTCAAACAAAAGCTTCCTAAATCTTTTTACTGAATTAGGGTATTAGATTCAGTAAAAAAGCATTTTTAAGAGTTACAATATTATGCTATTTATCGGCTTAATTGCATCAAAAATTATAATTTTTTTAAAAATCTATTAAACGGAAATTAATGTAACTCACAGAAATTAGTTTCGCAGTTTTCAATTTACATACAACTCCATGAAGATATAAAAAAAATTGTCTCTCATGAAGAGAATATAAAAATCATTTGTTTTACACGAGATAAAATAAGATATGACGAATTATTCTTGTACTTATTTATATATATGTACATATATCAACAAAAAGATACTCGAGATAAAGTATCTAAAAAAATTATTTATACATACGGGAATACTACATGTATGTTTGTATGTATGTATAAAATGTATAAAATCTTTTTAGAAACTAAGTAAGTGTTAAATCATTAAACAATAATTTAAATGGAAATTTTTTATAAAAACATGATAATTTTTTATGTTAATAATAAACAAACTTTATGATGGTAAGCTTGTGGTCTTAAATGTATAATAATGGGTGTTAATTTTTGCCGAATAAAACGTGCATAGATATCTTATTATATACATACATACATACATATGTACATATGTATATAAAGACTCAAGTTGATGTGGCACAACAGCGTCCATCCACAACAAATCATTACTTTATTGCGACAAGAAAATAATTCTTTCTGCCAAAACAACCGACTTCAATGTAAAGATCTGATAGATGAAGATAAAAAGAAGTACGTGAGATATAAAATTAAATTTTAATGGGCATACCTCCGCCCATTTTTGAAATGCAATATTGTGTGTTTTACAGAGCTCGGGGTACGTGTTAAGTCTTGTAAAAATCGGTAAGGTAGAACCACTTAAAATAAAATATTAAATTTCATGGCGTGACTCCACCCATTTTTTTAATTGGGAGTCTGTGTCTATTTTAGAGCTCAAGGTGTGTGGAAAGTTTCGTAAAAATCGGTTTAGTAGAACAACGTGAAATAGTATCATACATTTTAATGGGCATAGCCCAGCCCATTTTCTCAACTTTTAAATTATGTGATTACAAGAATCATATGTGTGTTATAGTTTTCGCAGCAATCAAATAAGTAACATATCATACAATTATGTAAAAAATGGGACCAATGGGAAGCTGTACTCTCTCAGACAGCAAAAAATTTTTACAATCGGTCTTAAATGTACTGAGTTATGAAGATACACACATAAAAAAATAGAGACGAATTGTAAACCTCTCCTTTTTTTGAAGTCGGTTAAAAAGAAAAGAATTTCTTGTATTCAGTAATTTTTGGCGAAAATCGAAAAAATTTATCGATTTAATTCTATATGATGTGGCCTCTCGACAGCAAATGTTGTTAAAATATCTTACTGGTTACCAAAGTTGATAAGTTTTCGTTATATTTATTATAGCGATATTACTACTCTAACTGTTCGTCTTAAAGCCTAGTACATGGAAAATATTGCCGCGGTCCACTAAAGTCTGCAGGAGAATCCGTTGCAGTCGATTTTGCCGCACTCATAGGAACGTTCCCTTTCTTTACGAGTTGGGTCTGCATCTGAACAAAATTCAACATATGCAGGAGTTAAAGATAAACTACCATAGACAACGACCTGTTTTCGCTGAATGGTTTCTCGAGCAGTTAAAAACTGGCCCTTATTTTCAACGAAAAACTATCTTCAGCGATCAGGTCTGTTTTTGAATAAATTGGCATGTAAGAAAACGTAACCACTAATTACTAATAAAAAACTCTTTGATTCAGACATGAGTTTATTGATTTAAACTGTTTCCAATCATACTGGATTCTATAAAATTGTCTATTAGTTACTATCGGTCCTATGTATAAGCAAAAATTGGCATGAAGTTAGCATAAGTGGCAAAATTGAACATGATCTTAAATAGTTTTGCCATGAAACTTCACATTTAAAATCATGCTAGGACTTAGAGGTAGATTAAGATTAGGTAATGCGAACATTTTTAATGTCAAATTGTATAGAGGAACTCGTTAACACCTAATTCAATTTGGTCCCTTATGCTAACTTCATGCCAATTTTTGCTTTTATATAGGACCGTATATATATATATGAAACTGTTTAATTTAATAAATACGTGTCTGAATCAAACAGTTTACATTAGTAATTAGTGGTTACGCTTTGTTAGGCTTTTGAGGCACATATCACATAGATGTAAACCCGGCCTTAGACTCATAGATATCAATAGCATATACATATACAGCCTTATTTATATATAATTATTATTAAGCTTTATAAAAACTTTTTAAGAAATTTTTTTTTATAAAAATTTAATTTAAAAAAACTTTTTAAGGCCTTAATAAGTTTTATAAATAAGGCTGATAATATATAATAGTAATTTAAATTTGTTTTATTTTATCGCTATATATTCTGCAATATTTATTGATCTACTATGCTAGTTCAAGTTGTTTGTACTTATAATGTGCATTCATAATTTAAATGAGAACGCTGACCTAATCTCTAGTAATTATTGCATTATCAAACACTAGAGGTATTCACTTATGAGTGCGGCTTTTGGATCCGCTGAAGTGTGACAGACGATAGAAAATTTGTTGTTGATATACTTGAAAAAAAAATTAATATATGTGTACATATGTATGTACATACATACATATATGTATGTATAAAGTCAAAACGTTATTAACAATTATAAAATTGTGAAAAACATATAACTTATATTTATTACTATACTTCTATGAATGCCTTTACTAGTTTGAAATCACATGGTAATAAATTAGGAAGGAAAATGTTGGAAGTATTATTAAAATAATTCATTAAATTAATGTTAAAATTCTGCTTTTCTATTTATATTCCAAGTTGCTTTACTTAACACGTGCCATTAGGGCTATAAAAAGTGTATATTACGTGTTTTAATAATGAAGCTTGCTAGCGACAGTTTGTCTATAAAATCTATGTAGAACAAATAAAAAAGTAGGAGATTCCTTTTTGGATTTTTCGGATTTTCTATTTTATAATTTATTTATTATTAATGAAATTATTTTATGTGGCATATTGTCAGAAGTGTAAATACAATAATTGAAATTTATTTGCTAGTGGTTTAGCATGTCTATATACGCATTTCATTGGAACTCATCAGTAGACTTCAACCACAAATTTTGAACAGTCACAAACCTCTTACTTTATGCACAGTCTTTCGAAAACTATATGAGAATTCATAAAATAATAATTAGTTGCTAGGTTTTGTATCATTTTCAAAGCCTAGTAAGCTTGTGTTTTCTCAGTGATTTTCAAAAATATTATTATTTCATAAATTCTCATGTAGTTTTTGAAAGTCTGTGCATAAAGTAAGAGGTTTTCGACTATTCAAAATTTGTGGTTGAAGTCTACTGATGATTTGGTTCAAACGTCAATGAAATGCGTATATAGACGTGCTAAACCACCAGAAAATAAACTTCAATTATTGTATTTATTTATTATTTTTCTTGTTTATTAATTTATTCAGTGAAGTGCCTCTCCCACACTTATTATATAATAATATACAAACTCCAGCCTATATAATCGAATATCTTATCTGATATAGAAATTAAAAAATAAATTAAGTACTCGGAAAATTTTTATATTTTTTTTTCGATCTTATTAGTTTTTGAGGTTTTTTTAATTTTGGCGATTATTTTGTTTTTGGAATTTTTTCGGTTTTTGACTTTTTTTAATCTGGCGTTTTTTTTCTTTTTTTACGATTTTTTCGTTTATTGGCGATTTATTTGGTTTCGGTGCTTTTTTCGTTTTGACCGGTTTTTCGGTTTTCAGCGATTTTTTTTGTATGGGCATTTTTTTTATTTTTGGATTTTATACTTTTAGCGTTTTTGAAAATTTAAATAGTTTGCTTCTTACGGTTTCCAAGATAAATCAAGTTGTCAAAATTGCATTAACTGTTAGAATACTCTTTAATTTAGAGTCTGCATAAAATAAAATTTTAATTGTCTACATATAATTGTATGTATATACATATAACATTTTCCGTTGCTCGCCTTAGAACACCCTTTAATTTTAAACCGTCATATATTTTTTGTTGTAGCAGCCAAAGTTTTACCTCTTTAGCCCTCTTGAGCTTTTTTGGTGACCAGATTCGTGCAACTAAAGTATTACTTAAATTAATTCAATTTATCGATTAGGTTCAAAATAATTTTGTAATTTCATATCAGCTGATATAAACTTGATAAATACGCACGTTATTTGTAAAGATTTCCTTGACAAACTGTAAATTGTTGGTTAATGTTTGTTTTAAATTTCACGTGCAAAAACCAATTTAACTGGTTTACAATAAAATTCAAAACGATAACAAATAACGCAAATGAGAATAATTAAGTTATCAACGATTTACAAATCGCGGACAAGTGCGAAGGAAGGTTTCCTTTGGTATCATGTAAAAGTTAACTCACTAGATTAATTTTACAAAATAGTTTTGATGAACAATTTCCATTTCCATATATTTGAATTTGATTTGTTAAGTGGTTTTGACAACTAAAAAATCTGTGAAATTTTTTTAGATCTTTTATATTGCGTGAGCTGAGCATAACGCTAATTAAGCAAAATAACAAGCAAATATTTTTAAAACTTTTTCTTAAAGTTTTAATATTTATAATAGTTGCTAAAATTTTACTGGATACTACATACTACTGTATTATTAACTTGTGTTTTATTTAATTTTTAACACAAATAATTTTAGTAGCTTGAAAGTGCCAAACTTGGCGCTGAATAAATTAAAATTGTTAATTTTTCATAAAATATTTTATTAGATAAACGTAGTGATCCGCAAAGTGCATTAACTGGAACAAGTGCCAAATTAAATATTTGAGATTTTGATCATTCTGGATCAATCAACAGCAAAATGTGTTGGCTTTAATAATTATAACATGATTGCACAATGGAGCGTCTTGCCAAATTATTTATGCTAAGTATAAGAAAAAAAATAATAGAAATAACCATTTGAAGTTAAATTTATTAAAATTAAACATAATAGAACCCATGGCAAATATCGTTCTATTATTGCAAAGCCTTATCTAAATAAAAAAAAAGTTATCAAAATTAAACCTTTCAAAATGTTAGTAATAGCATACATAGTTATTATCAGATTGTTAGTTGGTATAAATTTGTTTCACTTTGAGTTATATATCATCCTGAAATTTTGTGCACAGATAAAGAAAGTAATAAGAAACACCTTTTCTTCACGAAAAGAACGATATGCTATATTTTGTCGAAATTTTGCACTACCAAGTAGAATAATTTTATTGAGAATTTTGTTTATTAGTTAAATCTTCACCTCCTATATACATGTGGTTTCAGACTTATTGATAAAAACTCTAACCTCAAATAAAAAGATTAAGTTAGTTTGACAGGTTACTGATTACTGAGAAGAAAGAGTAAAGGCTTATTAAGGCTTCTCAGTTATCCGACTGTAATGTAACGGTAGAAAACAGCTGATTGATATTGTGGTGTGAAAAGTAATGAAAATGTTTACAGAGATGTAACCGGAATGTAGGAAGCTGTATACTAGTTTTCACCCAACAATATCTATCAGCTGTTTCCTACCGCACAGTTACATCCCATTACAGTCGTCTAACGGAGACATTAGTGTTACGTTCACTGGTCATTCACACACGAGCATAACTGTGCTGTTATAACATGCCAGCACAGAGGGCGAAGAGAGGGTTTTTAGTTGACATAATTTTTCAACCAGCTACCATAAGGGTTGTCAGATGTTTTCCGATCTATTTCGCCAAATTGATTTTTAAAAAAAGTCGCCAAAAGGAGAAATAAATTCAGTGAAGTGCGACTTTGACCCGCGCACCAAGGGTTCCGTACGGACACGAGATATGTAATTCAATACGAACTTTAGCCAATATAAACTATAGTTTTGGCAATTTTTTCGTTTATTGGTTTTTTCGGTTTTAAGCTTTTTTTTAGTTTTGGGGTTTTTTGAATTTTTTGGCCCTTTCTGAGTTTTGGAACTTTTTTTTCTCGTTTTGGCGATATTTTTTTTGCTTTTTGAAGTTTTTTAATTTTGGCGGTTTTTATTATTTTGGCGTTTTTTTATTTTGGCGATTTTTTTATTTTGGCGATTTTTTTAATTTTGGCGATTTTTTTCATATAGGTGTTTTTTTTTGTTTTGGCGATTTTTTTAGTTTTGACACTTTTTTCTCGTTTTGAGATTTTTTTTGGGTTTTTGGCGTTTATTTTAACTTTGGTGATTTTTTCGTTTGGCGATTTTTTTTAATTTTGGCTATTTTTTTTAATTTTAGCGATTTTTTTTTCACATAAACAATTATTTTGGTTTTGGTGCATTTTTTGCGTTTTGGCGATTTATTCGGTTCTTGGTGTTTTTTTCATTTTGGCGATTTTTTTCATTGGGGCGATTTTTTCAAATTTGGCGATTTATTTTAGTGCTAGAATTTTGTTTAATTTTGTCGACTTTTTTCGATTTGGCGATTTTTTTTAATTTTTGGCGACTTTTTTCAGGTTTTGGCGATTTTTTTCGGTTTGGCAATTTTATAATTTTCGGATTTTTTAGTTTTACCGTTTTTGAAAATTTCAAGAGTTTACCTCTTACGGTTTCCAAGATATAGCAAAGTGGTCAAAATTACATAGTCAAAATTGCACTAACTGATGGACCACCTACAGGGTGGCCCAGAAAGACCGAAGTGGTGTAAATTCCTTATAACTTTTTATTTAAGACATATTTTTTAATTTTTTGTTTTTTAAATACAGTAAATTTATAGGGAATATTTTTAGATTATTTGTTAAAAATGATATCCCGCAAGTGGAGGCCATTTTCTGCTTCGCACAAATGATCTCTTTTCAACACATTTTCCATGACCTTTCGCAAAACTTCCGGTGTTATGTTGTTAATTTCGTCTGGAATATTGGTTTTTAATTCCTCAATAGTCCTAGGCTTATTAACATAAACTTTCCCTTTTAAATAACTCCAAAGGAAACAGTCTGGAGCGGTTAAATCCGGGGAACGCGGAGGCCAATTAAAATTGCTTCTACGCGAATTTATTCTTTCCCCAAAGATGTCGCGTAAAATAGCCATTGTGGCCCTCGGAGTGTGCGCTGTGGCTCCATCCTGTTGGAACCATATTTGCGGATGGTATTCCACGGCTGGCCTTACAAAATTTTCCAATATGGCCCGATATCGATCACCATTGATGGAAATGGCGACATCTCTTTCATTTTCCAAAAAATATGGACCAATGATCCTTTCTGAAGAAACACCGCACCAAACAGTACACTTAACTGGGTGTAATTGTCGTTGATGAAGTACTCTCGGGTTTTCCTTAGCCCATATCCTAAAGTTTTGCTTGTTAACAAACCCATTTAATTGGAAATGGGCTTCGTCACTCATAAATAAGTTATGAATAATGGAAATGGAAAGAGCACATTTGTGCGAAGCAGAAAATGGCCACCACTTGCGGGATACAATTTTTAATAACTAATCTAAAAATATTCCCTATAAATTTACTGTATTTAAAAAACAAAAAATTAAAAAAATATGTCTTAAATAAAAAGTTATAAGGAATTCACACCACTTCGGTCTTTCTGGGCCACCCTGTATATAAAAATTCACTAATTTTACAAATTTCAAGTGTCAATATATGTAAATACAATTGTATGTATATTACATGGGATTTTAACATTTTTCTCTCGCTCGTTTTGGAGCACCCTTTATTTTTAAATTCTCATGTATTTGTTAGGGTTCCTTTCTTCACCTTTGGTGTACGGAACCCTAAAGCCAAAATCATGTAGTATTTTAATCATCCTGAAAGCTAAAATACATAGTAAGCGTATACATAGCATGTGAAATACATTATGCCGGTAGTTTTTTAACAAAAAGTGTTTCTAATAAAATATTTAATAACTCAGTAAATTTCTAAGAATTTTTTTAACACTAACTTGCGAATTACTCTTAATCAATTGTGTTTGATTAATAACGTCATAACTAGTATGGTACCAGTACAAAAATACTGCGTTAGAACAAATCCAAAGTACAAAAGTGACATAAAAAACCGAAAAAATATATGTGGTGAACAAATACACACATATTACATATGTAACTGAAATTTACTGAAATAAAATATAAGTATATTGTTCGGAAGGTTTTAGTTTTTTTCTAAATCTGTGTATAAATTTATATTCGGTTGATACTCAAATTAGTTAGAGGTGAATAAGTGCATACGGGTAAGAAAAACCGGGTTTTTAACAGCAACTCAAGATTTTGGGAGTGTTTGGAAAATTTCAAATACAGATTGTTGTTACCACAAAAAATTGTAACACGTCCAAGATATTTCGAAATTTCATTAATTTTTGTCATACCGTGTATTTACATATATTTTTATTTATTGATATTAATAAATTTATGAAAATTGTTTTTAATCGGTTAACGGATTAATACAAAAATAACCAATTATTAACCGATTAAATAAAAATCTCGATTAGTTAATCGAGCGATTAACCGATAAAGACAAAACCCCGATTAATTGAATGCCTTATCAAGCACTGATCCATTACCGACTTTAAACTTGTTTTAAAGTGCTTACACCTGAAAAAGATTTCAACGTAGAAAAACTATATGTATGTACATTAGAGTGGGCGTTAATTGTATGCATACTTTTTTTATTTCTTCTACTCTAACCCCCCAAATCGGTTGAGTTTTATGTTAAAAAAATACAAAAAAATTTCATACCGATAAGTTGCGTTTTAGGAGGTGCGTCCGGCCCTCAAAGTTGGCCGGCCACCCTAATGTACATACATACATACTAGTGATGTAACGAATGTCAATTTTTGATATTCGCGAATACGAATACGAATACGAATATTATATGCAATATGAAATATTAAAAAATTGTTATGAAAAAGGACTTCACAATCTTGTTGGCGTACTTTAAAGTTAATAAATTCAGTAAAGTGCGACTTTGACCAGCGCACCAAGGGTTCCGTACGGACACGAGATATGTAATTCAATACGAACTTTAGCCAATATAAACTATAATTTTGACATTTTTTTCGTTTTTTCGGTTTTAAGTGTTTTTTTTTTAAATTTGGGGTTTTTTGAATTTATTGGCGCTTTCTGAGTTTCGGCACTTTTTTTCTCGTTTTGGTTATTTATTTGTGGTTTTTGAAGTTTTTTTTAATTTTGGCGATTTTTATTATTTTGGCGTTTTTTTTATTTTGGCGATTTTTTATTTTGGCGATTTTTTAATTTTGGCGTTTTTTCATGTAGGTGTTTTTTTTTGTTTTGGCAACTTTTAAGTTTTTGCACTTTTTTCTCGTTTTGAGGATTTTTTTTGGTTTTTGGCGTTTTTTTTTATTTCGGCGATTTTTTTCGTTTTGGTGATTTTTTTTAATTTTGGCGATTTATTTTTAATTTTGGTGATTTTTTTTCATTTTGGCGATTTTTTTAAATTTGGCGATTTTTTTTCACATAAATAATTATTTTGTTTTCGGTGCATTTGTCACGTTTTGGCGATATTTTTCGGTTTTTGGCGTTTTTTTTTTTCATTTTGACAATTTTTTCATTGGGCGATATTTTCGAATTTGGCAATTTATTTTAGTGCTAGAATTTTTTTTTAATTTTGTCGTTTTTTTTCGATTTGGCGATTTTTTTTTAATTTTTGGCGATTTTTTTCCGGGTTTGGCAATTTTTTTTCGATTTGACGATTTTATAATTTTCGGATTTTTAGTTTTACGTTTTTGAAAATTTCAAGAGTTTACCTCTTACGGTTTCCAAGATATAGCAAGTTGTCAAAATTACATAGTCAAAATTGCATTAACTAATGGACCACCCTTTATTTTAAAGTTTTTAATATTTTAATGAAAATTGTTGTAGTCTATATAAAAATACACTAATTTTACAAATTTCAAGTGTCAATATACATATGTACATACAATTGTATGTATATTACATGGGATTTTAACATTTTTCGTCGCTCGTTTTGGAGCACCCTTTAATTTTTAATTCTCATGTATTTGTTGTTTAGCGGCCAAGGTTCAACATACTCTGTCCAAATTTCAGTTCCGTAGCTCTTACGGTTCCTGAGAAAATACCGTGTGACGGACAGACGGACAGCGTAGCGAAAACAATAGGGGTCCTTTTTTCACCTTTGGTGTACGGAACCCTAATAAAAAGTATCCAAAATTTTAATTATCGTCATTGAATAATATTTGAAAATTATACAAAGCATTTGTAGTTGTACAAACTAAAATTTTTAGTCATTTATTTAAATTTCGTTTTGGATTTATGCATTTATTTATTTAATTTCCTTGGAAAAATATTCGCATTCGCCTGAAAATGGCCGAATATTGGACAATTCGAATACGAATACGAATATTCTTGCACACTAATACATACATATGTATATCTATATTTTTTTAAATCGAAAATCTTATGATTGCCATAGAAAAAAAGTATTACGAATATTTTTCCCTACTTTCCTAATGTATAAAAACTTTTGCATAAAATTTATTTTGAAATATATATGTACATACATACACATACATGTGTATATTTTATGAAAGAAATAATCAAAAAATTTACTTTCTAAAGATGTTACATGCATTGCTTTCAGTTTAAAAAAAAATATACAGGGTAATTATGAATAAAATTCCACGAGAAATTTCTCCCTTTTTCGATTATAATTTTTTGTTTTCCCTATTAATTTGCTTTAAGTTGGAATTGTTCCCCGCGAAAAATTTGTCGCGGAGTTTTATTCATAATTGCCCTCATAACCTCCAAAATAACTAATATGAAAATAAGAAAAAATCAATAAAAAAACACTGCTGGATAAGAGAACTATTTGGTTTTTATTTATAAAATCACGGGTTTTTACCCGAATGACGCAATAGCCATTCATAAAATATATAAAATCATATTAAGTCTTGTGTATAAAATTTTTAGAAAATATTAATGTATAATGCTATATTGAATTTGTCTGCATTAGTAACTCCAAAAACGATTTTCTTGAGATATTTATATGTTGCAATAAAGGAGCGATATGCACATACATAGATATGTACTAAAGACCTGCACAAGACCACTTCTAAGAACTTTTGAACAAATGCTTTATTACAGCGAAATGTTCTAAAACAAACGCTGTTGGCAATACATTTATATACATATGTAGGTACATTTATACAGGTATATAGGTGTCAAAAAGAAAATACTTCGTGACGGAAGAATTTGTGATGCTGGCTTCTTTCTACGCATGGGGTGTATACAAACGTCATGCATGTACATCCAGGCTGTTCAAACTGGCATCAGAGTGCCGAACATTAATCGGCTTCTTATACAAATGAATATACATATGCAAATACATTTCTCTCGGTTTTCTCTCAGTGGCCAGTTTTGATATACATACTCCAATGATAAGCAAAAGGCCGCCCGTGGGCACTTTTTTAAGCAGCCCATCCATTATAAAATATTATTGCATATGTCGTTATATACATTATTGTCGTTTTGATCTATACTATACAATAAATGGTGTATTTGCTTATTATAGACATACACAAACGTTGTGTATGCTTCTTTATTTTTCTGAGCAGATACAAACTTACACACGCATTGACATTAGTTGTGTGCACTTGCTTTAAAAAACACGACAGCTTACCATCCGCATCTTACACACACACACTGAAACATACAATATGCAAAATAACAAGCATACACGCATCAGCACTACTTCTTTTGATTGTTTGTTATGAACAAGAAGTCATCGGGACATCGCTTGTTGACACTCATATACAGTAACACCAATGCATCCATCCTACTTCGCTTATAATATTACAGCATTTATTATTATTTACAAGTCAAGACTGTTTACGCAGGCCTCTAACATGTTCATATATACATATATATATATATATATATATATATATACATAATATATTATATTGAATAACTAACTTATTTCTTATGTTCATTTCTGTGATTTGAAAGATTTAATCAGGTGCAATTCAAACTGTGACGTTAATTCAAGCAACAAGTAGTTATTAGCCCATTTTTTAATCAAGATAATATAGGTACGAGTACATATGCTAAATACGCCTAATTTTCTGCGAAAATACGCTAACAACGATAAGGGTTATTAACAAATCACTGATAATATTATTGGCTTTTAACGTTATGTCGCCCGAATAAATCTTGTCAGCTTAAACATGTATTCGAGTAATTAATAGCCAGTTCATTAAAAAAAACTTGAAAATAAATTGAATATATGGTGATGAAATGGGCGGCTGTACGGTACCTAATACACCCTCTTCTGCTATACAAATGTAAAATAAACTATAACGTTCAAATTGTATTGATATATTCACAAAAGTTGTTCAGCTTTACAGTAGCTACAACTTTGCCAAATACTCGTATTATTAGCAAAAAATCAGGAGGCAAATAACGAGTCATATCGGATGCCGTGATTTGCCCCCGGGACTCATTAGTGAATTCTTAGCTACATTATTGTCATATATGTAATTGAGTGCTACCACCAAGTATGCACAAATTATCGAAATCTTTGGAGGACCATAAAAAAAATTGGTCACCAAAATCGCCAAGATTAATATAGGTGTTTTCTGCTCTTTAGTACTATCGAACCTATACTTTCAAAACCATGTGGATTTTTCACTGTTGCACAGTGTCTCATAAAATAAACTATTTTATCAATCAATGTGAGTTTCAGGTGTTGAAATGATATGGAATATGAGAATTGGTTTAATTGTATTCAAAATGATTGATTTACCGTTGGAAAATGAACTTATATGTTCGTTTAACTATTCACTTCTCTTTTTCAGTTTTTTTTATTTCTCACATTTTTATATATACGAGCAATGTTACCTATGAATTGACAAACTTATGGATGGTTGTATAAAATATATTTACACTTGCTGAGAAGTGTATGATATAAAGTGGCAAGAACTATTTAAAAATGTTTATTACAGATAGAAATCATTTTTCACCATCGTATTGTACGTTGACGATTAGATTGTACAACAACCATATAATAAATTAATATTATAAAAAGTTTTATTTTATGCTCTGCCAAATACTCAACTTCAGTTTTTTTGGTATTAAACGTGCTGTGTAATAAATTCATTATTATAATTTTGCAATCGTTGCGGGTGGATTTATTAAACTAAGATCGGTAACAGAACATTTATCTAAAGAATTTAAGGAATTGAATAAAAATAAACAAAATTCTTGAAATTAGTCTAAATAAATATGTTGTAGTTCTATATATTTTCTCAAAGGTTTGTTAGTACTTCTTTAATTTACCTCTGAGAATCATGTAAATTTTTCAATAATCATTTTTGCCAAATGCATTACATGAACAAGTGCCATAAGATCTATAAAATTCGTCATGTGTGTAAAATATTTGTGATTGCACGTGAATGAAAAAAATAATACCGGAGTTCGATGTTTAATGCAAATAGTCCTGCGTAAGTGCGAATGCAAAATTCGTAGTTTTTCTTTGGATTGTGTGTGTATTTTGTTGTTGAATTTTAAAGAAAGTTACGTTATTTTGAATATGCACTTACGCAAGACTATTTGCATCAAACATCGAACTCCGCTAATAGTTATATCAAGTATTATTTAAGCAGGTTGGTTTAATTTTTTAATATCATCATAGATGCAAATTTTAAATCTTACTTCGCAGGCGTCAGAGGAACAAGCAGGACAGTAGGACAGTCTTGGGGGTCTACTCTGTAATTCATACAAATTCGAAAGCATTTTCTTTCGTTTCGAATTACAGAGTAAGGCCCTTGGATTGCGAAATAGCTATGTACGAGAATTAATTTTTAATTCTTATATTATTTATTACATTGAATAAATGGGCTTGAAGGCTAGCTTTGATTTAACAAACTTGCAATATGAATGCAAAATCAGCTGTTTATGGATTTAACGTTAAAACCAGGGGGCAAATCGTGGCACTCGTTGTCGAACGAAATTACGAAATACTTTCTTACAAACTCTATTGAAATGTTTCGTAATTTCGTTCGATAACGAGTGACGCGATTTGCACAGCTTTTAACTTTTAGTGTGAAAACACTGTAAAATACATTATTGGAATATGTTTCACTTAATGAGCACGTATCTGAAACAAAAAGATGCACATGTTAGCGTTGTTTTTTTTTCAAAATAATGTCCTTTGTGTTTTTTTTTCTTTTTCTTTAATTGAATCTTTTAAATAAAAACTGGATTATGTTTCTTTTATTTAATGGCTTTATCTTCAGTTTTAAATCGTATTTGTTAATATGTAATAGTAAAAAAAAAAAACATACAAAACAACATATCGCTCATTTACTCAAACAATGTCTTAACTCAAAAAAAAAAAATAAACTCGTTTGCCAGGAAACGAGTTTCAAGTTTTCAATTTACACACAACACTGTTGCCAGAAATGCAGATTTATCTGGATTTTGCAGATTTTTACCTTCCAAAAAGACGAAATCCAGATTTGAAGATTTTTGGCCTAAAAACGCAGATTTTTCAACTACAATTATAGTGCATTTTTTTTTAATTTTTCCTATTACTGCTACTACTTTTTGTTTCTTTTATGTGTGAACGACTCAAAGTTTATAGAGTTACAATTTTTTAACTTAGAAGACATCATTAAAGAAAAAGTAGAAGTAACTTTGGCAAGCTTCTGGAATAGAATATCTGATATAAAACAATATTCAGATTACGATTTTGCAGCCCTAAGTTTGGTCAAAATGTAATGTCTTTACCACATTCATTTGCGAATGTGAAAAGGATTTTCAATCAATTAAACTTGAATAAAACAAAACTTCGAACTACTGTTTGATATTTATGCAACAAATTAAATGCATTTTTTGTATAATTTTTTATATCCGATTTCTTTTCTCATTAATTTTATATTTTTTGCACATAACTATAAATAATTTATATTTGTTTCTTGTTGTATGCATTTCGTTTCTGCTAAAGAAAGGCGGGGTTTACACACGCAAACGCTACTTTCCAAAGGCTTGAGTTTGTAGGAGAGAAGAAAAAATATTCTATATTTTTTTCTTCAACAAACTCAAGACTTTGCAAAGAAAACTTTGCGTGTGGAAAATCCACTAAACGCATCAGCAGACTTCAACTAATTTGACATCTCGTTGTAAAAAAAGTAATGAGAAAATAATAGTGGATTCAAAATCGAAGATGTTAGCCTGTAAAGATTTTTGCTTGATTCTTTTACAAAAGGTTTATAAAACAAACTTTGTATGGAAATTTGTTTGTTAACCATTTTGTAACCCAAAATAAATTTTATGAATATTACCCATTATGTTTGTGTACGTAATTCTTAATAACATATTGATAGTCGTTCTATAAACATGAAATTTTTTACCATATTTAAAAAAATTCTGGTTGAAGGCTGCTGATGAGTTTCTTAAGCAGAAACGAAATTCACGTTCTTCGAGCATTAAAGGCTTATATTCATAAAAAATAAAATGTGATTGAACGTAATTTTAAGAACATTTAAAAAAAGAAATGTAAATAAAATACATTTTAAGCCGAGTTTAAATCTTATAAATATGGGGTAATGAAAAAGTATTCTTTTTACACATGTACATCAATGTAAATTTTTTGAATAAAATATAAGAAAAGTTGTTTTAAAAATTGTTTTGAAAATTTTTTGAAGATTTTAAAAATAATAATTCAGATTTTGAAGATTTTTTCCTGAATTTTTTTTAAATTTTGCAGATTTTAGCCTTAGAAATTCTGGCAACACTGCACACAACTTAATGGAAAAAGAGAATTTTATTTTTCTCTCAAGAGTTGAGTAAACAAGAAATTTGTATGAAATTTTTACTCAATATTAAGAATGATGTGAGGATTAATTCGAGTTTCGAAAATAAACGAACGTTCGCTGTAGCCAAAAATTCTCGAAACATTCTCGTAAAAAAAAGTTTAGCAACAAGAAACAATTTGTTTCTCTCAATTTTTTATTTTTGTTTTGCATGTACAACAAAAGAGGAATAACGTTTTTTGCTATTACGAAGCAATGAAATCGATTGCTAATGATATTGCTAAAGGTTCGCTATTGATTCGTAAGCGAAACATCGATTTCGAAAGATTTGCTGCCACAAACTGAGCGACGACGAGTGAGCTCTAGCAGCACTGTCTCTTTCCGTTTACGATAGTCGTTCTCGAGTGTTTTGTCCGAGAAATGATTACGCAACATTCGAATGCGATTTATTTACGAATGTTTTGGTTACTGGGATTTGTGAGTGCATGCATACATATACTACATACATAGATATACAAACATACATATATATGTATGTATGTATATATGTAAATTTTTAATGTTTAATACTACCAGTATTTTTCCAATAAGTTTTCACGAAATATGTATGTATCTGCTCGAGACTTGCTAAACTACGAACGGGTCTGGAAACATAATGTTCATACATAAATATATTTGTATACACATAGTGTGTGTGTGTGTGCATTGTGCATACATACACGCTAAAATATACACTACCATACAAACCACTGTTGCCAACTATTTTTCAAGAATTATCGCTAAAGTAGACAAGAAAATAGCTAGAAAATAGCTAAATTTCAAAATGAATTGAAAATTTAGCGATAAATAGCTAAAAAATACATTTATTTTTAGGTTGTTTCAAAAATTTTATGGTAACTTGTTAACTTCTTTCGTACTTCACAAATTTTCCTAAAAATTTTATAAAATATCAAATAAAAGTAATGTAATAGGTTAATAAAAGGCTTAGTTTTATTAAAAGAAGATATACATATAGGCCTGCACAGATATACCTATTTGCACCAGTTTTGTTTGTGTCGGTTCTTGTATGTACAGAAACATATGTAATTCATCATTTCTGTTACTTCGGGACTTCCCCGGTTAAAAATCTCTTCAAATTATAGAGCCAAAGTAGTGCTGACAAACCTGCTGATTTTGTATTGTGAGTTCCTGTTTTGGAGTACTAAATTTTTTAAGTCTAATAAAACAGTTTAACAGTAACAGTAACAATAACAGTTATCTAAAGCTCTATTCAAATGATTATTAATATAAACGTATTTACTTATGTATAAAAGCACTTATGAAGACGGATGTTAGGCTGGACATTACATTAGCTCACCCTTAAACCTGCACAATTGTGGCGCTATTAAATCATCTTTTCATATACGTTCACCGCTTCTAAACAAGCTCACATTTTAAAGCGAATTATGATCGACAAAAAATCGCTAGAATTCCCGCTAATAGCTAAATCATAAAATAGAAAATAGCTGAATTGGCAACAGTGATACAAACATACATACGTACGTACACACATAGATACTACGTCAAAATACAATCAGCTGTCGATTGAGCAACATGTTATAAGCATTGGCGCAGCTAGAATTTTTTCCCAGGGAGGGTGACTGGAGATTTTCATGAGTAATATTAATATGAATAAATTACATGGGGGGCAACATCAATTCTGGTGGGGCTACAATAACCTTTCTACGTCTATGGTTATATAGTAAATATGCCTTGCAATAAACTATTCTCGTTTTTCATATTTAAACGCCCATGTGGAAAAATAACCTCAAATATAGCAACACATAAGCCAAACAATTCTAAAATGTGTTGGTGTGTAAGATGTATCTCATAAATTCTACGCCAGAGATGGAAAATTCGACGCTAAGCCTATCATAATATGTGAGATTACGTGCATATATACTAAGGTTGTTATCAGATGTACGTGAAGACAAATTTTAAAATTTAACAGAGCTCTGTTAACGAAAAACATTGTTCTGTTAAATAATAATAAATATTTTTTTTCCTACATAATGGACTTGATACCCAATTTTTCAAGCAAAATAAATCATAAAATTTAAACCGAGAGACTTCTCTATGCCTCCTTTATATTGATATAACATTAACCCACAGTCATAATATGGTTTTAAGTAATTTTTTAAAAAATCGAAAGAGATGGGGTGAAAAAAATATTGGAGGGGACACCTGGACGCCTCCAGATAAATGTCCAATAAGATTAGAAATTTGAAAAATTATTTTGGTAATTTTTTTCAAAAATCGTAAAAGATGGGTTAAAAAAAATTGGAGGAGACTCCTGACGCCTCTAGATCAATGTCCAAAAGTCAGAAGTTTTTTTAAGAATTACAACACAATTTCAAAAAACGAAATTTGAAATTTTGAAAAATTATTTTTGTAATTTTTTTTTTCAAAAATCGTAAGAGATGGGTTAAAAAAGAATATTGGAGGAGACTCCTGGACGCCTCTAGATCAATGTCCAATAGTTAAAAGTAAAACAGCATTTTTCATATAACAACACAATTTCAAAAAATAATATTTAAATAAAATTTAAAAATAAGAGTTCATGAAATAAAATGCGTGACAACAAAACAATTAATAAAATTATGGTTATGCATTTTCCAACCCTGGTATGTATTATGTAGATAAAATTTATACATATATTCAAAGAGAACAGAAGCATTTTTACCGGCATCGCTCTCCACTGTGGTGTCATGGATACCAGGCGTGGAAAGTTAAGCTTTTTAAATTGCATTGAACCCAGTTATAAAATTTTTGTATGTACATATGTATGTATGTACATACATATATGTATATCTAAGCATATCATTATATGAAATAATATTATATTAAATCATTATGCAATATTTAAATGTTCGTAACAATGATATCAAGTGTTTACGCGTTCGAAAATTTTAAAGTGAAATTTTATTTAAGATAAGTCTATTTTTTATTTTCCAAAAATTTATTAAATGCTTGGTAAAACTACTTTTAAAATAGGGGCTGTAAAAATGTTCCAAAGCCAATAGCCGCTCATTAGATCTGGATTGCATATTCTCCTTTAATAAATATTTCATTATAAATTTCACATTTTCCATCCCTGCTCATGAATTATTGTACAAGACAAATAGTTCTGCCACATAATTTTATTTACAATTTTTTAAAAATGCAATTATGAATGAAATTTCGCGAGAAAATTTTCCCGGGGGACAGTTCCAACTAGGGATGTTAAACGGGAAATCCTGAATCCCGAAATCCCAGGATTTTCGATCCCCATTGGCATCCCATCCATCCATCCAACTAATAGCAAGTTAAAGGGAAAATTAAAAATTCTAATTGGAGAAGTAATAAAAATAGAATAATTGCCCTGTATTTTGAACAAAATATCCTAAAAGATCCCAAAATGTATGCAATATCACAAAATTGACACAAGGGCAGCCTTTTGGATATTATATAAAAAAAAGTCGGCAACATTTTGCATAAAATAAAATAACCAAAGTTTTACCTGAAACTGTCTGCCTTTTATTCTCGATAAAGTCCGATACGTGCATATATGTATTTTAATCGAACACTTTCCCTTCCCCTGCGTACTACCTTGACCTAAGAACAATATTTCTGTAGTCACAAGTGATAATAGATAGATTTTGTCTTAAGTTCTATTATGTTTTTATCGCTTTTTAGTACATTTTTATGTTGAAGCCGTCATAAAATTTGGCTTACAAGAAAAACAAATATTTTAGCAATTACAATGTGAATATTAAAATAAGATACAAAACTTATATGTTTATTTAAATTTTCAACAGATTAATTTCCCAAATAATATTTTTAATCCCCATTTTGTAAAATAAAGTGGGGGATTTCTCAGAAAAATGATTTCCATGTCTGACAGCACTACAATTTCTATACACATGACGACGTATACAAAGTCTTGTGTGTATGCATGAACATACATATGGATGCATATATTTATAAGCATACCCAACGAACATATTTTACCGACCTCGGATAGAATTCTATTGTACCAACTATTGTATGAACGGTTGACAAGAAAGCGGACTTTGTCTCGTAATTCTCTTACGATGGGTTACACCAATGTCCTAAACTGACTTTAACAAAAGTGCAGACTAAACACTTAATATGCTTACATAATATAAAAATTGACTTCCGACGAAGTTCAGACAATTAACATAAGAGCCGTATGTTATTTAAGGAAAACGAACAGAAACGTGTGATGAATTAGTTTAAAAAGCCAGTGCACTTTATTAATTAGCGAGCGAAAACCTTCATAAATTTTTCGATACGTTGTTACTACACATTTTCTGAAATATTTCTGATACTTATATCAGAAAATGTGCTGAACCACCGTACCCAAAAAGTGATAAAAGTTAAGGCTTCATTAGTCTTTACTTTCTGTTGCTGTTCTGTGCCGTTCTTTTCCGTATAAAATATTTTGCAATTACTTTTTCTGTGAAAAAAATCAGCTGGTAACCTATAGAATTGATTACACTTGTACTAATTCTGTCCTTATGCTCAATATTTAAAGAAGTGATTCTCAACTTTTCTTATAGTGGTGCACATATAACGATTTTAAAATTTAGCAGCACACAAAGAAAAAAAAATAAGTTTACAAATTATTTACTAGTCCTTAACACTCTACGAAAAGCTGTTTATTATAATAATTTTAAGTGTGATAATTAAAATAATATGTAGTACAAAAATAGCAGAACGTTTACTAAAGGATTACTTACAACTTAATAATAAGAATACTTTTAATGCGAAATTTGAGCTTGATGGTTTTCGATAATTTAATTTATATTTGGTGGTAAAAATGACTCTAATTCATCTTCTAGTTTTAATGTTGTTTAATGCTGAAAATCCGGATTCACGGAAATCAGATGTGGGAAACTGTAGTATTAACTCAAAGTGAATTAATTGAATCTTCTAAATGTTTTAAACTTAAATCTCACTTATTATTTATCGGTTGAGTTATTTTCATTAGGTTCTTGTACATTTATTCCAAAAAACATTTTCATTTCATCTCTTAATTCCTGCAACCGATATGAATATGAACATAATAATGTATTAAAAATTTGGCAACGCACAAAATTGCTGTGGCAAAGTGGTTGCGCATCACTGCTCTTAAAGGCCATTATTCATTATCCTACATAATCACGCTATCTACGAAAAAAATACAGCCGTGATCTGATGAATAGTTTTTGTCTTTTAAAAATGTTCATAGACTCCATCATACCAGGGCAGTGATTCCAGAATTTCTAAGGATAAAATCTGCAAAATTTAAAAGTTTTTCACGACAAAAATCTTCAAAATCTGAATTTTATTTTTAAAATCTTCAAAATAATTTTTAAAACAACTTTTTTTTATATATTATTAAAAAAAAACATGGATGTGCATGTGTAATACATAGAGGGTTAAAATATATTTTATTTAAATTTTTTAGAAAAAATTTTCTTAAAATGTTTTTAAGTACATTTTATTTTTTTATGAATATTAGCGCATTTTGTTTCTACCTAAGAAACTCATCAGCAGACTTCAACCAAAAAATTTTGAAGTAAGTTAAAAAACTTCATATGTTCATAAAGCGACTATCAATATGTTATTAAGAATTACGTATACAAACATAACAATTATTTGGATTTACAAAATGTTTGCCAAACAAATTTCCATACAAAGTTTGTTTTGTAGACCTTTTGTAAACCAAAACTATTTTGTATGAATGCGGCAGAATAAGCTTAAAAGCTTCAAGCAAAAATCTTTACAGGCTAACATCTTCGACCTTGAATCCACTTATTTTCTCATTAGCTTTTTACAATTAGCTGCCACATTGTTTGAAGTCTACTGATGAGTTTGGCTGTTTTATATAATATAGAATAAAATCTATTTTTCTTCTCTCCTACAAACTCAATACTTTGCAAAGTAAGCTTTGCATATGGAAAACCCATGTTTCGTTAGAAGAAATGAAATGCATATAAGCAGATAATATAAAATTAATGAAAAAAGAAATCGGAAGTATAAAAAATTATGCAAAAAGTCATTTAATTTGTTGCATAAATATCCAAAGGGCTTCTAAGTATTGTTTTATTCCAGTTCATTTGACTGAGAATTCTTTTGACATTTGCAAATGAATGTGGTAAAAACATTTCGTTTTGAACAAGCTTAGGACTACAAAATCGTAATCCGAAGAAGCTCTTTTTATATCAGAAATTTTGTTTCCAGAAGCTTGGCAAATATAATTTTTCTCGCTCTGAATCATTCACATATAAAATAAACAAGACGTAGTAGCAAAATATTTAGCACGAAAAATTTAGAAAAATTCACTACAATTGGATTTGAAAAATCTTGTGTTTTATGCCAAAAATCTTCAAATCCGCATTTCATCTTTTTTGAAGCTAAAAATCTGCAAAATCCATATAAATCTGCATTTCTGGCAACCGTGTACCAGAGCTGTATAGTTTCAGTAGTTTCAGTTTTTTTCTCACATCAGACTTGTTAGCAAAAATGTTTGCTGGGTGCATACATTAATTGGCGGTGAAATAAAAACCAACAAAAACATACATACAAGACCCCAAAGTGGAAGAGCACGCAAAATATTCAACGCAAACTTCTATAAAAACCATTGAACTTACAATCGGAAAATCAGTCAGTTAGAAGACTTCATACATTTGAGTAGGCAGGCACTCGGTTAAGAGCGATCGTGGATCACTGAAAAATTGTCTCCCAAACGATAACTGGTGGGACCAAAGAAAAAAAATTTTTAAATTGAAAGCAACAACAGCAACTAGTACTCTCTTCTGTTGTCAAAGAACTGAAAAGCCATTCACGAAATACATTGACTACTACGAACGTTTTGGGAAAAATAAATGTATATTTTAAAATTTGCCAATAACGTTAGTTGCCGACGTGAAGGTCATGTCAGAAATTTAGCATAATACCTATTTTTCCAAATTTTCGAAAATTAAATCGGAAAAAGTTAAAAACAACTTAAAAACGAAAACTGTCAATAAAGCATAGATACAAATCTGTGGCAATAAAATAAAATTTTAAATATTTTTTCATCATTTGCTTACACCTGCATGGGAAAAGTTATGAGATTGAAATTCACATCAAATCCTCAACGATTAAGTGCCTTGGAAACGTTGCAATCTTCAAATACGTTTAAATTAAAGAAATTACAATTATTTTATATGTTTAATAATTTGTGCAAAAGAAAAACTTTATTAGATAAACAATTGGCAACACTATTGCCATTACAAAATAACTTATTTATTAAATATTACGAAATATTTTAAGCAAATAAATTCATAGTGAAATTGTCTACACAGTGTTTTTCGAAATCCAAATTCGTTAGACGAAACTCCAAAGAAGAAGAAGACAAAAAAGTAATAAAGGCATTCAGCAAGAAGAAAAGTGATTTGTAAAATTTACAGCAGCATAAATTAATAAATAATTTAATTTTTTTTTGGAAGAGAACAAAAGAGGAATATTGCGGATTTATAACAAAAAAAAAGGTAAGTAAATACTATTATTTCTTTAAACAAAAAATATTTATAATAATAATGGGTCTAATTGCGAGTGTCTAAGTTGAAATACTACACCCGTAGTCAGGCCCAATATATGCGAGGGATGTTATTTATATGTACATACATACATATGTATGTGAGTGTATTGCTAAAAGCATATGAAAGGAAAATGTTTTTTTAATTAAAAATTTGTCAACTGTTTTTCGTACTATTTTTCATACTATTAAGCTAATAAGAAATGTTCCGCCCTAGTTGAGCCACCTTAAAAAAATTATCAACCGCATTTGCAACTGTTGAATATGAGATAATACATAAAAACTCCCTGGTTACCACTCAGGGTTGTTCAGCGAATGACACAATAAAATTGATTTTTTACTGGTTGGGGCTGGTGTCTGATATCATCAGTTTCATTTAAAAGTTATGCGCATCTCATCTGGGATAGTAAAAAAACGCTTAATTTTTTGGGTTCTTTCCCAAAAAGGGTGTTCCTGTTTGTTTTTATTTAAAAAAAAAACATTATTCTAGAAGATCAAAAAGTACTTAAGAAAAGTTACGAAAAATTCGTGTAAAAGCAAAATCAAGTACAGTGAGGTATTTGTTCTCCTTGCAGCTCTATCCAATCTTGGAAAAAAAACCAGCTTAAACAATGAAACTTTTCTTGCAGAAATTTTTTATTTTATATTCTAAGCGTGCTATAGCTTCAAGTTTGAAATAACGAGTGAGTGAATAAATCGCATCCCAAGTACATGAATCTTAGTCATTCCCCTCTTGAGAGGAAACAAAAGGCTTTCAGCAAGAAACATTTCATTATCTAAGCTTAAATTAATTTTCACAAATTTCGCAAGAGTGCAAGTTAACGAATAAACTAAATGTATGTACATATATTATTACATGCATACACAGCGTTATCTAAATTGCAAAAGGCCCTATCTAACAAAAAAAATTAAATCTACTTTTTTTTATCAATTCCGTGGTATTTCATCAATATAATCTCAAAAAAAAAAATATTTTATTACATTAGAAAAAATTCGTATTAAACACCTTAATATTTTAAATTTTAAAATCCCAGCAAAACTACTGCTTCGTCGTATTTTTAAGGGAATGTCAAACAGGCGCAAGACATGATATTTTTTCTCCATGTCCAACTTTGGAACATTTCGTTTTAAGTGCTTATTTCGAAATAATAATGTAGTAAACAATTGGAATATTGAAACTTCCATAATCCAATAAATAGTTTTGCTTGAAATCAAGTATAAAACAATTGTTATTCAAGTCACATATTCAATTGTCAAGGGTTGAATTATGCTTGATTTATACTTTATTTCAATAGCATTCTCCAGTGAAATGGGTACTTGAATTCAATTCGAACATTTCAATTGTATTACAGTTCAATTCAAGCCTTGAATTATACTGTAATTCAACCTTGTATTACAGTTGAATTCAAGTGTATTTCTAGCTTCATAAATAATGCTTTTAACATAGAAAGGCAAATGCAATCGACAAGTTTTCTTATAATAATTTTCTGCATATTTACCTTCACTATTTGAATCACTTTTTGTTTTTTAAAAAAATAATTTTTTTAATTATCTTTGATATTTTTCACCAGAATTTCAATTTTATTAAAAAATAAATAACTTATTTGACAAGGTTTGAACATGTTGTATGTTGTTTGATTTTTTATTTCAAAATATTTTCAAACTTGAATATTACTTGAAAACATGTTTGAACTCAACTTGGTTTCCAGTTAAATTTCAAGTGCTTGAATTTTAATTTTTTGGGTGCTTATTGGGAAATAATAAATTATGTATGTATGTACCTTAATGTACATTTAGCAATTACTTTTTTGGTGCGCACATTGAATCAGTAGAAGATCCCACGATCGTATTCGGCAAGAACACTATCCACTGACCTAGCAAAGCATCCAAATTTGTATACAGGTAAGCGAGAAAGAATGCACTATAAAAAAATTTTAGTATAAATAGCCGACCAACTTCGCAGAATTTGCATCTGCGAAGCGCTTTTATGTCTCAGTGGTTAGTTGTGCCAAATTTTTTTCGCTGGTATGTTTTTTACTCATTCTATAAAGTTATGAAAATGTTAGTTATTTCGTTTTGCGTTGCAGGTAACGATATATATTTTTTCTTGAGTCCACATATGGCTTAAATTTAGGGAAATTTATTTAAATAACACAAGAAAATAATGATAGGGTAATAGTTTTTGTTTAAAATTACCATATTTTGGAACATATTTTTCCCATTTCAGGAGTTTCAGCATTTGAATAGCTAGTTAGAGTGTTTAACAATTATAATTAATAACTATAATTATAATTTTGTAGTTTAAACATCAGCTATTTAAACTGAAATTTTGAAAAAAAATAGAATACGAGAATTGGTTGTTTTCAGGCATACGATTTTAGTCATTTACCAGCTGTAAAGTAAACAATTACTAAGTTCTTATTTTGTTGGTAAACATTTTTCTTTTATTGTAAAAATGAAAAAGTTGAAATTCCTGAAGAAATCTTTGAAAATTTTCCATTTTTAAAAAATCCCGAAAATGTTCTAAGGTAGAACTACCAAATGAACGGACACAAAAAATTTATGCATAATGTATTATAACATATCATATCACGCCATAACCGCAAAAAAAACACAGCGAATAATTATCGAAATTAATTTTTTGACCGAAATGGACTATTTGCGATCGTAAGGAATCGCTTTTCGGCAGAACAAAAAATTAAAAAATGAAGTCCAAAAATGTGTCTGTTAAGCTTTTTAACAGTTATGGCTATATACATACATAATAATATAAGTTTTTTTGAGAAAATTCTTATATTCAAAATATTTTCTTCATTCCATTTCGAAGCTAATACTCGTATTTGATCGGAAAATTTTCTGAGCAGTCGAAAGCATTGATGGAAATAAATTTAAAAAATGTGGCTATTGTGAATATACCGCATTGTGATTTTACAAATTTGCAATAATTTTAAGATTTTTTGCTCAAAAATTATACAGTGTAATGGAATTTAAAGCACATACACTTAAAGTTTGGATCTATATAAAATCGAAACAAATAATTTACAATTTGTGTTTAATAAATATGTGTATGTGCCGAACCAGACTTGCAATTTTTGTTGCAGCAACTTTTTATTTTTTAGTGCGAAAGAGCAAGAGAAGAATACAAAATATATGTATATATTTCTATTTCAAACACTCTCACACATATTGAAGAATTGGTGCAACAAAAATTGTATGTCTGGACCGGGACTATTTTTAATAATTCTTTCATATTAAATTACTGCATCAAAAGAAAAATCTGTGCGATTGAAATTTGACATTCGATTTTCGATGTTCGATGCCCAGCGAAGATCGAAAATCGAATGCAACTCAAAGAAGGCCTTAAGATGTTTAAAACATCAAACTTTACCATTTCAATGTCATGTTGTCATTACCCAACACATAAAAGGCAGCCCTCATAATTATTAAAAAATATGTAAATATTGTACATACATTGTATTTATAGAAGAAATAATCTACCAACACATAAATATAATATTTATGTTGCTACAAAGCTTATTTATTTATCGCACTATTAAATGTCCTTAATGAGATTTATTTATACTTCAACAATTTTCGCGGTCGGCCTCATTGTGCGTGCACACAGTGTACGTGGGTGATGAAAATAAAAATGACGTAAAATTGACGTCATATACTTTGGGTGACCCTCTTGTACTATTTTTAGGTTTTGCTAAATATATATATAATTAAAATAGGAGAAATAAACATAAAGTCAACATTTATTACGTTTATACGCACGGCTTATTTGCAAGTGAAAATTTCATTCTTGCCATATTATTTTTTTATTGGGACTTAATACTTAATACAGAAAAATATTCACTATTAACGCACTATTTGCAAATAAAATGCTTGAGGTTGCAACACTTACAAATGTTTGCTAATAAAAAACAATAAATTGATAAATATTGCACAAAAAACATGATAGAAGAAAATAATGACAATAACAACAAATTATTATTTGCTATTTTATAAATTTACATAATTGTTTTGCAAACACATGTAAGTAACATTTCTATAGAAGTGCTACCAAGTTTTTATTAATTTACAATGCTGTATAAAAAATTAGTTAATTTATTTCCAAACAGTGCACGTATAAACGTAGTAGTTGTGTGCTACGAAAATACTGCTAAAGATCTGAAAAGAAAAGTTATTTTTTTAATAACTGTTGGATATGAATTAATTTATTTTTATGGGATCTTAACTACAAAATTCTCTTAATTTTTATGTGATGTTTGTGTTTTGTTTTTGGCTTATTTTCAATTTATTGACTGAAATTTTTTCTTACAAAAATTATTGGTTAATTCCTATTTCTTGGCAATGTTCCGAATATTCGCAGAATTATAAATAAATAACACTGTGTAACGAAAAAGAACTAACTCCATGTTTCAACATGACAGGCAGACGAATCATTTACAAAATTTTTATGAAAAAAAAAAAATTATACTCAAGTCGGCCTGGAAACAGGGAGTAGCAAACTTCTAACGAATAATTCTGGCAGAGCCAATGAAAGTGGCAAGTCTTTGGAACTAGTTGCGATTTTGCTTTTGCTGGGTTAAAGAATAAATAATTCTTGCATACATATGTACATATGTTTGAAACTAAATCAAAATAAAGTTAACTAAAAAGTTTAACCAACTTCAAAAATCGACCCTTGAAAGTTAAAAGCAGTTGAATAAAATAATTTTATTTGTGTTAACTCTACTCTGGCGAGTTTGGATCACTCGCAAGTATGTACTTGTATCGTGTCTTCTAAATTTTAATCGCTTGCGGTGAAGACACGTGTTAAGAACCACTGCACTGATATGTGGCTGAGGGAGAACAAAGAATATATTATTCATGTTATAAGTAGTTGATAATCGTTTTTAAGCAAACAGATACAATAAGTTTTATCAGAAATATGCATACGCACAAACATATGTATGTATGTATGCACATGTGTAGGTATACAACCTCTAGGAAGCTTCGGGCTGTCTCCAAGTCATCATTTTTTGTCGACTATTTTAATGAAATGTTGGCAACATTGTGAGCGTCATGATATTGATATTTGCTTTTGATAAGAATTTGACGGTGGCATAAAGAGAATTTAAAAAAAGAACGCATGGTGTCATGGGACACCAGGAAGGAACGTAGTAAGTACTTTATAAATTATCGCTTACCCCCTAGTAAGGTTATATTAGATAAAATATATATCGTTTGTGTCCTTGTAGACTCAAATCATGTTTTGAATCTCATCAAAATCAGAAAGTTTCAACGAGGCAGAAATTTACTTCAACTCGTTTTCTAATTTTTTTAAAATAGTCAAAATCGCAAAGATAGTTATAAAGAGAAAGACATTTCACCCTACCTCCACTCGTGGTCCTATTTTTGAAAAACTCCACAGCCTATGTCTTTTCTTAGACTCAGATATATGTATGTATCTATGTTTTCAATTTCATCAAAATCAGACAGATAGTATCAAGGAGGAACAAATTTTCCCCTACCACCCCTCGTGGTCTTATTTTTTAATAACTCTACAGACTCAGATCTATAGTTTCCAAGATTAAGTCATTTCCCCCTACTGCCCGTCGGGGCCCTATTTTCGAAAAAAAATTTACAGCCTATGTCCTCTTTTAGACTCAGATCTGTCTATATTTTGAATTTCATCGAAATCAGATAGATAGTTTCCAAGAGGAAGACATATCCCTCGGTAGTAGGCCCTCGTGGTTCTATTTTCGAAAAAAATTGCAGCATATTTCCTCTTTTAGACTCAGATCTACTTATGTTTTGAATTTCTACCAAAATCAGATAAATTGTTTCAAATAGGAATTTCACCAAAATCAGATATAGTTTCAGAAAGGATGAAATTTTCCTCACCTACCCTCGTGGTCCTAATTTTGAAAGACTCAACAGCCTGTCTTCTTTAAGACTCAAATATACACATGTATCTATGTTTTTAATTTCACCAAAATCAGATAAATAGTTTCAAAGAGGATGCAATTTTCCTATACCTCCCTATTCAAATATAACTATGTTTTGAATTTCATCGAAATCGCTTAGATAGTTTCTCAGAGGCAGAAATATCCCCCTTCCTACCTTCGTGCTCCTATTTTTTAAAAAAGCATATAAGCTATGTGTATATCTAGACTTAGTTCTATATATGTCCTAAATTCTATCAAAATCGGTTGCGTGGTGTAGCCGTTAAAGCGCAAAAGACAAACAATAAATTTACTTTAGCATATTAGTTAGCAGAGGCACCTTCAGCTATCATTGCCACGTACCACTTATCAAATACAGGAACCTTTTAGCAAAGAAACATACTATATTGGAGATTCCCAAAAACTAAGCTAAAATCCTCAAAATCACAGGAGTTCCCCTGAAAATTATGGCAACACTGAAAATGTAAAACGTCCGCAATGTCAGCACTGTTATTCTATTTGGTTGTTACCAGTATTTGTAACCAGTATTCGCCTGAATTTTTTTATTTTCAAAAAATTTTTGTTTTACATGCATGGCGCGTTCTTAAAACTACCTACGTTCTTAAAACTACCTAGTCAACAGTAGCAAAGGCAGTAGTGTAGGCTACAGTTACTCAAAAAAAGAATTACATAGCCTGCTTACCAACGTCAGCAAGTGTACATATTTTCAATAACACGCACATGTTAAATAACATTAAATTACATGCATAAATAGCACTGGCGATAAAGTATGGTGCGCCAATACTGTTTTACTAGACACTTCCTACAGGGTACATACAATTTGTAGACACATCAGTACCCCATACATATAAATGTATTTTAGCGCACACATTATTTAGGGCACAAAGAATTTTTTATGACATTTTTTTCAGTGTTTGTTTATTTTTCTAATCTTTTTTTCTAATTATTTGAAATGTGATAATTTAGAAATGAGACTTTTTGTTATATTAGTTTTATCGCTCGCACTACATTCACATTGTTTGTTGCTTTTTTTCTTTCTTAACTTTAAAGTTTAAAGTCACGACTTTGGAGTTTGTTAGCAAACGTTGTATTAATGGTTGAAGGTGGGGTGGGGAATAAGTTGAAGAGGTTTTAGACATTTCTCTTTATCTTTGACGTCATGCTGTTGTACCTACATGTATGTACATATGTATGGATATACAAATTCGAGGTATATTCGAGGCATGAGCTTACGCTGGATAAAGAAAATCCAGGTATAAACTTGCATTAGCTCACGCTGGAAATTTGATTTAGGAACTTATTAGCCCAATTCACAATATTGTGCAAATGGCCTTGCATCGTTGCATGTGCAAAATGGTATAGTATATTGATACTCACCACTAGGAATTGTTAAGTAGTGAGTTGTATAAGTTACATATATCTCATACAAATGTTTTTGACAATTTTCATAGAAACATGTTCCCAAAGGCTGTTACAGACTATAATACAATTTTAACGAAAATGCATCCCTGGTCTTATATTTGTTTCAAAAATTTCAAAAAACAATAATAACTCAACATGCCCGAGTTACATTTTCCACAAAAGTATTAATACTTGTATAACAGTCTGAAGCGACCTTAAGCAAATGCTTATAAATAAAACACTAGAAAACTTATAGCATACATACATACATATGTATGTGTACAGCAGAGATCTGCATGATTACTAATCAAACGGCATAATTTAGCATTTTCTAAAATGATTATTGAGCTACTACTAAACTTTAAAAAAATTGGAAGATGAGACTGTTGTTAATAAATGAATGCCAATGCTTGCAATTTCTATTCATTCATATGATTCAGTAAGATTGTTTTGAAAGCTTCTTAAAACCACTTCTGGCAAATATACGGGTAGTATGATGTAATATTATAAAATAAAATGGGTAGGCTCATTTTATTTTATAAATTATTTTAATACGAGGAAAACTAATAATTAATACATTTAATTAATTAATGTTTTATTAACTTAAGACTACATCTAGTCAACGTACTTTTGTGAGTTATTTAATTACTATACAAAACAATCAAACAACAGAAAGAATTGTTTATTTAATTTTGCTAACAGCACTTAAAAAAGAAAGTGAGTTAATGACAGTCAGTTGTTAGAGAGGTAACTCTGCAACTGAGAAGAGAATGAGACAAAACACATTTGCTAACAATTCATAAATTCGTTGCTTTTGCCATGCATTTATTCGACAACAATAACAAATGTAATTGCTATGACACTCATACACACTATATTATTAGAATGCCGCTATAACACAAGCAGCGAAATGAAATGATGCAGCATGAAAGAATGGATTTCTTTCATACCATTCACTCAGTATTCGCTAATCTTTTGTATATCACGTTTAAATAAAAAGTTTATTTTAAGTGGTTTTTATGGTTATAAATAAAAAAATGCAGTGTGGGGGAGGAAATTTTAGAAAAAAATGTTGATATTTACAGTTTTAGAAAAAAAAGAAAATGCAAAAAATATATTTTGGAAAATGTAAAATATATATAAAATATATTTCAAATAACTGTCTCATATAACATATGACATAAAATACATTTCCAAACTATATCGCGTTTTATGAATACCAATGTAAGAGTTTTATACAAGCACAAAGTACAAAAACTACGTTGTGGTCAATCACAATAAAAAGCATTCGCACCATTCACTGAGTATTCTTTGCTTTTGACAAGACCAGTGAACATTTATATAAAACAAGCAATGCACGCAATAAAGTTCTCTTTCGATTGCGCCATGCGTTGTTTATTTCAAATGTTGTGGATTGGCAAAAATATGCAGGTTTTTTGCGATTGCATTCAAAACAACAAAATAAGACATTCAATATGTTCTCTGCTCTGCAAGCAGTATCATTGTTACATATTGATGTTAAAGAAACAACACAAAAGCATTTTAAAAGTGAGTGGAGATCGAAAGTGAATCAACTCATACAGTTCTCTGGTATACAGTATACAATAGATGTTGAATTAGACAAATGATTTTGTTGTGAAAAAAAAATCAAAATTTTTGGGTTTCAGAAGATCTTAAATATACATTTTTTGCAATTTATCTTTGACTCTTTAATATATACATACCTACACGTACATATACATATGTATATAATGTTATAAGTTTAATTTTTCTAATCTTATCAAAAACTTGCTATGGTGAAATTAAAAATAGAAAGAACTTTATGCTTCTTCAGTTCTTAAAAGAGAAACTATATACACATCTACATAAGTAAAGTTTATTACTTTATAATCCTGCTACTTTATGTTTTTATTGTTTTATTTCCTTAAAAGTTTTAGGAAACCTAATCTTGAAGATAATTAAAATATGTATGTAGTTAAGTTGTCAATCAAAATGTGTACGATAAGTCAATATGCGTCACAATGTCTTATCATATTAAATCTTCTAGACACTTGCATATATATAAAAAGGCATATATACACACGTATGCATTCATATGTTAAGATTTTTAAAATTTATTCAGTGTAATTAGGTGAAGGAAAATTATCACATTCAAACATAACAACTCTGAAAAACCATTCCGTGCGATTTTTTCCCCTATTCGCTGTTTTTTATACCCTTTACCAAAAAATGGTAAAAGGGTATATATAGGTTTGTCATTCCGTTTGTAATTTCTACAATATTAATAAGCGACACATAAAGTATATATATTCTGGATCCTTATGCATAGGGAAGACGAACAAGCTATGTCCGTCTGTCCGTCTGTCTGTACGTGAAATCGGTTTTCCCAAGCTCCCAGAAGAGCTAGAGACTTCGTTCTTGGACTGGTGTGTCAGAAATTTTCCGAAAAATTTTTCTATTGAAAATCAGCAAAATCGGGCAGACGGTTTCAGAGCTGGAAAACTCAAACTCTATTTTCCCATAGAAAATAACTACCGAAAACAAGTTTTTATTACTTTTTTATTAAATTAACTTATTTTATACTTCGGTATAAATAAAATTGGTATTTATAATTAAAAAAAAATTTTAAAAATTTAACAAATTAAAAAAACATTTCCAGGGTTGGAAAACTTTAACTTTTTTCTAATAATTAAACATATTTGGTGTTTTAGGAAGAAGGCTATTTTCTCAGGAACGGTAAAAGCTACGAGTCTGAAATTTGGACAGTATATGTAGAACTTTGGTCGCTAGAACAACAAATATATAAAAGCTAAAAATTAAAGGGTATTCCAAAATGAGTGACGAAAACTTTTAAAATCCTATGTAATATACATACAATTGTATGTATGTGTGTACATATGTATATTGACACTTGAAATTTGTAAAATTAGTGTATTTTTATATAGACTACAACAATTAACACTGAAATTAAAAAAATTTTAATTAAAGGGTGGTCCATCAGTTAATGCAATTTTGACTATGTAATTTTGAAAAATTGCTATATCTTGGAAACCGTAAAAGTTAAACTCTTGAAATTTTCAAAAACGGTCAAACTAAAAAATCCGAAAATTATGAAATCGCCAAAAATTTTCAAAAATCGCCAAAACGAAAAAAAATCGCCAAAATTAAAAAAAAACGCTAAAATTAAAAAAAAACGCCAAAAACCGAAAAAAATCGCCAAAACAAAAAAAATGCTTATGTGAACAAAAATCGCCAAAAATTAAAAAAAATTGCCTAAATGAAAAAAAATCGTCAAAAAGAAAATAAATCTCCAAAATTAAAAAAAAACGCCAAAAACCGAAAAAAATCGCCAAATCAAAAAAAATTGCATATATGAAAAAACCGGCAAAAATTAAAAAAATCGCTTATATGAAAAAAAATCGGCAAAATCAAAAAAATTGCCAAAACGAAAAAAAATCGCCAAAATTAAAAAAGCGCCAAAAACCAAAAAAATCGCCGAAAAAAGTGTCAAAACAAAAAAATAAAATCCCCACAATGACAAAAATCCGCAAAAATCGCCAAAACAAAAAAAATGCTTATATGAACAAAATTCGTCAAAAACTAAAAAAAATCGCCAAATCGAAAATAAATCGCCAAAAATAAAAAAAACGCCATAAAGCGAAAAAAATCGCCGAAACAAAAAAAAATTGCCTATATGAAAAAAATCGGCAAAAAATAAAAAAAACGCTTAAATGAAAATAAACGTCAATATCAAAAAAATCGCCAGAACAAAAAAAATCGCCAAAATTAAAAAGCGCCAAAACCGAAAAAATCGCCAAAACGAGAAAAAACTGTCAAAACTAAAAAACTTGCCAAAAAGAAATAAAAAACGCCAAAAAACGGAAAAATCACCAAAACAAATTGCCTATATGAAAAAAATCGTCAAAAAATAAAAAAATGGCCTAAATGAAAAAAAATTTTCAAAATCAAAAAAATTGCCAGAAAAAAAAAAATCGCCAAAATAAAAAAACCCCAAAAACCGAAAAAAATCGCTAAAACGAGAAAAAAGTGTCAAAACTAAAAAATTAAAAAAAATTAAATATATAAAAAATAAAAAAATCGCCTAAATAAAAAAAATCGTCAAAATGAAAAAAAATCGCCGTAACGAAAAAATCGCCAAAATTAAAAAAACGCTAAAAACCGAAAAAAATCGCTAAAACCAAAAAAAAATTGCCTATATGAAAAAAAAATCGCCAAAATTTAAAAAGCACCAAATTAAAAAATTGCACTAGAAAAAAAGTATGAATTTTTTCACAAAATGAATATGTACCTACATATCTCTGTACTTATGTATGTATCTCTATACTACATAAACGCACTTTGGTAAAGGGTATATAAGATTCGGCACAGCCAAATATAGCACTCTTACTTGTTATATTTTGCAAGCTATATTTTTTGCAAGTAAAACAAAACAGCTAAAAGTCAAATAGCTGTTGTCGAAAATTCAAGGAATTTTATTTTTTTTTTTTTTTTTTTATGCATGTTTTTTTATTTATTGTATCTTCATATATGAACTAACAATAAGTATTCAAATCTTAAATCTAACATATAATTAATAGGCCCGACCAATGCCAGACCTAACTAAGTGATAGTTATAAATAATACATAAGTAGTGATAAGCAAAAAAATAAAATAAAAAATTTCAAGCAACTTCATTCGGAGTGTTTAGTATTAGAGCCCTTGTATCTCTCTTTTTTAAGCGGATGTGTCCAGTAAAGTTCAAAATATTACGAGCAAGCGGATTAGGATGTGACTCGAGTTTCGTTAGATATTTGCCTGCGTATTTTGCAATTTCTTCAATCACTAGTGGCATATTTAAATCACGATGTATATTTGAATTCTTAATGTACCATGGAGCAGATGTTATTAACCTTAAAATTTTGTTTTGTCTTCGTTGAATTCTCTCTACATTGGAGGCAGAAGCAGTGCCCCATAACTGGATACCGTAACACCATATTGGCTTTAAAAGCGACTTGTATATTAAAAGTTTGCAGTCTAGGCTGAGTGTTGAATTTCTGCCAATCAGCCAATGTACCTGAGTTAATTTTAGTTTTATTTGAGTTAACTTATAGTCAATGTGATGTTTCCATGTAAGCCGTCGATCGAGGTGTATACCAAGATATTTCACATGTGAATGTTGAGGAACAACTTGATTATTAATCCGAATGGGGGAACAAGTATCTCTTCGTAAAGTAAATGTTATATGGACACACTTTTGTTCATTTACCTTAATTCTCCATAAGTTTAACCATAGTTCCATCTGGCTAATGTGTTCCTGGAGTTTTCGGGATGCCTCATCAGGGTTTTCGTGCATACTAAGGCAGGCGGTATCGTCGGCAAATGTAGAAGTGTGGATACTACTGCTAACAGGCATATCACAAGTATAAATCAAATATAAAAATGGCCCCAGTATACTCCCCTGTGGCACACCGGATGAGATAGTTTCAGGCATACTCATAAAGTGTCCTTCCACCACTGTAAATTTTCGTGCGAGAATGTAACTTTCCAAAAGATTTAGAATGTTTATTGGTAAGTATGTCTTCAATTTCAAAATCAGGCCTTCATGCCACACTTTATCAAATGCCTGAGAAACGTCAATAAACAGGGCAGAACAATATTTCTTTTCCTCAAATGTTTTTCTGATAAATTGAACCAATCTATGCGTTTGCTCAATGGTGCTATGCTGGCTTCTAAAACCAAATTGATGGTCCGGGATGCACCCATTATCAGTTAAAATTGAAGACAATTTTGCCATGAGGAGCTTTTCAAAAAGCTTTGACATTGTTGACAGTAAACTTATTGGCCTATATGACTCAGCCTTGGTAAGATCTTTACCTGGCTTTGGAATCATTTTAACCTTGGCAAGCTTCCAGCAGTCTGGATAATACTCCAGTCGTAAAATGGCATTAAAAATGAATAACAGGATTCTAATTGCAGTACGAGGTAACTTAATCAGCATCTGGTTACTAATTCCATCCATACCGGGAGCTTTTTTCGGGTTGAGCTCGGTAATTAGTTTTTGTACATCACACATCGTAAATTTTAAGGGTCGAGGGGGTAGAGCAACTACACTCGGCAAATCAGCAACACCGGTACATGTATTTGGTGTAAAAACGGATTTTAAATGCTCAACAAAAATGTTACCTTTTTCAGTATCGCTTCTTGCCCAACCTCCGGTAGATGTGCGCAGAGGTGGCTTAAACTCAACGGGTGTTTTAAGCTTTTTAGCAGCGCGCCACAAAGAGTAATTAGATGCTGGTGTGACATCAAGCCCTTCCAGATAATTTTTAAAAGATGCAGTTTTTTCAGATGCAAGCAACTCTTGGAGTCTTTTAGTGCACTCTTTAAATCTGATTTTGTGTTGAGGTGATCTGTGCTGTTGCCATTCCCTTCTAGCTCTCCTTTTTTCACGTACGAGATGTTCAACGTCTGTAGAATAAATTTTATTGTACACAGTATGCGGATGACAGGTAGTGGCATGTTCAGAAGCTTGTTTAATATTCTCGTTAAGATTTGCAATGTTCGATTCAATATCATTGGGTGATCTTAGCGTAATATTTTCTGTGCAATGACTACTAAGATATTTTTTGAATCCCAGCCAATTAACACGATTTATCATCTTGACATATGGGTGAGGTAAAGCGCTTCTCAGTGGGCTACAGATTGTAACGATCGTGGGAGAGTGATCGGACGAGAGATCTAGGGAAGCTTCAACGTGGATTAATTCCCTAGAAATACTTTTTATGACGCCGAAATCTATAACATCCGGACTTTTTTGTATGTCCGTAGGCCAGTAAGTAGGCTCCCCACTCGAAATAACATCCAAGCCCATTTTTGAAATTGTGTTGAACAACGCCCTACCTCTAGGCGTAATAAGACGCGAACCCCAGAACGTATGCTTAGCATTGTAGTCGCCAGCTGCTACGAAACAAGGTCCAAGAGATTTGTAGAACTTCTCGTATTGGTCCTCAGTGATTGAAAATCTGGGAGGGGAGTAAATTGAAGATATCACGAAATTTGTACAAAAATTTTCAATGCAGATATTTGTTGCTTGTAGATGTTCTTCACAAATGTTGTCAAGAATATAGTGCTTGAGTCTTGACTTTATTAGAATTGCTGATCCACCGCATGCTCTCCCTCTAGGGTCCTTTGTATCATATAAAGTGTAGCCATTAATTTTAAAGAGGCTTCTAGAAGTCAAATGAGTCTCAGAGACCAACATTATATCAATATTTTTTTCCGTAAGGAAGTGCTCAAGTTCATTTTTATGTTGGCGAATGCCGTTTGCGTTCCAGAAACATATTTTTAACGTGTTCATGGCTTGTTAATTAATGCTTGAAGCAGAGTATTCTGCATTCTCAGCATTTCTTGCATCATGGTAGTCATATTTGTTGTAAAGTTGTTTATAGTTAGCACCAGATTCTCAATAGTAGCTTCAAGGCGACTAAAGTTAAAGCTTGAATTTGCATTCGTTGAGTTATTTGGCGGTGAAACATTTGGTGTGGGAATAGAACTAGCCTTAGCAGCATCGGCATACGATACACGTGAAGTAACTGGTTGGCTCACTGGATCAAAAGTGGCAGAGTACGCGTTTAATGGTTGAGCTGGAGCTAATTTAGGTTTTTGCACCATAGCCTGCTTGACGAAAGAGTACACAGGACATCCTCTGTAGTTAGCGGTGTGATTGCCTCCACAATTACTGCATTTTTTTTGCGCTTGATCTTTTGGTTTGGTACAACTTGCAGTACCGTGCAATTCACCGCAGATAACACACACTGTAGGTAAATTGCAGAAAGCTTTTGTATGGCCATATTCTTGGCAATTATGACACTGCACGGGACCTGCACGCTTATGTGGCTCTTCAACTGTGATTTTTCTGTATAAAAGGTATTTAAGGCTATAAATAGGATGAGTCTCGTTTTTTTTCAACTGTATATCATTTGGCTCCAGTTCAACACGAAATAGGGGTTGGGGTACTTTTTCTTTGTTAAATATGTTTGATACATTCTTTACCTTAAATCCCTGGAGGACTAGTGCATCTTTAATTTCTTCAGGGACAACATAAGAATCTATGCCCTTCAATACGATCTGCAGGCCTTTAGCGCTCTTAAGCTGGTATGTGTAGAAGCTTGTTTTATTTGTTTCAAATTCAGAAACCATTTTGCGGAAATCCTTTTCGTCATAAATTTGAATTTTCGTTTCATCGATGTTGCCACGTTTTATTGGGACAATGTGGAATTTATTTTCACCAACGGCCGAAATTAATTTTTTAATAAGGGCATTTGAATTTTTCTCCCTTAAGTAGATTGGTGGCGGCTTGAATGTTTTATTCGACGATGCCTCGGGTTTGTCGTTTTCATCTTGCAAAATTTTAAAACGGTTTTGGCGATTAATTGAGGATGCGCTGTTATCCCTAGACATTTTTGGAGCGGATGAAATTTTTGAAGAATTTGGGCTTCGCCCACGCTTTACCACGGTTATATATCTGTCCATACCGACTTGCACCTTGGGTTTTGAAATACTGTTATCTGTTGTGATAACTTTATTAAGTGACGAATACGAGCCTGAAGGGGATGATATTACTGACTTATATGAAGAAGTACTAGGCAATTGTAATGTTAATGAATCACTACTATTTGGCATTGGACAAAGCGAAGTTGATCGCTGACGAAAAATTGGTTTTGCCGTTAAAAAAACACTTTCATTAGATTTATTATTTCTATTATTTTCATTAAGAGCTTCAGAACTCACAGTAAAATAGGCATTTCTGCCGTTAGAACTCACTTCATATTTTTTTGTATTTGAGGCACTCATACAGAGTATTCCTCAAGGGCACTTTTTGTGTTTTTTTGCTTACGGTTTTTTTTTTGCTTTTGTAATTTATGATTGTTTGTCTGTTTTTGCGTTACTCGTATAGAGTATTCCTCAATGTCACTGTTTATATTTTTTTTGTTTGCTTTTTTTGTATTTGATATTTCCACTATGTAAAAAATATTATCAAAGCAATAAAGCTTATTTATTAAAGTCACTATGTACCTATTACGAATAATATGTACTACGAATATTTTTTTGTATAATTATTTATTTGTTTGGTATGTAAGAAAAAATTCCGCTAATCGACTGTTCGCTATGAAGGTACCACGAGAACTGAAGGAATTTTATTAATGGGAAAAAATTTCTTGGGATACTCCGTATTTGAGATATTTCTTAGAGTGAGCATGGGATAATTTTTATTGATTTTTTCAATAAGGAAAAGTAATCACAGTCGATCATTATGATAACTTACTGCAGAGATTAATTTTTTTCGCATTCACACTTTCACTATTACGAAGGCCAAAATAATCAGAAATAATTTCAATCAGAAATAATTTCTTATTCGGTTTTAAGTTCAGTAATTTCAATTCTTATATTTTATTAAAGAAGAGAAGAAAAATTAAACTAGACTTTATAGCTGGGGGAAATACCCATATTTTTCTGTGCAGCCACGCACTTCATCAGCACCCCAGTCTATCTACTTGGGTAGAGATTGTTATTAACATCATCTATTTAACGTAAATTTTTATGAAACGGAATAAAAATAAAATTAAAGTTTGAGTTGCTTTATCAATATTTTAATGATAAAATTGGAAATAAAACTCAGAAATTTAGTTGATGTTGAGGCCAATATTCATTATCTTGCATAATAGAACCACTCATACGCAAGAAATATGTGACGACATTGAACTAGTTGGTAATGAGTTCCTCCATACAATTTGACATTAAAAGTCTGCGCATAATGTTATTAAATACTAGCGTGATTTTTAATGTAAAACTAAATGGCAAAACTCATTAAGATACATTTTGCCACTTATGCTAACCTTGCTAGTCTTTTTTTTATACATAAGACCGCTGATGTATTGCTACGTTTTTCTCCTTTAAAAACGATTTTCCGTCGACTCGAAGATTTGCAAATGAATACAAGACCCCAGGGCTGAAAATTATGAAAATTTTATTTACAAATACACTTAAAAATACTTAAATACACAAATACAGCTTAAATTACATCAATATTCTCAACTGGTTACCACTGCGTGCACTCCACTGTTGTGTACACACGTTTAATACAACTGGCTGCACTAATATTCACGTGTTACCTCCTTGTCAGCTGCTCGTCACACACTAGACTCGCTCTGCCGACACTCACCGTTGATACAATAATAAAGATTTGCTGGATTTACTTCCACAATTACACACATCTATCCGCTGCGCTGTTCCCTTTACTCCTTTCGACACGATAGAGTCCACAATAATCTGAATTGAACGACAGACTCTAACTGTCACTGAAGCTGAATATAGATGTGCCTGGAAACCGCTTAACAACTGACTTCTTCAACTGACTTTTATTCAACTGCCACTGACTTCCCATTGGATGTGTCATCGCTTTTTTTGTTGTTATTTGTTGTTTGTTTACGTTTCACCACGCTTGTATGTACTGCGCATGTGTATATAGCTCTTGGCTACTATTCTAGATAGTTCTTTGCATTGACCCTGTAGGAATATTTTTCGTAACACTTGCGTTAACCCTATTGGAATATTTTTGCGTAACGCTGCATTAACCCTACTGACGGCCATTTCCGTAACAGTATTAAAAAAAGAAAAATTTCGATTTAAAAAAAACAAGATAATTAATTAGGTCCTTTATATATCAAGGTAACAATAACTAAGTTTGTAGGCATATTAATTGCCTTTTCTTAAAAAAAATTATCATCTTCTTATTATTCTTAGATGGTAAGTCTTTCTAACATCCTCCTACCGTAAGGGATTTTGTTTTTTTGGTTTGTAACATCCAAATAGATGGAGCGCACATTTGATGGACCTGCCCAGTGTGGGTCAACAAACAAAAATCTCAAGTCCGCTTCCTCTAGAGTTACATAAAGCCTCTGATTACAAGGTACCCAAAAGGGACTATGATAGAACTTTCACCGTCCTTCTCCCATCCAGAAATCATTGCGAGAAAGGCGAAACGTTTATGGCACCACAGTCTACACTGACGGATCAATAATGATGTGTGGTATTGGGTCCTAGCGTTTTCTTAAGTGACCTAGACGTAAAGCTATAGTAACTTCGTTCTCGCATGGCACAAGTGCATTTCAGGCTGAAATTCCGGGGTTTGCAAGCAGAACTTTTTGCTCTAAAATCAATTGAAATCGACTTAGTTTGCATTAATCAATATAAGGATTTAAATTTTGGTATTAAATTAAAGAAAATATTGAATAATCCGACCACTATAAGGAGGATTTTCACATAATGACTATGAGTACTCCAAAAACAAAATATACTTAAGCAAATAGTATTCATACGCTCACATATTTTCTCTCATGCAACTAACTAACTATAGTCGATTCCAGCACACAATAGTATCTCTACTTCTACTGAGTATTGTTTTACTCAGGCTATTGCTATTTATTAAACAAATAAATACGCATAATACTCGGTATATCTCTTCATCGTTCTACACCGTATACATACATATGTGTATATGTTTGAACACATGCTTTATGTGTGTATGTGTGTGTAAATTAAATAGCCCTGTATATAGGCATGCCTAGCTTATTAATAATAGTCAGAGTATATTTATACTCATATGTATGGTTATAGCTCCTACAGTCTATACATTTTCATTATACTTGTTTGTGCTACATAATTTAAAAAATGTGTATAAACATAGCTGTTGGATGTGTATAGTTACATGTATTCGGTTTAAAATTGATGTGTGTGCTTGTATATTAGCGTGTTTTTTTTATTTTTTAGTTGTACGCATTCATAGTTGTTTGACGGCCAATACTCAAAGAGTACTTAAAACGATAGTTGTGACATTCTCTGTGCAATGCACACTAACCGACACGAATTTTTAAGAAAACACATACTAGACAGCCTATCGGAGTTTTCAGAGATTACTACCTCAGCGCAACGGTCTCTGGATCAATCATTAGATCCAGATCTTTTTCATAGCTTAGGACTCGTATGAGAAGAGTGGCTCTTATCAAAAGAAAATCTCAAGATTATATGTGATTGCTTGAAGGTATGATACGTACGTATGTTTGTATGTATATAATTTTTAACTGACCGTTCAAGCTGGACTATTTTAAAGAGCTGCCTTTCTGCAAACGCAAATGGCTTTTTCAAAGCTCTCACTATTTCTCAATTTGGCGCAATTTTCATTGCACTAAGTAATTATTTATAAAAGATAGTGTCATGTGTTATCAACATATTTAGCTTACAATAAAAATATTAAAACAAAAATAATACTCATAACATTTTACGATCCTATTGTATGCAAAAATACCATAAATGATGTGATGATAACCGACGCTGTTACTGAACAATTTCAATATGTAGGTTAGAATAAAAAGCAAACAACAATAAATATCAAAATAAAACTTTAGTGTTAATATGTAAACAAAAAAATCATACTAATTATTAAGAAAACAACTAAAATGCAAGTCTGCCCTCAATAAACTAAATACCAAACAGTCGCACAACACACTTGACCATGATTAAGAGCAATTTGATAAACAATCTTATTTAACAAACGACAATACATTTGTTTGCTAAATGCGGAGACCTTTGGTTTTGTTAAAAAAAAAAGCAAATGCTTTTCGAAGATTTTCAAAAAGCTGCAAAGTGTAAAGATAAATCAGCAAATTGTAAATATCACAATATGACATATTACGAATTATTTATTTTTGTAAATGAAAAATTTTATAATTTTTGCTTTTGCATGTTGCATTATTTCTCATGATAAACTTACTTCATAGAATATTTGCTTTATGCGATCATTATTATTATTTGGTTTAGTATTTTGTTGTCAATTTTTCGATCTTTGAAGCGTTTGGTTGCAATATCGAATTTCTTAAACAAACGCAGCAGTGTATGCACATACGTGTGGGTATTTCCACGAAAAATTCCACACAGCAAGGAATTAAGCTTGTATT